>VDFB02274714.1:21053544-21115242 GCA_007258455.2 Sequoia sempervirens
TAACTAGTTTTGTTTTGGTCTATATGTCAATCCAGGGAAATAAACTTACAAAAGGTGTAGTGGTTATATGCGCAAGGACCGTAGGTAGTGAGGTGAGTGTAGATGAAATGTAGATAAAAACATTAATGAAAATTGCTATAGAAACTCTACAATCAAAAAATATTTTTAAACAACTAAGAATTATTAGAATGACAATAAATTATAAATCATTACAAACCATTATATTTAAATCCTAAATAAAATTGATTCAATGTAATACCCCTCCTATTACTGTTTGGATTTATTATTTTCTATGCTTTGTTTGATACCTTGGTACTATGTTGGTACTGTTATTGTGTGTTTTGGTTAGTTAGACATTTGATGATTGTGTCTGAATATGCTTTGACTTTAGAACTTGGTTGCTTTTGATTGCAATTGTTAAATGATGTGAAAGTTATATTTTGATGTAATGTTATTTTATTCTAATGTTATCTTTATGGCGTGTTTTGGATTAACGTAGAAGATATTTGATTTAATGATGTTTATGCTATTGATCATATCATTGATGTTAGATGCGTCAGTTAGTGATACTGTATTGGTGAAGGGGACGGGATTGTATCACTCGCTTGCGAGCGCCCTACAATTTCGAGATTTCCTCTTCACGGTGTGTTTGATCATATTATATATATATATATTGCACGTTCGACATGCTCTTTGTTGCAAGTTGACAGGTACATGACATCGACTCCACCTGGCTTCACAGGTCTAAGCGTGTCCATTTACCAATGGTAATCGATTGGGAGATAGTAGCTAGGTTTTCCGTCCCAAGTTCGTCGTCTGTTGTGAGTCGTTGTGTCATGACTAAAGTTTTTGTCCTCGTTGATTGTGTAGTTTGATTGTTGAGTATTTATTTAATTTATGGTTAGTGTTTAATTAATTAATCTTATTTTATAAGATAATTAATTGATATTGCTTTGTTATTTGATCTAATTGTGAGTTAGTAAATGGTTAAATTTAAATATATTGTAAATTAAAATGTATTTAAGAAATTAAATTAAATTAATATTGATGAGGATAATTAATATTATCTTTTATTAATATTAAATTAGAAAATCATGTGCGGATAATATCTTGATTAAATAAATTATTTTAATTAAAATTGTAGATAAGTTGTGCTTTTAAAAGCTGGAAAAAGGACCAATAAGAAAAGAGGATTTTTGAGAAAAGAAAGGGGAAGAGCTTTATTGAATCTTTATTTTGATTTATTATTTTTATGAGGAGATTATTCACACACAGGGAAGTTTTGTTCTGGAGTTTTTGGTTTTGTGTTTTCTGGGTAAAATTATTGTGGTTTTGGAAAGAAAAGATTTTTTAGAAGAACGTTGAAGGCAGAAGATCGAGAAAAGAGTTACAGGCAAGGATTCAGAAAGAGGCTACAGAAGGGATTCTTCTTCGAACGAAGGACTCCAGGTTTCATTCTTTAAATTTACTGTTATTTTATTGTTGTGTAAAAATAATCTAGTTGTTGAGTTTGAAGAAATCCATTCCTCTATTTTCTTTTGAAAATGAACCTGTGAATAAAAAACTTGATTGTGTTAAACCCTCGAACCCTTTGTAGGAAATTATAGTAGTACCTTCAAAAATTTCTTCAATAAAACCTAGTTTGGAAAATAACCATTTGAAAAGAAAATCATTTTGATTGTGAGATGCACTTAGATACCAAATCTTTATTAAAATTATTGAAAATCTGTTATTATATTAGATTTAATGGAAAATCTTGTATTATATTATCTTTTGAAAAATCTATTTGTCCAGATTATTTGTTTTGAATCTTTGATATATATATATACACACAGGGGTATATATATATATATATATATATAGTTCATTTTATAAAAGACTTTTAAAATAAATATATATTTAGCGTGGATTTCGAGATTGTATACTGAATAAAATAATTAATCAAAATTATATTGATTTTCGAAATCCATCTATTATTTTTTTGTTATTTTTGTTTGAAAATGAAATTACTATTTTTTTTTTTTGAAACGCGTTTATTTAGTCATTTAAATTTATGTGCCTATGTGTTTGGACAAAAGTATGGATTTTAAAATAAATATAAATAAATATAAAATAAAATTATTAAATTTTATTATTAGGGGAGAATTAGTGCATGCAGGTTGTACCCATGTGGTTAAGGCCACGTGATCAGGAGCTACCCAGGCACATTGGTGAAGTGCCCTGCTAATATGCCATTTTATCTGAAACTTCCCATTCAGGAGCCTCCTGGAGTAAGTCACTTATTTGTCCTCTCTCAATGGGCCCTTGACCCACCATAGGTACAAAGTGTTGTGGGATCCTTAAATATAGCACGTGCTGTGGTTTATGAATTTAAATTAGATTTGAAGATTTTTACACATTTGTGATTTGGTATTTGGGAATTTATATATTGTTTAATATATATACAACTATATATATTATTTAATATATATTTGTATATATTATTTAATATATATATATATATAAATTAATTAATAATTGAAATTATATAATACTGATTTAAAAGTAAGATTTTTAATAAATAGAAGTATTATTATATAAAAGATTTTATATATTGTGATAATGGTTTTAATATGATTATTTTTATAAATTATAAGAATATAGTTAAATTGAGGAAATCAGGGATATGCTATGAGGTTATTAGTAAATTGATTGAACAAATAGGATTAAAGTATTAAATTTAAATTCCTCAATGGTACCAAGTGAGTATTAGATAATTTAATGATTATTTAAAAAGTTGATTTTAAAATCAATTACCTTTATTTAGAAATTTCTATTTTTTGAATTAATATAGATAATCAGGAAATCATTAAATATAAAAATAATGTTTCAAAGGCATATGATTAAACAATATTTTAATAGTTAAAAGAGGAGCGCTAAAATGATTATCTCATTTGTATAGAGGAAATATAATTGATGTATGACCAAACGTTTTATTTAAAATATTGATTTTGATTAATTAATTTATTTTATGGTTGAAATATGGATTAAGTGATTTAGTTTAATTGTTTATTTATTAAATGTCTTGATTTTGTATATATTCATGAAACTTAGAGATATGAGAATGATTTGTTTAACTAGGTGAATTTGTTTATTATAATACCTCGATTATGAATACAACTGTTAAACGTAGAGTGAGGGTTGATTATTTTATTCAAATGACTTTATTTATTGGAACGCTTTGATTAGGGAAGTTAATTGTAAAATTTAGAGTAAATGATTGGGTTGTAAATACTTCAATGTTGGGAAATGAATTTGGTGTATTTGATTGAGTAAATGCAAGATTGAAAACTGTGTTTGACTGGGTTTAGGAAACCCTAACATTAGATATTGAGTTGCCTAGAATGCTTTTCTCTCATGTTTCTTTTATTCTCCATGTCGGGCAAATGGGGTTAAGGGTCTATTTAAGTCTTCCAGAGAAGTTCTCTAGAGTGGGATGTTTTTTGTAGAGGTTCAATTTGTGAATCACCTTGGGAATGGTGTAGAGTTGTACTATTATGTTGTACCCGGTTTCCCTGACGAGGATTTACAATACCTCTGAAATAGGAGAGGGCAATGAGTTTCCTTGTTTTGTTTCCTCCTTGGATTGGAGAGGTTATGTTGTCTAGTTACCTATTGTGGTATTGTACCTTGTGTGTTGTCGATAGGAGAGTGGCTCTTTGTGGGGGTCCGGCACACAAAGGGGCGCTAAGTGTTAACCTAGAGTTTAACTAAGTGATAATCTAAAAGAATTAATGGGGATCTTTCACACTAATAAAGATAAGAATGTCTCTCATTAAAACAGAGTGAATGATAAAAGGCTCGAGATGAGATGGGGCTATAGTAGTTTTTAAGTGAGAGGGTCCAGCCTTGACCCATTAGAAGAGGCAAGCCCGGGGTAACCAGGATGGGGTCCGGTAGCCTAGGAAGGTTGAGCCAGGGTAACTCATTGCAATTTATGCATGACACTCTTCCTATGTCGACAGTTAATCAGTTATTGTGCGATGCACATGATCTTTGTTCTCTGGAAGCATTGTAACCTCGTGTTAAGTGATATTGTGTCTGTAGTGGTTAAGTCTCGTTGTGATTGTGGATGTTAAGTGTCATTGTGATTGTGGATGTTAAGTGACCTTGTGATTGTAAGTTGTTTCTGTTCAGTTATGTTTTAGCCTGTGTCTAGTGGTAGATGGTCTTGTGTAGGAATTCCTTGTTACTATCTCCTAGCACGGAGGGAGTGGGACCTTTTGGATTCCACGTGGTCGGGTGGCGTGCATCTTAATCCGTTGGTTCTTCTTGTTCGTGTGGTCAAGATTTCCGGATGGAGAGCTCGCGGGAATCAGTTTCTTCTCATGCCTTGTTCTCTCTATACTTATTGTATTTTATTACCCCTCATTTGTTATCGAGGCAGAATTTGTAATATGTTATCATATTTGTTGGATTTACCTCATTCGGGAAATGAGTATTGTAATCTTATTGTAAACATTTTGTAAGCTATATTGTTTGAAATCATGTGGCACTTCATATTCTTGGATGTAAATTTATTATGAATGGAATGTATGTGAACTTTAATTGTTAAGTAACTATATGATATGGTTTTAATTCATGTTCCGCGTTTGGTTTAAGTAACACGGTCTCGTAGCCTTAGGGAAATGATTGGTAATGGTTAAGTGAACTTGTATGTAAATTGTTCATGTTTAAAAAAAAAATTAGTTCGGTTGTTTAGTAAATTGCAACTTTCCCTAGGGTTGCATGGCGGGGCGTTACATTCAACACATTGCAGTTTATAAATGAAATGAAATTAAAACTAAATTATAATAAATAAAAAACATAAAATAAATTCACCATCATTTTGTGAGAGTGGGCCCTCCTCTCCTTCCATGGGGTGATTAAAACACTGCTACGAACTCAGATAGAAGCACCAAATATTTATTCCAACGAAAGACATTACAAGATCTTTATTTTTGCACTATTCTTTAACTTTCCTTTTTGTTGCTACATTGCTTCTCTTACATATTTCACGTTGTACTAATGTGCTCCCTTTAATGCTATGTTTTATGTAATGAATAAGGCATAAACAAGGCATATAACAAATATCTAACTTATTCCTTACTCTCACGCCCGTGCTTTCATTTCTCACGTTAGTTTTATTGCATTATTTCTCCAATATTATTCTTATGCTTTTCCACACCACCTATTATATTTTTGCAGCCCTATTTTATAGAATTTTCTCCTATTCTCATGCCATCTCTTATGGCATTATTTATGGCTTGTGGGTTGGAATAAAACTAGCCATAAAAGTAGGAGTTTGTTATACCATAAAAATAGCAATTTTTTTGGCCTCCATTCATCACAATTATCTTAATTACAACAACAAATAATACATGCTATTTTGTACCATATGAGTATACAAATATATATTATTTATTGTTAGCACAATAAATCATTATTAAAATTAAATTACTAGTTGAAATTATTTATTAATATGCTCCTCAAATTATTTTCTCAACATAATGATAGCAAATATAAGTAAAGATAATCTAATATTTATTATTAACTTATTTTATCTAAAAAATATAAGTTAAATATTACTTATTCAACCATATGCAGCAAAATATGGTAAAATGGTATGATAATGTGTGGAAATGAAATATGAAAATGGGTTAAATGGCATAGGGAAAAAGGCTAAAATATGGTATAATGTGGAACGTGAATGGTTCTCATCATTCCCCCCAACTTAGCATATTGCACGTCCTCGTGCAATCTTTAATTTTTGAGAGGTTTTGATTTGAACTGGCAGCCTTTGGATTTATGATTTATGCCTTATTCACCCTTGAATATTATAGATCATGGTTAATCATATTTTATTTCAATTTTTCTATCACTCCTCTTAATAGCAAGTTTCATGGATTTTCTTTTGTTTTCCAATTTTCTTTTTTCAATATTCATACCTCCAACTTTTTTTTCTTCATTTTTCAATTTTCAATTTTTTCTCTTTTTGTCATTTTTCCATAGCTTCTTTTTAAAAATGCTATATGGGTGAAATCACAATACCATGTCTCACTTTTTGTCCAAGATGGACATTTAAATCAATATTTTTAACTTAATCTTCATCTTCTAAGACCTATAACAACTAAACCATTAAGAATTTGAAGACGATGCGAACTAGTGATTTGTGGCAATTTGTGTGTAGATTCTAAATATATATTTTTAAAAAATTTCTAAAATAAATCATGAATCTTTCAACATCTCTTTTAATAAATAGTTTTAAACGAAAAATAACATTTTTAGAAAGTAGCGTTTGTGTCGTCCAACATAACTTTTTTTCTCTAAAGGATAAAATTTTAATTTTTGAAATATAGATTCTCAACATCAATATCTAGGGAAAGGATATTTATTAATAATTTTTTATTACATATTTCTTTTAATTATTTTCCGAAGTCACTGTAACTATAATTTGAACATATGTGTGTGTCATCCAACCTAACTTGTGTATATATTGAAATCCATTTTTTTGGTGAAACAAGGACATAAATATCCAGGGAAAGGGTATTTTTGAATTCTTTTACAATGATTTACTATTTTTCCACTACAAAATGAAGATCTTGATGTTTGAAGAGAAAGCTATGTTTAGTAAAATTAAAAATTAATACATGATAAAATGAAAACATATCAAAACTATACTTGTTGGAAGGCTCGTTTTGAGGGCTACAATCTTCCAAAATATAATTTCTAAATGACGTTATCTAATCTCTCAAAAGTTAAGAAAAAATGTTTTTTTCTAGCATTTTGATATGTGCGAAGGAGACTCCACTTAGGGTATGATTTAATACTAGAGGGGTTCTATCTAAGGGGGTTTGATCTACAGGGGTATTATCTATCCCTCTTCAATTAAAACCCTTTATATGAAACCTCTCAAAGCTTAAATCATTAATTTTTCTAAAAAAAATGATTTCAGGAAAAAATCAACATGTCCCAAAAGTGAGACACACTATTGTGGCAACACCCATATATAGGAAGTATTATGAAAAATTATCTCCACATTCATGAGCTATCTATAATATGGATGAAATGATAGAAAAAATAAATAATTATGAAGGGTGAAATAATGGATTTTATTATGGGATAAGCAAAAGGAAATGATGGGTGAAAAGATAGGTAATAAGGATGATGAACCTCCCCCCAACTTAAACGGTTGACTGTCCTTGAGAAACAAGAGGGTTGGTGTGAATGCTACTTTGTATGATTAATATGATAAGAAATATTAATAAAGTCAAGAGATAAAACAAGGAAAAATAAAATTGACGGTTTTACCAACTTGCTTGTCCATTTATGCCAAGTTCTAGTAGCCAAAGTAACCTAGCAATTGTGAATCTCCAACAAGGAAGAAACCAAAAACCGTGAGAAGTGTTGGTGTAAATAATGTCTTGTACCTAGTTAATTCATTACTAGGGGACTTATTTACATGTCAAGTTTACTTAGGTCCTAGGAAGGAATCTTTCTAGAAGGTGTTAGTTGTCATTAGTTGTTATCTTATCTTTTTACTTATAACACATGTGTCCTAGGTAGTTGTGATAGTTTGTCACATGCCATAGGATTAAGACACTTTTCATAATCCTGTTTAATCTTGTGTCTCACCTTGGCTATATAACTAGTGGTCTCGTGCATTGCACATTGAAAAATTCTTGGATAATCAACTCCATTACAATCTTGAGTATTTCATATTGATCTATCTTGTGCTTTCATGAAGTACCTAGATCTTGTGTGGCTATAATCTTCAACTAATCTTGCATTGTGTAGAGTTATTCTATACCAACTCTTACATGGTATCAAAGCTTGTGGGATTTCTTTTTGTTAGTATTTATTGATAGATCTTGATAAATCTTGAAAATTTGAGTATAATCTTCTCTTTCATTGAATGATGACCTAGAGAATTAAAAAAGCTTGAAAGAAATACCAGATTTGGGGATTTCCTTTTTGTGGCTTTCTATTGCAGGTTCAAATAGGATCTTGTTGGTGTAAATCTAAGCTCACCATTGAGATTAGAGGGTTTGAGAAAGTCAAAATTTCCTTTTGTTTCATCCAAATCAGACATACGAGGCCAGATCTATGAGGGTTTGAAGTTGAAGAGTGTTTGCTAGATCCGAAAGGTAGGTACAATTTTGGAGCATCTTGGGTCAAATTTGACCCTGCCATCGCATTTAGAAGGCCCAAAACCCCCTATTTTCATATATAATACTTCATATTTTTGTGCTGGAAAAAATTGACTTTTTTCATGCGGCTATCTTAAATTTGATAGCCAAATGACCATCAGAAAACATTGTGTTAAATTTGATGACTGAATGACTATCATCTCATTGTGTTAAATTTGACGTCTAAATGACTATCATTATTCACTATCTTAAATTTGATAACCAAACAACCGTCAACAGGTCTCTCCAATCTGCCCCCCTCTCTATCAACAATTTTGATTTTGTAGTCCAACTTTGGAAGGGAATAGCTTGGTCATACGAGCTCCTTTTTTCAAGATTTTTTTTTTATTCGAGGTAGAATTTCACGGTCTCCAAAGTGGTATAATTGGTTTTCGATTTTGGTGCTTGAGGTTTTCAAAAATTGCATATTTTTTAGAGCTGTTGCCGAGTCATTCTCATTTTGGGAACTTCTAAGGATCCGTTCTCAATTATACAATAACATTTTTTAGTATTTTTTGGGAAAGTGAGTATTTTTTTGTGTACTTTCTAGTGGTGTGATCAGATTGATCTGATTCTTTGTAAAAAAATTACTTTGATCTTGTGGCCAAATTTGGCAATTTGTAAGCACTAAGATCAAGTCCACTTCATTGATTTGGAAAGTGGCACCTATAATCGAACTAAGTATAAAGTTCCATAGATAAAATTTTCTTGGGGTTTCTTGATTGAATGATTTGGGGGGTTAATCTTGCAGTGATTGATTACTTTCTTTTGCTTGGTTTTTGTTCTTGCAATGGGGAAATCTTAAATTGAACTCCTAACTCCACATAACTATGCTACATGGAAAAAATTAGTATGGAATTATCTCATGATGAAAGGTCTAATAGGCTATCTAAAGGAAACCATTCCTCAACCTACTGATGCTAAAGAATTGGAAAAATGGGAGCTTGATCATGTGAAAACACTTGGATGCATATGTTCACTAGTCTCATTTGATTTACAATTTCATTTTGAATAATGCAAAATACCTAAAAAGGATTTTGAAAAATTGAATGGTAAAACATATAAGATTAGGGGATATCAGATTGATAATAATTTGATGAATTTTGATCCTAAATTTTTTGACCACATCCAAGACTATATCTCCAAAGTTAAGCAACTAAGAACACAACTGAAAGATTGCAACATTGATAAAGAGGATTTACAATTGATTCTGAATGTGTTATCCAAGCTTGGTATTGAGTATTTAGTATTTGTTTCTGGCTTTCATACCCATCAAATTTCTATGGGAGATGCATCATATGTTGATCCTAAGTTTGATGACTTTGCAAATCTCCTAATCCAAGAGGAAGCTAAGTTAATGAACATGGGTCTAATCAAGTCTTCCAAGTCACAAGTGTTGTTGGCTAATGAGTCTAAGGTACAACAAGAATAAGTGAATATTGATAAGAAGAAAATGAAGATAAAGAACAAGCTGCATAAAGAATCAAAATTCTCTCCCTCAAAAGGGGAATCATCTAAGAACGAGAAGCCTCCTTGTGCATATTGCAAGAAATCAGGGCATGATGAACATCAATGTTATTCAAAATAGATTGATGAGTTGAAGCATCTTCTTAAGAAGTATCAAATCAATGAGTCTACATTATTAAAGGGTTCATCTTCTTCTTCATCATCAAATCCAACAAACATAAGGGGAAAGAACTTGTTGCAGTTGCAGATTCTAAGTTAGAGAGGTGGATACTTGATTCAAGAGCCTCACATCACATGGTTTCATCAAAGAGTATGTTATGTTCATTTGAGACTTGTTCATCACCACATATCCTGATGGAAAAAACACATATATGCATGTTTGTGGGAAGGGGTCCATTGACATGGATGAAAAATCATTCAACGATGTTCTTTGTGTGCCTTCATTATCAACCAATATCCTTTCTATCTATCAGATCACACATGGTGGAGTAAGCAAGAGTGTTGAGTTCACAAAGATTCTATCATAATCTAGGATTTACAAAGTAGATATATAGTTGCAGTTGGGGAGGTTTATCACCAATCTGGAGTCTACACCTTCTCACATTTTTCTCCTAATGATTCAATAGATGTTTACATTGAGGCATCTTGTGCGGACACTTTTAAGGAGATTTGGTATGGTCATTTGAATCTTGGTATTGTTTCATTTCCTGAGGATCTTGTGACAGATGTTGATATTCCATCTACTTCATCTACTATTGCACCTGAGGATACTTGTGTTTCCACAGTTTTTGGTCCCTTGTGATTCAATGCAGTAGGACATTTACTATCTTCTAGAGATCACTACTTGGGTTGAGTACTTGACAAACATTTCTGGTTTGTTTTGTGAGTCCCACATTTCATATTTTTGAGACATCATTGATTCCATTCATCTTCTATTTGATGAAGGTGGTCCTTCTTCAATTGTTGCGAGTGAGCACTCTGACCCTCTTGTTCATTCTCTACATGATCATTCCTCATAGTTTTATGTGAGTGTGGATTCTTTTGCACAACATTTGGAGGAGGCTTCTTTGTCTTTAGAGGAGGTATCTTTTTCTTTGGATTGTGCTCTACAATCATTTCTAAGAGATTCTGGATTGTCTTCTTTAGAAATGTGGCCTAGAATGCATGTTTGGTGTAGTGCCCCTCTGTCTATGATGTCTTTGTGTTGCTTTTGGCTCACTTGTGAAGTCAGGTTTTGATTAGTATGTTGATGAATTGATTCAAATTTGTTTGATTGTTTCCTTGAGTATTGTTGTATTAAATAAAATTATTAAGTTATTAAGGTACTCGTGACAAATAAATATAACATATGTAATTATAGTTTTCGATGTTTGTTTATATAATGTGAATAAATAATTCAGAAGAATACATTAATATAAATATCTAAGACTTGAGTATGTAACTCGAAAGAGAGAGAGAGTTAATTGCATGAAAATAGTTATATTGCTCACATTTATATTAATTTATTGCACGAAATGCATGGATCAGTTTTGGGAGAGCATAATGGAGGCTAAAATTAGAAAATGGCAGGAGTGGTAGAAAAAGCGCAGAGAGAGGTGGACAACAGGACCACCCATCGACACTATGATTTGGTTCGTTATGATGGCTTCCAAGGAATTATGAGTAAACGGTGGTAAACAACCAATAAGCTCGACTACAAAAGGAGAGTGAAGGAAACAAAAATGATTTTTCTATTTGTTTTGAACCTGGGAGATTTCGTTGAGTAGTTGCAATCATTGAACGAAAGTTCATGTTGATTTCAAGATCTTTTGCATGTACCGGTAAATGATTTTTGGCATGCACGACCTCTCTGGGGAGACCTTTGGGGTTCAAGTCAGAATGACTAATTTTATCTTGGGAAGAAGAATCCTATTTTGGTGGGGAAAGTTCAACTTGACACTAGTTGGTTCTGTTTTTTGGGGAGATGCGAAGAATGGAGGGGGAAGGAAGCGACTCAAAGGAAGAGGGCATGTGGGAGATTATGGGTCGATGTAATCACAGGTACGCCATGGTAGCACTGATAGCTAGGATATCTTGCTTACGAATGAATTCATTGTTGCATGTTGTGTCTCTATATTCAATTCTTTCTTTCATATCAAAAGTGAAACTCAAGCCTACCAACTATACCTATGTGTGCTTGCTAACATTTCATAAGAGTGTTTCTAAATCCTCAATCATGTTATAGACCATGTATCTTTTGTGTCTTTCCACCTTGCTTGTTTTGATGATTCGATACCTAGATCTTGTGTAGGAAATTAGATACTACTTTTGCTTTTCAAAGTTATGTTATGTTGGAAGAAGTCGGGTTTTAGAGTTCAGAGAAGGCGTACCGCTACCTTAAATTACTACCGAAATTGCATGCGCCTTACAGTTTCTAAAGCCTTCTCTCAGAACATGTTCATGCATTTTCTGAAACTATTATTGATTGAGACTTTCAATATTGAGAGAATTCTTCAATTTGAATCCCTATTTTTGATGTTGCTTTGAATGACATCGACCTTTTCACAACTGTCTACATATCCTCATCCCTAGCTGTGAAATGAATCTCTTCTCCTATCAGATCGATATTCTTGTGAGTGAGTTGAGGTTCAGATCTTTTTCCTGAAAGTATTTTGTTTTATATAAATCTAACATATGCCTCCATCACATTTAAGGGATATCAATGGAGATTAGAAGCGACACCCATGTTCATCCTTCCACTCTTTCAAAATTTGGCTCACACCATTCCTCCTTTCTTGACATTCGATACCCCATTTAATCCTTCTCTTCTAGTTATCATCTAGGTGATGGTGTTAGGAAATGCTAATTTCTTCTCTTTAGGCCGTGTCTAGAAGACCCTACGCAATCCCTCCCCTCACCACCTTCCCCAAATTTACCATGCAGAGTTCTACCCAAGCCATACCCTAGAGACTCAGTTGATCCTAACTCCGCCTTGTTGTCTAATAAAATAAGAAAGATCTAATGCTTATAATAGGTTTGGTGTTTAAAATTCCCTGTTTTATTTTAGAAATCGATTCTATTATGATTCAAGAGTGACTGTGTCTTACGTTGGACTAGCACTGTTAGTAGGTGTTGTGGTTACCTCATTTGGGCAGTTGTGACTGAGTATTGAATTACCACAAATCACATGGTAGTAATAGCTTTACATGATATTTGCATATTGGGATGGAATCGTTCATTAGAGTTTAGTATATTTTGGGTTTCCATCGAGCACTATAAGAGACGAATTCAGATTTTAGGCTGACTTCGATGCTATAGTTTATTTCTGAGTGCTTCATAATTTAAGGACTTCCAATGTTTCCTTGCAAAATTTACTTTGTTCACATTCTGCAATTTTGCATCCCAGCGACCACCTTTGAGGCATTCTGTCAAACAATTCACGTGTTCTGCCTAAGCTTCCTTCAATTTACGCATTTAGCTCTTCAGTTAGCAAATAGATTTATGAGTTTCAGGGCTGTAATTTTTTTGGAACATACTTGTTGACCATATTCAGAATGAATCAAAATATTAAGCTTAGCATAAGACAATAAAACATTTTACCTCATCAAGATCTAGAGTTCATCACAAACAATGCTTACAGAAGAAACACCGCTATCATGTAGGTGACGGTGCTTATGTGCATGCTTGTGTTCATGATCATCTACACATCACAAGAAAACAAGGTTAGAGCAAGATATATATAAACTAGTAAAATTCATAAGTACAAAAGCCTAATTACTAGGTCCAAATGGTGGAATCATTTCTTTCTTCTCACAGATGATCATATATGTAGCATATTTTAACAAGAATCAACAATAGTAGAATATAAATGATTTTCTAGTTGTGTTATCATTAGTTCCTTTCTGTATTCACAATGCTATTGAGATACCAATCCTCAAGTCTGTAATATTCTAGACCTGTTATGCAAATCGATTAAATTAGACGTCTTTGACTTGGGTTCCAAGGGATTATTATGAGAATATGATTTAAGAACAAAATTTATATAAATTGCAGACTTAGTTCATCATGGGGACGTTGCCACAGTCTGGATAGATGATTTGTTGGTTGTATTATGTTTTCTAAAAACTCGACTCTTCTTATTTGATGTGATGAATATAAACTTGCCTATAGGTTCTACTTCCAGCGCTGAATACGTGACCTATCTCCTTTCTAAAAAGCTTGTATTGTTTCATGGTAATGGTTCGTTTATGTTGTTCGATGGTTAAAGTTTGTTGTTTATAATTCAATTCCTTGCTTGGGCATTTTAAATCCATATCTATACATATAAATGTTTAGATTGTGTATTTTATAATTTAGGAATAATGGTATATGGTTTTATAGAAAAATACTTCATAGGATAGTTTACTTACTCCTTACTTCAAGTCAAAGAGAAGAGTATAAAAGCTTTAGCAGGTGATAGATCTTGATGATAGAAAGTTCTTATCCTTTTAATATTTGATTTTATAGTATTAAAACTTCAACTCAATCTATTATATATGTATGTATGAAATATGGATGTTGGATAAAATTGTTTTTGTAGTTATAATCAATTGATTAAGTAGATTAGTAAATGAAGAAATAGATGGGAGTTTAAATTGGTATGGATGATTTTTTTTAGGAAAAAAAAACAAGTTAGATTATTATTGCTAAATAGAGAATGATGAAGTCTTACATATTTATTGTATATTTGATATAATCAACTATGAAATTGGTCATGACGTAATTGTTGAAATAGATGTTTTAAATTATTGTGTTAAGAGGCCATTGTGTGAATTGTGTGGAAACTATGTATTTCGTGGTCACATTGTTACTTGTTGATTATTTCCTTGTAATGAACTATGTGAGTGAATTCGGGAATTGAGTTGATTTTGTTTATTATGGATGATTCTTGGTTACGGTTTTTATGGAGGAAGCCCGTATGTGACCAATGGTTATTAAGAAGATTTTTTTTGGATTTTGTGGTTGATTTTGCATTGAGTTGATAATGTAGTTTTGGATTGAGTTTGGTGATCTTGTCATGATGTATCCACTAGTTATATTAGGATTGAAAATAGATCTTTGAGATCTTGTTATTGTTAACATTTCATTGATGGGGAACCCATGTGTTAGTGTTTGAGAGTCTTATAGAGGATTGAGGAGATATGGTTTTTACTTGCAAGGGTTGGTATGGGGGCCGACAACCTAGGAGGATCTGCCTTGGATAACCCATATCAAGCTTGAAGTATTTATTTGAGTTTTATGTTTTTTCACCTGGAAGTGGGTGGTTTTATGATTTTGTTATTGTGATGATGGTTGACCTTTACACTTGGATTGTGTTTATGTGGGTTTTAGCCTTGCATGGTGGAAATGGTTTTTAATGGAGATTTTGTGTGAGCTATTGCTTGCCTTGTTTTATGTGCATATTTATATGGTTTTTCTAGTTTGTGCAAGTTGACTTGCCCCGTTTGTGTTTATGGGATTTTATTATTAGTTGGGCAAGTGGCTCTCAATGGGGATCGATGCCCAAAGTGGCTGGTCCAGGATAACCCATTGTGAGTTTAATCAAGTGATAACTTAATTAATTAATTAGGGGGGTTTGGGTAGCTTCACACATTAATTCAGATAATGTAGCCTCACTCATGGGCCCAAATACTCGTTTAGGATTGGGATAAGTGGGAAGGCCTAGAATGGAAAGATCAACTACCTTGCCTCTTGCATAGTAATCTTTCAAGGTATGTTGATCTCGCATAGCGAGCATGGGGGTCCAACAACTGGTAGAGGTTACCAGGGAAAACTAGGATGAGGGCCGATAGCCTGGGAAGGTTACGCTAGGGTAACCCGTGGCTACCTATGCAATGACACTTCACCCTTTAAAAAATTGCATGTTGTTGTTCCCCTCTTGTTGTTCTAGAGCCTCTAGAAGTGGTTGTTGTCATGTGTTTGTTGATGCTGTGTTATATTGTCTTGTGATGGTCATTTCCTGTGTTGGAGAATATCTTATGTTATTGTTGCTCATGTCATGAAGTCTTGTAAACCTTGTATTTTTGATGGTATTTGTTGAGGTCCTTCTTGTCCTCTCCTAACACAAGGAGTGGGCCTTAGGGCCCACGTGGTCGGGTGGAACGTGCTACGCACCCCATTGGGTCCCCAGTTGAAGATCAAGTTATACTAGTTGCATTGACTCCTGAGATATACTAGTGTTGGAACCACACTTGGTGATTTGTACTCATTCATACCATTTTTATTATTCCATGTTATTGTACTCTACCCATTCATGTTGGGAAGCAACATTGTATTAATGTAATCCTTGATCAATGTATCTTCATGTTAAAATGTATCGTCCATGATATTATCTTACGGTTGCTAGTGGATGCTTATCTTTCATGTAATGTAATAGATGTTGAACGAAAAGTAGTGCAGTCATGTAACCCAAAGGGACTTTGTCATAAGTTGTACATGTATAGTTTCATTTCTAGTGTTGTAAGTTAATATTATGATGCATATTAGTTGCTTTTAAATTATTATTTTTCCATAAATGTTAGATGTATTGTTTCCTTTGGGAGTTGCGTGATGGGGGCATTAAATTTGGAGTGTGACAACTTTCAACATCACCATGGAGACACTTGAGCATTTTTTGAGGACATCACACATCCTGCATACCATCTTGGTTTTATTTATTTCTAATGGGAGGAACTTTATTTGACGCTTTTGAATAAACTTCAAAATTCAATGTCGAGCTTCTACCATCATTGTAGGAAACTCAACATTGGAGGGTTACATGATCTCTCTTCCTCTTCTACTTCTCTCTTATGAGGGGGGATTTTTCCTCATAGGGGTTTTTTCCTTCTCATTCATCATTGAGAGTATTTTGTTTATTTTCTTCTCTCTTTTGGGGAGGAGTTTTGTCCTACTAGTTTTTCTCCATTTCTCTATTTTTGAGAGATTGCATTTGCATTCGTACATGGGTACCTAACATGGCCTCGTACTTGGGACCCATCTTTGTGTCATTTGCATGATAATCAACTACTCCCTAAGTTGCACTTAAGGGGGGGTGTTGGTGTAAATAAAGTCTTGTACCTAGTTAATTCATTACTAAGGGACTTAGCATACTTATTTATATGTTAAGTTTACTTAGGTCCTATGAAGGAATATTTCTAGAAGCTGTTAGTTGCCATTAGTTGTTATCTTATCTTTTGACTTATAACACATGTCCTAGGTGTTGATGACAATTTTACTCGCAACAAACAGGGTGAATAAATTCTTTATAGACAAGACCGCAAAGAGCCTATCCTTCTTGAAAGATATGGAACAAAGACAACCTAAAGGGGAATTATGCTTTAACAGGAAAAGATTGGCTTTAGTTCAATCTCAAGTCTTTGATAACCAGGTCATGATTGCACCAGGTTCACTCTCAGGTACTGATGTGATATTTATTGTTAATCTCAAACAGACTACTATTTTGGATTAAATATTTTAGGCATTGAATTTTTAATTGGATTATACGGACAAGCATCATGAAATCGAAAGATTTGCAATAGTATTTCATGAACATCACAAATTCCTTGCTATCACTTAAGTAGATTTAGCATTAAGCATTCAACAGTTTCATGGAAAATGAAAGATTTTCAATAAAATTCCATCCATTCATTTAAATTTTGGAACATTTTCAAGAATTTAAACATCTACTCTAAAATAAAGCATAAAATACTGAAAATTAAAAGTTTCTCTTGGTTATTCTCCATGCATACCCCAAAGAATCAATCAAAATAGACCAAACCGCTTTATACTTCACCAGATTGCTTCACAACTACATATAAAATGGTGTGAGCTTTACAAGAGAGGGGTTTCGTTTCTGGACACCAAGTAGGTTCTGTATGCACCCTTAAATGGTGCAACGTATAGTCTTGTTCGGCTGAACTAACAAAACCAACTACAAAAGATACTCAGATAGGTAGCTATCTAATTAGGTCTGATATTAATCAATTTCTACATGCATACAAAGTTTTATGCTAGAATGGATAAGAAAATAGGAAAAAACAACAAAACTTGAAAAAGTTTTATGCTCTTCCAACATCCACAAATTTTGAACTTAAAATAAAAAAGGGGATCCTCTAGCCTTTTATAGAACACAAGGCTCACATAGGATAAGACAAATACATGAGAGGAAATCCAAGGGACATATCACATCAAGGCACGTGGAATGTAGTGACCAAGATGAGAATTGTAATTGAAGTCAATAGAAGTCAACTCCAACTACACATTGAAGCTCTTCAGGTGTTAATCTTTAATCATCAAGGTTCTTTCTTTGAACCAAACAAATCCGCTCAAAAAAAAAAAGGAACTTCCCATGAAAATAGAGTGATCAGGTGGAAGTATTATTCCTACATTTTAGGCTCCTCAATTTGAACATTCCAGGAATGAGTCACTCCCAAAATAAATACACTTCTATATTGCATGCTTGAACTCCAGTGTCCTGGGACTCCGATATCTGGAACACCTTTACAACGAACTCTATTCTAGCATGAGATTTTAAAGTGCATAATTGAACCTGGAAACATCATCAAATTTGTTTGCAAATATAATTTTCCTGACCATCCATACCCAAATTTTGCATAACAATCCATATCTCATGCAATCACAAATTCCACACATTAAATCCCTTTAAAAGAAAGAAAACATTCATAACATCTCATGTAAATAAAACCATTATTCAAATATTAATACAAAATCTCGTAAATAACACACTTTCTAGCATATCATAAATCCTCACATATATACCGGATTACCAGAATCATTAGATAATCTTAAAATTTTAAAATTTTCACTTCACATTACAACCTGGTACTCGGTACTTGATATTCAGCTTTACCCACTAACTTTCCTAGACTTCAATTATACCTGACCTCCATCCTATTGGACTCCATTTTACTAGACTCCATACATCAGACCGAAGCCTTCCATTCAAACTCGCATTACCTTTCACCTTTTCACATGTTTTCGGTACCCGGTACCCAATGCCCGAAACACTTACATTATGAAGTACTTTTATATTAAAGATTTCTCTTTGCTCTTCACTTCTGGTGATCTTTCAATTTGCTAGCTCCTGCCATAAGAGTTATATTTTTCTCTTAGGTCTCCAAGTCTTTCAGTCTTGGGGTGTGTTGTGAGACCACACAATAACTTGTAACCAATAAAAAAAACTTTAAGCAAAATTTGAAATTAAATCACCAGTTGTAAATTAAAATTTATACATATTTTAAACAATAGCCTTTACCTTTACCCAGATTTTGACATAAAAAGTAAAAATCCACCAGAAACATCTGTGTGTGCTATGATTAATTATAGTTTTTGGAACTCAATGAAAAGAATCAGTTCATTAACATTGAACTACATAATATAGTAATCCTCCAAAGCCAACTAGGGATAGAGCCTTGCTGCTAGCCAAGCGTCCATAGCCTTGACAAGGTTATCTCTGTAATTCCCCCCAACATAGCTCTACTACCGGTCAGGCGTCTATAGCCCCAATAAAGTTATTTGGATAGCCTAAAGAGTTTTTTTTTTTTTTATAGATATAGCAATGATAGCTCATTTTCTCTTTTGATATTTCAATGATAACTCTTTTATCAACTTGCAAGCAATGAAGCCCCACTATTAGGTTGGGAATTACAGTGGTAGCGAAAGTTAGTTTTTAATTTTTCATTCAATGCAAATCCCTTCATCAATTCACTACTTCCCAAAAACTCATTTAATAATTTCCTGTAAGTGTGTGTTTCCAGCTAAATTTCACTACTTTATGCCAAATCCTAGCTAACTGTAACTCGCTATGTATTAGAAAATATGCATAAATTAAAATTTAGCAATACACAACTTAATCACCAAATTTAAATCTAAATTTAGTGTGTCGTAGAAAAAAGGACCCTTTGCTTGACATGGGATTAATTCATGATTAATTGGACTTAATGAGGCCTTAGTCTAGTGTTGTGAAGCATTTTATGCATCCACACTAGGTCTTGGACCCTTGCAAACTAAATAAAATTCAAATAATGATGTCTTGTGAAGTGTTGTAAGACATTTCTACATTCTTCTAGACTCTATTAATTAGAATTCACCTAAAAATCACCTTTTTACTCATCAAAAAGCCCTATTTTAAAGTGTTGTAAAGTCTTGTAACAATCTTTTATGCTTTTCTAGGCACATCTTCACTATTTATCCCTTTCTCATGCTTTATTTGGACCCTTTATGCTCTCATATGCTTAATTAAGTGTATTTTTGAGTATTATCCTAACAAAAAACATTAAATACAACATATTTACTGACACACATTTTTAGGTCCTAGGTGGGACCCATTTTCCATGGGTGGCGAATGAGTCCCCTTTAGCCCCAAATTAAAATATTTTAAATTTCCTTTTGGGATTTTATTCAAAAAAATGCTAGATGTCGGCCTATGATGAGGTATGAACGGGTAACTAAGGCATAGGTGTGTATAAATATTTGATTTTCACCTCATTTTGACATCTCTTATCCTCTAATCTTTAATCTTTCATTCATCTCTTAATCTCGTTCACATCATTCATCAAGCAAGTTAGGGCTTTCACATTACAAATCATCAATTTAGCTTCCTAAGACATTCAAGGGCTGAATCTTCATGTTATGTTGTAGAATTTCAAGATCTATCATCATGGAAAGGTAATATATTCCATTATTACATGTTTCATTCCTTTCTTTCATCATTTTAGTTTAATTACCTAAACAGGGTTTGACCAAGGCAAACCCCCATGCCTTAACAATCAACATTTCTCTTTATCTTCTTGTGTGTTTGTAGATTTAGGACTCTTGGAAGCTTGGAAATCATTGAAGATAAAGTTGCAAGGTTGTTAAAGTCCTCTCTCCATTCAACAAGTCAAAATATCAACAAAAAGTCACTTTTAGACCTGAATCCGACAATTTCAAAAGCAAACACTTGTAGGAAGCAGAAGTGCAGATCTAGCTCCACAAAATCAACTCCTGAATTATAGATTCCTATAGGTGGACTAATTTTCCACCCATGGCAAATGAGTCCCATCTGTAGGCCTGAAAAGTGATTTTGTCATAATTCAGCTCTCGGCAGTCAGAAACCTGTTTCCTGGACTTTTCATCAGAAGCAAGACTGATTCGTCATGCATGGCGAATCAGTCCCAATGACCATTAACAGTGAGTTCTGGGACATTCCAGAACCTTCCAACTATATTAATCTACCTCTAGGTGTACTCTGTTCAGTTTCATCAATTTATGTTTTCATTTTTTTAGGTTTCTAGTTCATATTTGCAATCAACACTGTGTTTTCCAGCATCTTGCATTAGATTAGTTTGCATTCACTTATTTGCATTTGTAAGCATTAAAACACATCTACACACACTTCACATCAATATCCCATCCATCCTTATATTAATTTTGAGTGAAACATTATGCATTTTGGTCCATCCTTCCCCTTTTAGGTGAAAAACCCCAAAAGACCAATGAAGGATTTGGGTACCAAAATCCTTCGTTTCATTTTGGTGAACCTTCCTTTTGAATGCTTTCTTGTTTGATTTGTAGTACTTTAATTCTCATAGATCTAGCTTGCATTAGGGTTTGGATGATTCATTTGCATGCTAGGTGTTAAATTTTGCATTCATACAAAGTGCATAATAGGTTACATTCTTGCATCTTTAATCATTGAAAAGTTCTACAATTCTACATTTTTCACTTAGGTATGCATCATAGCACTCAGAAAGCATCAACATCAGTCATTGAAAATTCATAAAAAAGTCCATACTGGGACTCATTCGCCACCTTGGGTGAATCACTCCCTTCTGACCCCTGAAACATCATCTTACATAACTTAGAAATTTGTTTTTAGTCTTTTGTTTAGTGACTTAACTTCTATATATCAGTTGGTTACATTTTTGTAGCATGAATTTTGTTAAATTTCACTTCAATTAACTCCTTCCATGCATTTTTTCATTTCACCTTTTCCAATCATACAATATCATTTTCAAATTGTTGCATTAAACAAACACTTCAAAACTGAAAATTGCATTGCATTGTACTTTCTTTCATTTTAGCATGTTTCTTTCAAAATATATGCTCTTGATTTTATTAAACATGGATTTTATGAGCATAATATCCCCTTTTATGAGTTTTCTTTTGACTACCATAATAGGGACTTTACGAAACAATCCATTAGTCCAATCCTCAATCTTACATTACCCATTGGTGAAAATGGGAATGTAGACAATCATAACACACATTCTTGTTCTTCTTCTGATACCTCTCCTATTAGTGATGAAGGTGCAAGAAGTCACAAGCCTTGAAAGTCTTGATTTTCCATCTCCTTATTCCCCTTTGGATGACCTTACACAACAAGAGCATGAGATCATAGACACATTCCTTAACATCACCTTACCCAATCTCCATGGTCATGACAATCAAACTTATTCATCTCCTAATATCCCTCCTCGATGTGAAGAGGATAGGTTGGTATTAGAAGATACCCCTATTAAGAATCATGACCCCCTTGATCCTCCCTTCCCTAATGTCCCTATCCTTTAGAAAGATCTATTTGACAACCATAGTGGTTCTTCTCTTGATACCTCCTCCACTTGTGATGAAGCTACTTTACAAACCTCAAACTTGGATGAACATATTACAAGCTCTCCTTGTAGGGTAGATAACATGGGACAAGAGAATGAGCCTATGGACATTCATCATTCCCCTCCTCATAATCCCATCATTGATCATTCCCCTATTGGCAATGAAGTCATTTTGGAAGAACATGTGGATTGTTGTTCTCCTAAAAACTCTCCTCCTAGGGAGAATATCATGGCCTTGGACTGTGGAAAATAAATGGTTCTTGATTTCCCTCACTTAGAAATACATAAAAAAAAAACTGTTGTGGATATGAATGCACAAGTGTTCATTCGATCCCATTTGATCAATGAACCACATACATATCCTGTAGGACATATTCATAATCCTCTCATCCTTTACCCATCTTCATTTAGTCTCACACAACATACCCCTAACTCATCCTTAACACCTAATTTCCTTGAATATCATTCTTCCCACAACATTCAAATTGTCATCTCACAAAAAAATCATGATTTGAATTTATTAGATTTTGTATCCTCCTATGATGATGAAGACAAAATATCACAATCTACATATTCTTGTGTAGGTATGACAATTAAGTAAGATGCATCTTTGACCTCAATCACACAACCACCTTTTCCTCTTGATCAAGAAGGTATCTTGTCCAAACTTCTCCATGGTAACTTGATCACTCTCCCTCCCAAAACTCAAAAGAAATGTTATGACAAAACTTCATTCTACACATATCATATAGTTCATGGTCACTCCACTAATGAGTGTAATGCTTTGAGTTGTAAAGTCCAAAATTTTTCAGGAGTTTGGTATGCTTCCCTATGTGGGGGCATCTAATTCCTCTAATTGCTATTGATTTTCACTCGCATACATTTCATCAATCGTTTCAGCTCACCTTTGTCCTATACTAAGTGGGGGATACGAGTTTGATAGGCTTGTCCTCGTATGTCACTTGTGGTCACTTTCTTTGGCTCACCATTAACCTTTCATGAATACATAAGACAAAGCTTGGGATGTGGAAGACATGCCTTGAGTTGGCTCGCATATGAAATACTTCTCTCTTTCATGACGAAGCTTATTGGAAACATATGCCTTGGTATAGGCCTTTCTAAGTAAGCTCTCATGTCTTCCTCTTTCTCTCCTACTTTAAAGAAATTGCTCGTAGTACGGGTGCTCGCAACCGCTTTAAAGTGGGGGCATACATCACCACTCACATTTCATTGTGTGATTTTCTTTTTCTTGTGATTCCCTCTCTTGGAAGCATTAGGTACAATGTTACCCAGGATGAGATTGTTTGCATTTATCCTCTCTTAGAGACAGTGGGCATGATGTTACCTAAGATGAGACATTGCATGGACTAAGCAAAATCCCTTTGAACAATCCTTACATTATTTTGCATTAACAATGTCTATAAGTATCAAAATAATTTCATTTTCTTTTGTGGCGCCTTGTTAAAGTTATTAGTAGGTATAACTTTGATATGGTTGAGCGGGAAGCCCACCTAGCGGCATGAATTTTCCCCATAGCTACCTTTTTGTTTGTGAGTGCATACCAACTTATGCATCTTACCTTTTGGGATTTCTCACCCCATGGACAACTAGTTCTGTGGCCCCAGAGTGAGTATGCTATGGCCTTCTCACCCCGCAGACGACCTGAAGTTTTGTGGCCCCAGAGTGAGTACATCTTTTTCACCTCATTTTTCTTTCCATATTGCCTTTGCATGATTTTGTATCTTGGGGGCTTGAACTACATGTGGATCTCTCTTGAATGTCTACTTTAGTGTGAGTTTGAAGCAAGTTCATCCTCTCACTAAAGTGGGGGCTAAATGTGTCGTAGAAAAAAGGACCCTTTGCTTGACATGGGATTAATTCATGATTAATTGGACTTGATGAGGCATTAATCTAGTGTTGTGAGGTATTATATGCATCCACCCTAGGTATTGGATCCTTTAAAACTAAATAAAATTCAAATAATGATGTCTTGTGAAGGTGTTGTGAAGTGCTGTAAGACATTTCTACATTCTTCTAGACTCTACTAATTACAATTCACCTAAAAATCACCTTTTTATTCATCAACAAGCCCTATTTTGAAGTGTTGTAAAGTCTTGTAACAAGCTTTCACACTTTTCTAGGCACATCTTCACTATTTATCCCTTTCTCATGCTTTATTTGGCCCCTTTATGCTCTCATAAGCTTAATTAAGTGTATTTTTGAGTATTATCCTTACAAACAACATTAAATACAACATATTTCTCGACACAAATTTTTAGGTCCTAGGTGGGACCCATTCGCCATGGGTGGCGAATGAGTCCCCCTTGGCCCCAAATTCAAAATATTTTAAATTTCCTTTCGTGATTCTATTCAAAAAAACACTTGATGTCGACCTGTGATGAGGTAGGAATAGGTAACTAAGGCACAAGTGTGTATAAATATGTGATTTTCACCTCATTTTGACATCTCTTATCCTTAATCCTTAATCTTTCGTTCATATCTTAATCTCATTCACATTATTCATGAAGCAAGTTAGGGCTTTCACATTACAAGTCATCAATTTAGCTTCCTAAGACATTCAAGGGTTGAATCTTCATGTTATGTTGCATATTTTCAAGATCTATCATCATGGAAATATAATCTATTCCATTATTACATGTTTCATTCCTTTCTTTCATCATTTTGGTTTAATTACCTAAACAGGGTTTGACCAAGGAAAACCCCCATGCCTTAACAATCAACATTTATCTTTCTCTTCTTGTGTGTTTACAGATTTAGGACTCTTGGAAGCTTGGAAATCATTGAATATCAAGTTGCAAGGTTGTTAAAGTCCTCTCTCCATTCAACAAGTCAAAATATCAACAAAAAGTCACTTTCAGACCCGAATCCGACAATTTCAGAAGCGAACACCTATTGGAAGCAAAAGTGCAGATCTAGCTCCACAAAATCAACTTCTGAATTGCAAATTCATGTAGGTGAACTAGGTCACCACCCATGGCGAATGAGTCCCATTTGTAGGCCTGAAAAGTGATTTTTTCAGAATTCAGCTCCTGATAGTCATAAACCTATTTCCTGTACTTTTCATTAGAAGTAGGACTGATTCGCCATGCATCTAATGCAAGATGCTAGAAACAAAGTGTTGATTGCAAATATGAACTAGAAACCTAAACAAATGAAAACAAAAATTGATGAAACTAAACAAAGTGCACCTAGAGGTAGATTATTGTTGCTGGAAGGCTCTTGAATGTCCCAAAACTCACTGTTAATGGCCACTGGGACTGATTCGCCACCAACATCTTGCATTAGATTAGTTTGCATCCACTTATTTGCATTTGTAAGCATTAAAACACATCTACACACACTTCACATCAATATCCCATCCATCCTTATATTAATCTTGAGTGAAACATTGTGCATTTTGGTCCATCCTTCCCCTTTTAGGTGAAAAACCCTAAAATACCAACAAAGGATTTGGGTACCAAAATCCTTCGTTTCATTTAAAAACATTAGTTACCACCCTTCCAATTAAATTTTATGGAAACTACTAAAAATTCCTGATAGCAATTTCGATTTGACGGTGCTGCACCTCATTAATGGATCAGAAATGTCATGATTACCTTGAAACACTCACATTATTCAGCATTAAATTCACACGCCTTATTCCGCATGTATTATTTTGTCAACTTACTCAGGTGATGACGTGTACTGCCTTGCTGACTTCATTTTCCTTTATATTCCGCACACATAAGCACCTCCATAATTAATACTGCTCTTAGAAAAAATGAAATGACCATTATTAATTTTAAAATCTTCAACTTGCTTAATTCACAATCTTCGTACTGCTCAAATTTGAAGCAATTTATCACAAAAGATGTGCAAAAAATTAATTTGATTTGACCTTTATCTCTGAAGATAATTATCCAGCTACCACCTTTCTTATGATTTCCAAAAAACAATCATTCACTCAAGGCAACTATGTACTGCAACTTTCTTATGACTCTATAAATTATGCATTTCTTCTCGAATTCTTCACACTTTTTCTTTCTATCTTTTTTGTTTTATTTCTATATTTTTCTCTTTGCATTTGCATTTTCTTCTTAGCAATGAATACTCTAATTTTCTTAAGTTGTTCTCGCCGACAGAATGTGTTCTTAGGGAGCATCACACCACAAAGGCTTGAAAAGGTTTTCTTCATTAGGACTTCTAGTTTCACTGTACCAAACTTGTGCTTAGTCCTCGGGGAAAAGTATGTTGAATCTAGCTGCTACTTTTTCTTTTATTCTGATGTGGCTTCTCACTTTGTAGCGTTGCTTCTGGATATTGGGCTACCTGTTGAATATGTTCACTCTGTTTCCAACTTGATTGTGAAGCCTAAAAACCTAGAGAATCTGGACACCATTTTATCTGTTGCACATCTGACCATTGGGATTCCCTCCATGGATGATATTCATCTATTCATGGAACACGGGGAAGTGGTTCCACTTCGGCCTTTTCTTACTGATCTCCATATTCATGACTTTGAAGTTCACCAAGAACTCACCTATATAGGGTACTTAGCCCTGATAGAAGATAGGTCTAAGCAGAATTTTCTAATGCAAAGGCTAGATGAGAAAAAATAACAAAAAAAGAAGAAACAAAACAAAAACATACAAAAATAAAACTAACCCTAACTACCCTAACTCTAAGATAACAAAAGATTAACCCAAATAAAGAAATTTATTTCAATTTCCGCAACTATTTCTTCTGTCGTTTTGGTACGAATTACAACAGGTTTATCTTTAAAGTCATTTAACAAAATTTTCAATGTTCCATTGTAACAATGAATTATCTTAAATTTTTTGTGTTTAATAATCATAAATTCAAAAGCGTACTTGCCAATGATTTGGATCATATGCATGAAAACAAACTCATTAGAGATCAATTGCACACATTTCATTTGATGCGACCATACTCTACCTTCTTCCAGCCTTAGTCCATTTCCATGAATGGCTATGTCTATTTCTCTACTTCCTCCTCTAAAAATATTCATGTCTTCAACCCTGTCTTCACTTTGCATTTTGTTAGACCAAGATATATCACTATTTATATTGCTATCAGAGAGAGAAAAAGTAAAAGTCTGATACTCTATATCTTGTATAAAATCAAGAAAATTTCTTTTTATAACTTGTGAATTTTTTGCTTGGAGTAAAATACACTCATTTCCTGCTCGATTTTCTCGCTCATTCTCATTATCTGCATTTTCCACATATAAGGGGAATGATGATTCATCAATGTTGTTTCCTCGTTCTTGATGAAATATCTCTGAATCTTGACATTCTCACCTACTTCCCTGCAAAACATTAGGATTTTCTTTATAATAATCGCAGTTTTACAATTGTTTTGATGTATCAATTAATTTTTTAATATTTCCAATTCCACTAGGGTTAAATATTTTTCTCGTTAACAATTCCTTTCTTTTAGTAGTTATAACTTCTTATGTTAACAAAATTACTTTACTTATGGCCAAACTTACCCTAGTTAAAAAAAAATCACACTTGAGTTCACCGTGATTAGTTGTATCATGAATTCTACAATCGGTGACTCTACCAAAAGTGAATAAACTCAAAGGATGCAATTTTTGGTTAAAGATTTTCCAAAGTTTTTAAACTTCCATATTGAAAAGGAAGCTTTCATTCAATTTTCGCTTACAAGCTCCTCACAAAACTCAGGACTAATATTTCAAAGTATAGCCCTCCAATTAAAGAGAATAAAGCCTAAAATATCAAAGATGGCCCTCCTAGAGCCAATTCCCGTTGACGATGATTTTACTCACAACAAACAAGGTGAATAAATTCTTCATAGACAAGACCACAAAGAGCCTATCCTTCTTGAAAGATATGGAACAAAAACAACCTAAAGGACAATTCTACTTTAACAGGAAAATATTGGCTTTAGTTCAATCCCAAGTCTCCAATAACCAGGTCATGATTGCACTAGGGTCGCTCTCGGGTATTGATGTGATATTTGTTGTTAATCTCAAAAGGACTACTATTTTGGATTAAATATTTTAGGCATTGAACTTTTAATTGGATTATAAGGACAAGCATCATGAAATCGAAAGATTTGCAATAGTATTTCATGAACATCACAAATTCTTTTCTATCACTTAAGTAGATTTAGCATTAAGCATTCGACAATTTCATGGAAAATGAAATATTTTCAATAAAATTCCATCCATTCATTTAAATTCTGGAACATTTTCAATGATTTAAACATCTACTCTAAAATAAAGCATAAAAATAAGGAAAATTAAAAGTTTCTCTTGGTTATTCTCCATGCATGCCCCCAAAGAATCAATTAAAATAGAGCAAACCACTTTATACTTCACCAGATTGCTTCACAACTACATATAAAATGGTGCAAGCTTTTCAAGAGAGGGTTTTCATTTCTGGACACCGAGTAGGTTCTGTATGCACCCTTAAACATCACAACATACAGTCTTGTTTGACTAAACTAACAAAACCAACTACAAAAGATACTGAGGTAGGTAGCTATCTAATTAGCTCTAATATTAATCAATGTCTACATGCATACAATTTTTTATGCCGGAATGGTTCATAAAATAAGAAAAAAGAACAAAACTTGAAAAAGTTTTGTTCTCTTTCGACATCCACAAATTCTGAACTTAAAATAAAAAAAGGGGATCCTCTGTCCTTTTATAGAACACAAGGCTTAGATAGGATAAGACAAATACATGAGAGGAAATCCAAGGGACATATCACATCAAGGTACGTGGAATGTAGTGACCAATAGGAGAATTGTAATTGAAGTCAATAGAAGTCAACTCCAACTACACATTGAAGCTCTTCGGGTGTTAATCTTTAATCATCAGGTTTCTTTCTTTGAACCAAACAAATTTTCTCAAACAAAATATAGGAACTTCCTACAAAAACAAAGTGATCAGGTGGAAGTATTATTCCTACATTTCAGGTTCCTTGATTTTAGCATTCCAGGAATGAGTCACTCCCAGAATAAATACACTTCTATATTGCATGCTTGAACTCTAGCATCCCAAGATTTCGATATCTGACACACCTTTACAATGAACTCTATTACAGCATGAGATTTTAAAGTGCATCATTGAACTTGGAAACATCATCAGATTTGTTCGCAAATATAATTTTCCTGACCGTCCATATCCGAATTTTGCATCACAATCCATATCACCTACAATCACAAATTCCACACATTAAATCCCTTTAAAAGAAATAAAACATTCATAACATCTCATGTAAATAAAACCATTATTCAAATGTTAATACAAAATATCGTAAATAACACACTTTCTAACATATCATAAATCCTCACATATATACCAGATTACCAAAATCATTAGATAATCTTAAAATTTTAAAATTTTCACTTCACATTACAACCCGGTACCTGGTACCTGGTATTTAGCTTTACCCACTAACTTTCCTGGACTTTGGTTATACCGAACTTCCATCGTATCGGACTCCATTTTACTAGACTCCATACATCGGACCAAATCCTTCCATTCAAACTCACAAATTACCATTCACCTTTTCACATGTTTCTGGTACTCGGTACCCAATGCCCAAAACACTTACATTATGAAGTAATTTTATATTAAAGATTTCTCTTTGCTCTTCACTTCCGGTGATATTTTGATTTGCTAGCTCCTACCATAAGAGTTATATTTTTCACTTGGGTCCCCAAGTCTTTCAGTCTTGGGGAGTGTTGTGAGACCACACAACACTAGGTAGTTGTGATAAGTTGTCATATGTCATAGGATTAAGACACTTTTCATAATCTTGTTTAATCTTGTGTCTCACCTTGGCTATATAACCAGGTGGTCTCATTGTACGTTGAATAATTCTTGGATAATCAACTCTATTGCAATCTTGAGCATTGCATATTGATCTCTCTTGTTATTTCATGAAGTGCCTAGATCTTGGGTGACTATAATCTTCAACCAATCTTGCATGGTGTAAAGTTATTCTATACCAATCTTACAAGAAGAATGCAACCACACTACACATGAAAAATCTTCATCATATTGAAGCATTATGGAACATACTTATGGTAGAAAATTCTCTCTTCATTATTGTTAACAATACAATTGAATTTGTAACTCTTGCTACAAGTGATCAAATTCACATTGACCACAAAAACTTAGAGCAGAGGTGAGCTATAGGACGTGCTAGGAGGCACTTAGACCATCATTTAAGCAACATAGGGTACCTACAAAATGATTAGCCTATAGAACACAAATATTTGCATTTTTTTATTTTTTCTTTTTTTATTTTTCAATTTTGATAACAAGTGGCCATCGGCAAGCCAGTTTTCAATCACTTACCGCTTAGTGGCACTGTGAAAATAGTTTTCACCACTAAGAATTTTATTCAACTACAATCCGCCAAAAATCAGTTTTCAAATTGTATTTGTCCAACAATGCCCGAAGGTTTTCATTGTTAGAATATATTGATTTTCATTTTTTTCATTTTTTTTTTCATTTTTTCCATTCTTTCATTTTTTCCATTCTTTCATTTTTTAGTTTTTAGATAAACTGCGTATAATGACCAAAGAGAAGGAAAATCTCATATGGATTTTAAATTGATACCATCCATAACATGGAGTTCCATTTGAATCCCTTCAATGAAAGTCACTGTTGAAATTGGATTGCATGTAGAACTTGAAATGATGATCAACAATAGAGATACCTTCATCAAGATTGACCATGCATAGTTCATAGTACCACTAATACAAGAAATATTAGCTCACGCCACTATGCTCGAAATCTTCCTATAGAACTTTGGAACCATGCCTAATCACTTGGTTGAAAGAATTACTCACAATGGCTGCAATCTTTGAAAGAAAAACTATTATGTGATGAATTCAATTTGAAACAAATCATATTGACATCACATGAAACTATGTTGTCATTTCCTTTTAAGCATGAGAGATATCCATAACTATTTCCAAAGTTGTATGAAAAGTTGTAGTTGCAAATAATACAACTTCCTTACCAAAGACAAGGTTGTGTAGTGAAAGACCAATTATAGTCTCTCAACTTGTCTAATGTGTCCATACAACTATAGGTAAGTGGATACTCATCTCTATGATGGAGTGTGATGATCTGAATTATGATGTGTTCAAGCTCCTTGTTCATGTCTTCAAGTTGTAGCTTGTGAAGAATTAATACAATATTTTGATTCTCATACACCAATTTACACATTATCCTCCATGTGATCAAGGCCGGTGTAATAGTGAATTTCTCTCCACGAATCTTGTTCACATTTTCCCCAATAATCATCTTGTGATCTCCAAGAGAGAAACACAAAGGAAAATTGATGTTCACAATATAGGTAACAAGGCCAACAAAATGTTTCTTTGGATGCTCATGTAGAGAAGCATCATCAACTAGTACTAGTGAATAAGTGTTGGGCAACCAAGAAACCTATAACAATATCTCATGACCAAGCATATCAAGTATAGTAATGAAATATCACCCATTTAATAACTCCGCCATTAATGTTACTAGTTTATGCATTAGAAAAAAATGGTAAAGTTATTAATATGAACAAATACTTGATAATAAAAAAATGGATGAATGATATATACTATTACAATGAATGCTTGTGTGGGAACAATATGATTCAATTCCAATTAACACAAGAATTCATACCTTGATTTGGTCCAAATATTAATCACATGGTTTTTATCAGAAGCATTAAACCAACACTTTAATGAATGATTTATTAATATTCAACCAAAGATCTCCAAAATTCAATGGATTTTCCCCCAACTTAACTTTATACTGCAAGATCATGAGATCATTAGGATAATCTAAAGAATCAAGAATTAATTTAAAGTGACATTTTTAATAATACCTCGATATTTATTCAATTAAAAATCATCCTTTGTTCTCCCCATTTCTATACTTTGCTAGAAAACATGGTTGAGGTTTCCCTTAGGGTGATGAAGTCCCCAAGTAGTCCTCCTACTAAATTATAAAAAGGAAGATGTTATTATTTTGTATCCAATTTATAGTTTTTCCTTTACATAATCTCTTTCCTATGTTTATGAAGTTCTAGGAGAAATGGTAGTGGGTATACTTGAACTGTAGATTTTTGGGTATGGGATTTATAGACTACTCTTGCACTCTTAGGATGTTTCACCTAAAAGGAGAGAGATAAACCCCACACAAAATATAGGTGGTTCACTCAATCTAAGATATGAATGATGAAATTACGATGAAGTGCAATGATATAAATGAAACTAGATGATGAAATTGATTGATTAAGTATGCAAAACCTAAGAAATGTGACTTTTTTGAAAACACATTATGTTATGCAGAAATGAACTAGAAATGAATGCAAAACTTAATAGAAATGATCCAAACTAAAAGTGTGCACCTAGAATCTTGATGAAGGCTCGAAATTACATTTGAAATGTTGCTAATGCTTTTTTTTTCAGGCCTGGTGGGACTCATTTTCCATTTTGGGTGAATTAGTCCCAGTTCTGCAAAACTGAGCCGAAATCGATTTCTGACAAAAGGGTATATAAATATGCAAAAAAATAAAAATTGACCTTGGAGTGGGACTCATTCGCCACCCATGGAAACTAAGTCCAGTTTTGAATTTCTAAATTTTCAAAAGTGGAATCTAGACCTTTCGATCTGAACTTTGACTTCCTACAGGTGCCCGCTTCTGAAACTCTGATTTATGGGTTTGAAAAATGAGTTTTTGTGGATATTTTGACTTGTTGAATGAAGAGAAGACTTGAGCAACCTTTTAACTTGACCTTCAATGATTTACAAGCTTCCAAGAGTCCTAAATCTTTCCATGAAGATTGATCTTGAAAGTTTGCAGCAAACCATGAAGAATCTGCCCTCAAATGTCTAAAAATTGATATCTTGGAGGCTTGCAATGATGAAACCCTAAGGTGCTTGAATTGAGAAGGAAGATTGGTGGATGAATGAATGATAAGATATGAGAGATAAGAGATATGAATTATGGTTAAAAAACTTATATTTACAATAGGCAATTCACCTATTTTTCTTGTTAATACCACATCACAAGCTAGCATGAAGTGAAATTAAACTTAAATTTCTCTTTTTTCCCGCTCAAAGGTCAAAATTGGGCCAAATGGGACTCATTTTCCACCCATGGAGAATGGGTCCAACCTGGATGGGACTGATTCACCATGCATGGTGAATGGGTCCCACATGGGCCATTTTGATAGCTAAGATGCCAGGAGATAAGGAAATAAGGTTTATATTACAACTTTGTCGGTTATTTGATCAATTTAAGCCTCAAGATGCACAATATGGGTTAATAGGGGCCTATTAATGATGATGTGAATGTCAATTAGGGCTTGGGACATAGAATTCAATGTGAAAGTGTGATTAAATACACTTTACAACACTAAAATGAGGTCCACACAGCCTAGGAAGGCATAAGAACCAATATGAATGTGCAAGACACATTATAACACTAGTTTATCATTAAGTTTATTTTAAAATCCTTATAGATTGATGTGTTGATGTTATTAAACACATTTTATAATGTTGAGTTAGGGATAAATAGGTTTGTTAAGTCTAGAAAAGCATGAAAGTCCTTTACAAGACTTTACAACACCTTTACAAGACATCGTTAAAAGCATGTTATTCAATTTGCAAGGGTCCAAGACCTAGTGTGGATGCATAAAATGCCTCACAACACTTGAATCAAGGCCTCATTAAGTCCAATTTATCATGAATTATTCCTATGTCAAGCAAGAGGTAATTTTTTTCTACGATGCAATACCAATGAATAATTCTATAGGAGGAGGTGAAGGCATCCTCTCTAGGGAAAAAGTGATATAAAATTGATCCATCCCAGTTGATCTACATATAATGATGGTTCAAAGATTAGCACATCAGGTTGATCTAGGAGAGAGATCTTCAATGGTTCAACTCCAAACCTTATCATCACTCCCACATTTTCTACTTCTTTTAGTGTCCTTTTCCTTTTGATGACCTTATCAACCTTTTGTAATATTTTTTAAATTGATTCTCTCTTCTTCCTCGTATACACTAGGGGAGGTTTTATCTTCTCTTTCCTTTTTTCACCCTTCCCCTTTTTCAATTGTTCCTTTTAGAACTGAATCCAACCCCTAGTAAAGTTGATAACATTCTTTTTGATCTTGTCTATATCATTAAATTCATTTATGGCCTAATCAACCAACAGTAGAGGTATGCTATCAATATTTTCCAAGTCATAGGGAGGATATAGAATGTTTCTATCATTTGTTATGCCCTTAAGGAGATCCTTTTCTACCTTTAAATCTTTGAAATTTTCTTGAGGACAAGTCTACAAAAACCCCTCTTCCTTACCTCAAAGTCCTTATGACAGTTAACCCATAAGTCCTCTATTATATCTTGATGTTTATAATTAGGTTTATAAAAATATTGACCTTTCCATCCGGGTCATAATTAATCCAATTATTGTATATATACATACATACATACATACATACATACATACATACATACATACATACATACATGCATACATACATACACACACACACACATATATATATATGTATGTATGTATGTATATATATATGTGTATGTATGTATGTATATATATATGTATGTATGTATATATATATGTAGACATAGAAAATGTACCAATCAAACTTGATCCTGATTACTAACACCATTTCATCCTAAATCATCTTCTCAGTTAAATCATCACTCTTCATCCCTTGATTAAATAAATCATCGATTATCTGATTAAGTCATTCTCTCTTGTTAATTAAATAAATCAAAGTTATTTAATTAAATAATTCATTTTATTCGATTAAATCTCCAATGCCATCTTATTAAATTAAATAAATTAAACCTTGTTTAATTTAATCTAACATTATCCCTTTATTTTTTATAATAAAAACTTGGTTATTTGGGTCCAGGAACCAGATAAAATACAACAAAGGCAAGAGCCACCAACAGAGGCAAGAGCCACTCGTGACACAGAGCAAGCTGGGGTCAGCCAAAAAATAGAGACTCACCACATTTTAGACAAAGCGCGCTAACAGACCCTATCAAGACAATCAGGGGCCTTCCCCTGTGACAGGGATAATCTAACATTATCCCTTTTTAATTAAATAAATCAAATCCTTTATTTAATTAAATCTAAATCATTTTCTTCTCAACTTTGATTTAAATCCACCCATAAATCTAAATCAAATGGTCACATCACCTAATCCCTCATTAAATTAATTAAACATTGATTAATTTAATCTTAATCTCTAAATTTCTCTAGATTTTTCCACTTGCACATGAAAATACATTTAATGGATTTATTAAATCTCTATTTTCTTTCAACTTGGCATCTTTAGGGGAATATTCCTCCAAGTTTGAAAATCCCTCCAAGTGGATTTTTCCTTCCAACAAGACATTCATTCCCTCTTGCATGTCCTTGTGCATTGAGCCAAGTGGCATTTAATTCATTATTTTTCCCTCTTGCATGTCATTTCACTATTTTCAAATTCCACCTAATTCCATTTATTGTGCACATTCATTAAAATGTGCTCAAGCCTCCTCCATTCACATCATGACAAGTGGAACTTTCCCATTGGGTGTTGAATGATCCCACATTGCTCCATTTTTCTCATTCCTCCATCTTGTCTTTCTATAAATAAGAGGCTTCTCTCCTCATTTTGATCATCCACAATTTGAGCAAGTCTACTATACTCAATTTCATACTCAAGCATATCCATTTTCATCAATTTCATCAAGTTTGTAGCTAGGTTATGCAGATTTTTCATCATGGAGCTCAATTGAATCTTCAACAAAGTGGTATAGTCATCAACATTACATCATAGGAGTTGGGAAAGGGCCAATTTCCATATCAAATTGGCACCAACTCCCCCATGGGATCAAGAGTTTTCTTTACATTGAATAACATTTGATAGCTTTTGTTTATATTTGTTTATGTTCATCTCATTTCTTGTTCTTTGCAATTTAAATGGATTTCATGGGGAATCTTGATACTAACTTGCATATTGATCTAATGATGTGTTTGTTTGTTGTGTTTGTGTAGGTCTAGGATTAGGGTTCCACATTTGGCACTAGGAGGGAAGATCTCAAGTTCTAATCACATTTTTCAACAAAATTTCGTGCTTTTCTTTGTTTTTTGGTGTCTACAGGGAACTACGCCACTATCAGTCCAACGATGCCATACAATGTCACTACTAGTCCAACTACTCCATATAGTGATGCTTCAAACTGCAAACTGTGCCACTCAGTCTTACCTGCCCATAATTCAATTTTTTTAACCCCGTCGTTGGGTCAGTTTACAGTCGTTGAAATTCTCAAACTCCAAACAACACCATTGAGCAAAACTCCACCGCCATCACACTCTCTGGTCTGCTATAGAGCACTGATTGTAGACCTAGCAGTGCTATACAGCGCCGCTGGAGTGAAGTAAAAAGTTCAAGTTAACTCAATTTCAACATGTGCTTTTTTATTCTGGTTATTTTAGGTTGCTAATTGGTTTTTCTAACCTTTGTTTTGCAGTTCTAATTAGTTTTTGTAGGTTGGTCTAATCGAGGTGAAGGAGGAAAACGAGGTTGAAAGTGGCATTATGGCATCATTCTCTCATTACATCAAGTATTTTTGAACACTTTAGTGTTTTCTTAACACTTTTGGAGAACTCATAATCTCTCTTAAGGATTTTTTATCTTTCATGTGCTTAGGACACACTAAATTTCCTTTGATCTCTAAAAAGAACACTACCAAAGCTTTCATTTTCACAACAAAGGGTTTAAAAAGAACTTTAGGCAAATCCCCTAGATTTTATTTAAAGGTTAGCAATTGAACAATCAAAATTTCAGACTTCCTTTGGTGCCTAAAAAGAAGTCACTCTTGCTTGGAAAGGATAAAATGAACATGTGCTTCTTTGTCTTGTAATCATTTACCCAAAATAATACCATCAAAAAGATGTATGCGCTTCTCTCGTGCCTCACGACAATCTTGAGAATCAAAAGGCTTTTTGGTGATCTTAAGTTGGGTAAAGTGATTGCCTCCACATTTCATTTGGGATTAAAAATTGAACAAATCTTGCAAGTGTGAGTGGGACATATTGCGTGTGTTCTCTTTTTGTTCTCAACAAACATCGATTGAACTACAGACATGTTTGCTTGCTTTTGTGTTATCTTAGAGGTCATGCCTTGTGGGAAAAAGTAATCAGCCAAGGGAACAACCCAACTGGGAACACGCTAAAGCCAAGCGAATTCCAACCGGTATATAAGTGTGGGTACTTGTTGAAAGGGAAGTATCACAAGGATTATTCTGATGAGAAGGGAAACAATGGTCTCTCGCTGCATGGATGGTCCCCCACGAATGGAATTCCCACATTAAAACCCTTGTTTAGAAAAGGTCAGAATCCTTGATTTATTTTTTGGTGCAAGAACGATTGTTCTAAAGCCACCCCACAATTTTATGGCTTGTAGTAGAAGTGGAAAGTATTCCATGGGAGATTCATGGGTATTGATGCTTGGTTGACTTGAGAAGTGAGTGCACTGTAAGGGGGAGCTTGTGTGGTCAAGCATCTAACCATTCTCTAAAAGTAGGCGTAGCTGGACTTGTCCAAGTGGGGATTCAACAAATACAGTCTTTCATATCCATAGGGTTGTGCATGTTCTTGGAAACAAAACACTTTGCTTGATCGTAAACATTGGGAAAACAAACATTCAACATTTGTCATCAAATTTCAAACCCATTAGGAAGCAAATATCTTTGAAAAAATTCAAGTGTTATTGCTTGCCCTAGGGATTTTATCTCTAGAGGTTTCTAAACATTTGGATTTACATCTCAATTTGCTTACTAAAGTCAACACTAGGTAACTTTTTCCTTGATTTCATTGAAGTTCCACATAATATACTTTGTGGAAGAAGAAGTTAAGGCATTAGACATCTAGCTTAAAGACCTAATCAAGAATTGTTTGTGGTAAAAAAGAAGTCACTAAGCAAAGCTAAGAACAATTGAGCCCCACACATGTGTCTCAAATGATTTCATGCAAGATCAAAATCCGAAAACCAAAGTCAAAAGATCTTAGTCCAAAAGATCATCAAAAGTGTCTCTCAACGCTCTATAAATTTAGACAAAGATTGCTTTTCAACTTTTATAGAAGAGCTTCAAGAAACAATCCCAATTTGTACTCATTTTATTATTGTAAAAATCCAAATCTTTTTTGGGAATTTGAGCATCTTGTTTAGAGTAAAGTATGTTTTTCAAAACCAAGGTCTTGTAAACAAGAGTCTTTTTAGGTACACATAGGATCAAATTCAAACTTCATCCATCTTTCAAACATCAAACCAAGATCATCTCACCAACAACTCTTGGAAATCTTGAAATCATCTTTCATGCTAGACTTTTTGGAAAATCCATGAATAAAAAATCCTTGAATCAAAATCCCTAAATCAAAACATCAAAATCATCTTGTTTAGCTAGGTATATGTAGATGCATCCTTCTCCATTTGCTTAGTTAAAACTATCATCATAAACATCTTGTTTGGTTAGGTGTGGGTAGATGCATCCTTCTCCCTACACTTAGTCAAATTATCATCTTGTGATCAAGTTTATCCCATAGATAACATCCAACATCTTGGGATCAAAAACCAAATCAAGGTCAAAATCAAAATCCAAGAATCAAAAAAGTCCCAAAATTCTAGCACTTCCCTCAAGATCTTCTAAAATTTTAAATCATCCATATCATCCACCTTTCATACATTTCACCATCACACCTTTGATCCTTAAATCATCCCAGATCTTCTCTTTTGAGCCTCATTTTATGGTTCAAACAAGATTGCAACACAAGAAGAACATGGAGAAAATCAAAGAAACATCAACTTCAAGTGATCTAAGCCAAACCAATTCTGAAATGAATCCTGTTGGATCAAGCAATGCCCTAACTAATCTTCCTTCATCATCACAAAATTCACAAGAGGAAGGTCAAGTAGAGGATGTCACCAATAATTCCTTCGAGATGACACAAGACGAGATCACCTAAATGGTCCAAAATCCCGAGAATCATAGAATTGTCAACATCATGATGAAGCTCCATTCCTCACAATACATGCTTGAATTAGCAAAACAAGGGGCTAAACTCCCTTCTGATTATGATGTGAGCACCATTGTGGAACAACCTCTTGGGGTCATGCCTCCAATTTCATCCATGCCCCTAATCTCATCCACACCTTCATTCCAAAGCATCACCCAACCCATCCCCCAAATTACATCATCCATTGCTCCAACTCAACATATTGTTAACAAAGGAAGCACATTTCTCAATGCACTACAAACACACCCCCTCGTGAATAATCAAGATTTGGATGCAAACACTATCTTGGGGCAATCCGTACCCCAAAGTCCATCACATCCATATGTCCCCCTCACCTTTCATGATCCAAATGACCCATCATCATCATTTCATGCAACACCGACATACCCATTAAAAATGAAAACTTCTCTCAAACAATCCCCCAAACATCAATCAAAGCATCATACCAAATCCTCCCATCTTGCCATCGATATCGTAACAACAGATGGAAACCGCCCCAATAAAATAAGTAACAACCATAGCATTAACCATTCTCCAAATACCTCAAAAAATGGTCTCTCAAGGACCAAGCATATCAATCACACCATCTACTATACAAATCCCAATCATCAACACAACTGTGCCTCTCATCACGACAACAAACACCATACCAAATCCGCCACCACCACCACCACCTGCACCACCAAACAAAAATATATCAAGCCAATATAGCATTGCGTTACACGCTGCTCAACAAGCAACCTATCAAAAGGAACTTCAACAAATCCAAAACTGACAAGCTGCACAACTAGCCGCTCAACAAGCACAAACACAATTAGCTACACAACAAGCCACTCAAGCAGCTCAAGCCACACAAAAACAAGCACAACAAGCACAAAAGGTTGCTCAGGTCCAAGATTTGTTACAACAATAGCAAGCCACTCAAGCAGCTCAAGCCGCATAGGCTGCACAAGTCACACAAGCTGCACATATTGCACAAGTGGCGCAACAAGAACAAGCCCATGCTCAGGAACAAGCACAAGCACAAGTGAAAGCACAATACCTCACACAACAACAAGAAGCCCAACAACAAGCATACCAACAAGCACTGAAGCAATACAAAGAGCATCAAGAAGCAACCCAATTAGCATCCCAACAACAAGCATTGTTGGTGCAACAATAACAATAGGCATTATTAGTGCAACAACAACAGGACCAACAACAAGTGTTGTTGATACAACAACAAGTACAAGCATACTTGGCACAACAAAATGTACAAACACCATCCACCAACACACCAACCAATCCACCTATCCCTCCGACAAGTGAACCACCGCATAACATCTTGATCCTACCCCCTGACCGCAAAACGACGTAACAATGCAAATCAAGTTACTCTCGTAACAAGTGCTTGATCTTCAATCAGGGAAAACCACAAAGACACCCAACAACTTGTGTCCCTATCTATTTGACATGAACCTTATAATGAAACCATTCCCAAAGGGATTTGAGATCCCTAAATTTGATAAATACCAAGGGATAGAAACCCTAAAAATCACATCAAGGAATTTCAGGTTCATTGCATGAAAGTTGCATATGACGATACATATTTGATGTGGCTATTTCCTAGAAGTTTGGCTAGCCACACCATGGAGTGTTTTTCTCACCTCCCTCCTGGCATCAAAATGTTCCAAGAGATAGTAGACACATTAATCAAGAATTATGCATTCAATATCGGTATGGATGTCAGTCTAGAAGAACTATCAGCTCTGAAAGAAGGAAAAAATGAATCATTTGCTTCTTTCCTACAATGATGGCAATCCAAGGCCAATAGGACCAAATGGGCCATGCCTGAAGAGCAAAAAGTTTGCACCATCATCTACAATCTAGAGGGAACCTTGGAATTTCATCTCAAGGTGTACGGTATCACCACATACGATCAACTGATCTCCAAGATGCTTAACATTGAACGATCCCTTATTGCACAAGGAGGGACACCCACATATTTTGAACAAAAAAACAATCACCCATCCACCAACTACAATGAAAAACCTCGCACATGGGAAAAAAAAAGAAACATTACCAATGATGGTGTTGTCGACACCAAAGTTGTCATCAGTGCTCCTCAACAAAACACACCAACACCCTAACAACAACCCCAAAAAAATAATCAAAACAATCATCAAGCTAACATTGTAACTCAGCAGCCAAACAATCAACAATGTGAATGATCAAAGAGGACCACCCTAGCAAAACAAAAAATCCCTGAAGCAGAAGTACACAACCCTTGGGGAATCAGCTGAATCCATCATGAAGAGGCTAGTGGCAAAAAAACTCATCACAATCCCCACCTACTACAATTATCAAGAGCCCTTGGTGAAACCTTCGTGGTACAATGAAAATCACCTTTGTGATTTTCACAAAATCAAGGGGCACACCACTAACAGTTGCATGAGGTTGAAGAACCTAATCCAAGACCTCATTGATGAAAAGATCATAAATGTGGAGCAACCCACAAGAACCAAGACCTATAGATATACACAAACCCAATGTCAGACCATAACAAAGGAAACAATGATAAGGGCAAAGGAAAATACAAGAATGTGAACCATATGTATGAACATGTTGTTGCAACACTTGAAGAATATGTCCCCATCATTAGCATTAAGGGAGCTAATGTTGATTGTGGAGTCACCACACGTGGTGGAAAATTCACCATCGCTGTACCACCCCAACCACCTAGGGCATCCACCTCCAATCCAAAATCCATTCCTAGTGGCTATAATGTCCTTGATCAGTTGAAAAGTAGCCCAACTCATATCTCCATAATGGAGTTACTGAAGATATCATCATTCCACAAAAATATTCTTGGAGAAGCATTAACTTCATCCACCGTCTCCGCAAATCTTGATGCTGAAAAATTCCAAGCTATGGTTGGAAACATCATTACCCAAAATATTCTTACATTCTTTGATCAATACTTTCCCACCCAACCATCTCACAATCATGCACTCCATCCGGAGGTCCTAGTGCATAAGAAAAAATTCAAGAGAGTCTTGGTGGATGGAGGTGCAGGTTTAAACATCTATTCCCTCAAGCTCATAAAGAATTTGGGAATCTCAGAGGATTCCATTGAAAAAGGAAAAGGAATCACAATTAGGGTTTATGATGATCAAGAAAGAGTGTCTCAGGGAACTATCCAACTCCTTGTTCAAGTAGGGCCAGCAATTATGGAAACCACTTGTCAGGTGCTCGACCTCGACTTGCCTTACAACACTCTCCTAGGGCGACTGTGGATCCATGGGATGCAAGTAGTAGCATCAGCCCTCCACCAATGTGTCAAGTTCACATACCAAGGCCAAGAGGTCACTATCCATGGGGATCTCGAACCCTTTTCTTACTGTAAGAGCCTAGAAGCAAAATATTACAAAATCCCCCAAGTGCCTAAAAACAATGAGGCCCATCAACTCCATACATTGATCCAGCTACTCTCGCCTCCACTTCTACGACAGAGACACCCGCCATCTCTAATATTAAGATCATTATCCAGGGCAATGGGTGTGGGCACTAAAGAATTCCAAAAAATGCTTTTGTGGTAGGAGATTTACCACAATATCCTAGGTCAAGAGGACGACCACAATCAAATGATGCTTCCTCAACCCAAACCTTCACAACAGGCTCCTCCAGCTTTAGAAGTTGGGGAGATCTCGTTCGGGAAGTAATAGAAGAGGACCCATCCCATCTCCTATACCAAGACAATAGACTGGCAACCGATCTACCTATGGATGATAACAGTAAAGGCTTACAAATGACGCTCACCATGGGCTATGGCAGAAACAAAAAGCCTTGAAAAAATGACAATGGGCTTCTAATACCCATCATTCCTAAGACATGAAGGAAAAATCTCAACCTTGGATGCACCCCTCCGAGTATGACCATACGTAGTAAAAGTATCCTAGTTAACAAGATAAAAAATCCTCCTTGGCAATCAACACTCACTCGTCAAATTCCCATATCCATAGATCAATTCATAGATGTATGTAGTGAGGAAGATCCCATAACCGACTTACCCATGCTTTTTGAACACACCTCCCTCCTCATTATTAGTACCATGTCATTTGAGTCAACCAGTCAAACCCATGAAATCAACCTAGTTTACCCCCAACTCATCGATTACAATCAACGAGGACCGCCAAATCTAGACACTTTCAAAAATGATAAAGTTCTCTCATAATTCATGGGATTGCAGAGCATGATACCATACAGAGATCACAAGGTTAGGTTTGATATCATTCTGGACACAAGCTTACTATGGGGAGACAATTGAATCCTTTAGTCACAAAAGTCAAAATTTGAGAATAATCTCAAGGTCTTTGAGTGAAAACCACACGGTGGCACTCTTTGATCCTAAAATAGTAAAATAAAAGGACATATACAATGGTTGAAACCTCTCTGAGGTGCTAGAGGATGAAGGATTCAATCTTCTCCTTAGAGCTCTACATTAGGAAAAGTCAACGGTTCTAGCCGAGAAGTGTAACCTAGTCAACTTGGGAACAAAGGAAACTCCACATATCAAATTTTATACTGAATCATTGATGTTAGAAGAACATGAGCTTCTAGCTACCTTCTTCAGGGAGAGAAGGTCAACTTTGCATGGAGCTATGCCAACATGCCCGAGCTTGATCTAGAGATTTTGGTCCACCATCTAGCATTTTACCCCGAGGCAAAGCCTGTCAAACATAAACTTAGAAAAATGCATCCTCAAATTGCCTTGTTAGTCAAAATCGAATTGAAGAAGCTACTTGATGCAAGGTTCATACGACCAATCGACTATCTGGAGTGGGTATCAAATCTAGTTCTTTTTTGAAAGCTCGATGGGGGTATCCATATATGTACAAATTTTAGAGACTTGAATAAGGCATGTCCCAAAGATGACTTCCCACTTCCCAACATTCATATGATTGTAGATATGACCGCAAGACATGAGATTGTTTCACTAATGGATGGATTCTCTGGGTATAACCAAATTATGCTAGCCAAAGAGGATCAACACAAAACAAATTTTACTTGTCCATGGGGGACATATTGCTAGAACATGATGCCATTTGGCCTAAAGAATGTTGGAGCAACATATCAGAGATCCATGACTTTAATTTTTCATGACATGATCCATAAGATTATGGAAGATTATGTCGACGACATATTGGAAAAATCTAGAAAGAGAAGGGACCACATAGCAGCATTGAGTGCCATCTTTGATAGACTGGAAGAATAAAAGATCTACCTTAATCCAAAGAAATGTGTCTTTGGCGTACAATTAGGGAAGTTGTTGGGATACATTGTGTCTATGAGAGGAATTGAGATAGATCCCGCTAAGGTAAAGGAAATCCTCAAGATGGAGGCACCTAAGACATTGAAACAGTTAAGAGGCTTACAAGGCAGGCTCTACTCCATCCGCTAGTTCATAGCTCATTTAGTAGACAAATCAATCTCGTATTCTCACCAACTCCACAAGGGGGTAGCCTACAAATGGGATGAAAAGTGCGATAAGGCCTTTAATAAGATCAAAGAGTATTTACTCACACCTCCAGTGCTTATGCCACCAATCCAAGGAAAACTGCTAATCCTTTACATATCAGCAACAACAATAGCTTTTAGTGCTCTCCTAGCTCAACATGATGAAAATGGAATAGAGAGGGTCATCTACTACATACTTCGAACCATGGTAGGGAATGAGTTAAATTATTCCTTCATCCAAAAAAATTTCCTAGTAGTGGTGTTTTCCTCACAAAAGTTCAAACACTACATGTTAACACACAAAATTAAGTTCATTGCCAAGATTGATCCACTCAAATACCTACTTTCCAAGGTAGTGCTCATAGGAAGGATGGCCAAGTGGGTCATGATCCTATCAGAATATGATATTGAGTATGTGAAACGTAGGGCCATCAAAGGGCAAGCTATTGCAGACCAATTGGTAGAAGCACCAATGTACTAAGAGAATCTGCTAATTTCAAAGTTCCCTGATGAATCCATCTTCAACTTAAGCATAGAAGACCATTGGAAGTTGTACTTTGATGGTTCCTACACACAACATGGATCGGAATCTGGAGTCTTTTTCATCACTCCACAAGGAGACTGCATACCAAGGTCCTACAAGTTGGCATTTCCCTGCACAAACAATATAGCAAATTATGAGGCTCTAACCATAGGACTTAGAATAGTAGTGCAGTGGCATATCATGGCTCTCAAGGTTTATGGGGACTCGCAACTAATAATCAATCAAGTGAATGATGAGTATCAAACTAAAGATGACAAGATAAATCCATACAAGAAATTGGTGGAAAGCCTTAAGGAGTCCTTCATTGAGATCACATTTGAGTAGATACCTAGAGCAAACAACATAGCAGCAAACACCATGGAAAAAATTGGATCCCTATTGGATATCCCTCGCAATGTCTCAAAGAATGAATTCCTAGTAGAGAAGCTTCTCATGCCTGCATTTGAGGTACTAGAGTCAGAATTTGTGTGTGAAATCATTGGTCCTGGTGATCTATGGTACCATGACATATACACTTATCTGAGAATAGGAGTCCTCCCAGTTGACATAACCTCAAACCTTGAGAAAACCTTTGTCAAGAAAGTATCCCGGTTTGTCATCCTAGGAGAAACCCTTTACCGTAGGAGCATAGAAGGAACCCTATTATGTTGCTTAAATGCTGAGGAGGCGTTGACCTCCTTAACCAAGGTGCATAACGACATATGTGGTTCACACTCAAGTGGTATGACCTTGGCCAAGAAATTGCTGAGGACGGGGTATTATTGGCCTACTATGGAAAGAGAAGCACACGACTATGTCAGAAGGTGTCTACAATGTCAACAACATGGGGACCTCATCCATGCACCAACTCAAGAGCTACACCCTATTGTCACACCCTGGCCCTTTTCATAGTGGGGGCTCTATCTCATTGGAAAAATCACTCCCACCTCATCCAATGGCCACAAGTTTATCATTACCGCCACTGAATACTTCACAAAGTGGGTGGAAGCTATACCAATGACATACATAATTGGAAAGCAGATATCAAAGTTCATTATGAACTATTTAATATGCCTCTATGGTGTCCCACAAGCCATTATCTCAGATAATGGGACACCCTTCAAGAATCAGGATGTCCATGACCTATGCTACAAATTCAAAATCCAACATCGCTTTTCCACTCTTTATTATCCCCAAGGCAACAACCAAGCAGAAGCCACCAATAAATCATTATGAAAATCCTCAAAAAGACAGTCAATGATGCAGGTCATGACTGACATTTGTAGCTAAATCCCACCCTCTAGGCATATTGAACCAACATCCGCACACCCACAAGTGCCACCCCCTTTTCCCTGGTCTACGGATCAGAAGCCATATTAGCCATCAAGATCGAGCTCCCGTCTTTGAGAATATCATTGTAGAATCTCATCACGAGTGAAGAATATCGGGTGTCAAGACTGAACGAGCTAGAATTGCTAGACGAACGGCGAATGGAGGCCTTGAACCATTTGCAGGTCACTATTGTATTTGGCTCCAATTTTTGACAAAAGTTTGTTGAAATTTCGACAAACAATTGTCAAAATACTGATGAAACATTGAAACATTTTTTGTCGTAACATTTTTGTCACTTTCCTGACAAATTTTTAAACATTGAAATAGCGACCTAACTTTTTTAGTTGTCGCCATGAAAAAGGGATCAAGTGTTCATTAGAATTTCGATGAAAATTGTGTCGATCTAGCGATGAGCAATAGCGAGAACACAAGTGGTGCCTCTTCCAAAGCATTGGAACAACACTAGAAATGTGTCAAAATTTTAATGAAAGTGGAAAGACATAAAAATGAAAGTTTTTTCAGAGGTATAGCACTTTCATCAGACACTTTTGTTGTTCTGTCAGTTGAGTTTGTCAAAATCTTGAAGAGCAATTTTTTTATAGAAAAAAGTATATGTTCCAATTTGTTGGATATGCACAAAATGAATTTGTTGGAAAGGATTTACAAACATTCAAGAAAATGCAATTGGTGGGTGTAAATACAAATTCCACAGCCTTTTCCAACATCCTCCTTGCTTGTGCCAAAAGGGGAGCTTTGGAATAGGGTATGGACATTCATCAAAACATAAAGGATAGAGGAATTTCATCAGATGTAGTTGCAACTACCCTGTTAGACTTGTATGCAAAATTTCAAAGCATAGACAAGGCACATGAAATGTTTGAGAGAATGCCTCAAAGAAATGTGGTCTCATGGACTGCAATGATTGGCGCAGGATATGCATAAAATAGATTTGTTCAAAAGGCTTTTGAAATTTTAAAGAAAATGTAATTGGCTGGTGTAAAGCCAAATTCGACAACCTTTGTCAGCATCCTCCCTTCTTATTCCAAAAGGGGAGCTTTGGAACAGGGTATGGACATCCATCAAAACATAAAGGATAGAGGAATTTCATCAGATGTAGTTGCAACTACCCTGTTAGACATGTATGCAAAATGTCGAAGCATAGACAAGGCACATGAACTATTTGACAAAATGTCTCAAAGAAATGTGGTCTCATGGACTGCAATGATTGGTGTAGGATATGCACAAAATAGATTTGATAAAAAGGCTTTAGAAATTTTAATGCAAATGTAATTGGCTGGTGTAAAGCCAAATTCGACAACCTTTGTCAGCATCCTCCCTTCCTGTGCCAAAAGGGGAGCTTTGGAACAGGGTATGGACATCCATCATAACATAATGGAAGGGGGAGTTTTGTCAAATATTATAGTTTGAAATGCTCTAGTAGACATGTATTCAAAATGTGGAAGTATAGATAAGGCACGTGAACTATTTGATGGAATGGCTCAAAGAGATGTCATCTCTTGGAATGCAATGATTGTAGGATATGCACAAAAATGACTATTTAAATAGAAATTGTTGTGATAGATGCAAACTATTTCCATCATTTTAAATAGGGACAATGTTCTTGAGAAGATGATTGGTGATGCTAAATGAAGCAATCTGAAAATTAGGCTTGCAATATGTTGTAGTGGCAACTGTCCTGGTAGACATACCTATGAAGAGTCTATAATGCACCTTCAAAAGTTGCAGTCATGCCTATCTTATCATGTTCCACACATGAACATATGTTCAATTAGATAATAGAATACAAAATAAAATAAAGAGTTTAACTAATGAATTGTAGAAAATATATTTTTGTAGTTTATATTCATATCACTGATTACATTCATTGCATTGCACACCTTTCAAACTCAAAGTACTACTTCACATTGTATAACTAATAACTAGATGTTGATAGATGATGAAATTTCAATTACAAGATAGTTTATTATAGTCAACCTAAGCAGTTATGCAATTACTTCACATTGTGTAACTAATATCTAGGGCCTACTGCCAATTGCATTAGCTTGTCATGGCATTCCATAAGACCACATTTATTTGAGGAAAATTTTCGAATAGTTCATTTCCTTGTCTATGTTATGACATTTTTCATACATGTCTGCCAAAGTATTCTATCAAACAGTTCACTTCCTTGCTGCTATTATCTACTATTGCCCTACATCTCATGGCATCTTTATCTCTATCAATATGTCTAGATAGTCATGATGATATGATTCTCTTTAAATATTACTCGTCATTGAGGATGGTCATGACTGGTCCTTCATATGATTTCCTTTAATGGACCAAGGCTATCCTAAACTTCGCATTCATGGTCATTGTACTAAACATTATCATGACTATCCTTACATTATTGTTTCGTCATCATTTTATGGTGAGTATTAAACTTATTGTTATGATTATCCATAGTTTTAAGAAATGGTTCTCTTTCATTTGACACTACACTTTTCACTTTTCACTACCTTCAATTATCTTTGCATAGTCCACTTGACATGTATTTTAAATGACTATCTCTTGAGATGAAGTCACTTCCCATTGACATTGTTAATGATCATTTGGCATTCATGACTATCCAATGATTTCTAATGGACTATGCTCTATCTTTTAACATTGATTCCTTATCTTGATTGTCACCATCTTGTGCTTAAGATCTCTACCCACCTATGTCTCTTGGCCTTTCCATAGTAGTAGATGCTTGATCACTTCCCTTTCATATATTCCTACATAGTTCACTATCCTTGGTCTGTCAATCACTTAATGTATTCTTTCCATGTCACAAAACAAGAATCTTCTATCATGAACAAGGTTGTAGTATGAAGGCCTGTAGCATACTCTGGGATCTACTCATTTCCTATCAAATTTCCCCATAATAACCTTTTTTATTTTTGTGATGGACATAAGCTAATGCATTATTCTTCAATTATGACAAAACCTTTATGGTGTTACCATCTTAAATGACACATGAATGCATAAATTTGAGAGGACTAAAGAAATACCTATGGAAATATAAGGAAAAACTCTTGAATCCTACAACATTTGACACTAGAAAGGTGGGTGCAAAGCTCAATGATTTGATGATCTCATAATCACATAGAAAAACAATTATTTCTATAGGAAAACTCAAGATGACTTGAAATAAAGAAGAGTATGTGGGATGATTGCATAAATTTTCTATATTGGTGACACCCAATAAGTCTATATTGGAGAAATTAACTTGGCACATGGAGGCAGCAAGGTATTTCTAGTTTCAAGAATTTTACTTAATGTTGTGGAATAGAAGAAAACAAAATCATTTATCTACCACCATAGTGAAAAGTTAGCAATTGCATTTGGTTTGTTAAACATGGCCCTTGGTGTTTTGGTGAAGGATAAGGTATAGAAGGCATTGTATGTTGTTTTTAATGATTTAGGTATGCATTAAACCCTATGGTTTGTAAGAAGGTGAAACTTGGATACAATGCATGTTTGAGCAATCTTTTGTGGCTCGGTTTGAAACCCCGTGTATTGGGTTTTGAGAGTCTAATAGAGTATTTCATCACTACTCCACCAATGTAGGTTAAGTAGATTGGTGGAGTAGGTTAATATTAGGATTTTTTGAATGTTTTGATGATTGTAGGTGTAGGGAAATGCAAGAATGCCTTGATGGAGTTGATGCTACACATGAAAATTAAGGGTTTCCATACACAAATTGATGCTACAGTCATGGGTCATGAAGGAACAAAGCTTGCAGAGGCTTGGAAATGGTGTAGAAGGTGTACGAAGATGGATTGCAAGGTGTTGTAAGTAGTGGTCATTGTGTTGGAGGCTTGTAAGTATGTGTTTCATAAAACCCTCACTGTTTTTGGTGATTTTCTACCTACAAACAAGGATTTGTTAATATGTTGTCTCAATGGGTCTTTTAATCCCTGAAAATGGATAAATTGGGAGTTTTGTAACATTTACTAAGGCTTTTTTTGGGTTTTGAGTGATTTGGAGTAGAGTGAAGGTGACTTCCTTTGTAAAAAAAATCCTATTTTACTAGCCTTTTCATAGCATACAGTGTAAGAAACTAATGATTTATTTAAGGAAGGTTATGGAATGTCTTTGTTATGTTGATGTGAGCATAAAAGAGTCTCTAAATATGTATTTTACTCTTGGTATTTACATCTGGGTTGTGGAATTCACCTGATTAAGGGTTTTGAAACTTGCAAAGTGATTTGATGAATGACAACTAAAACATTGATCTGTTCAAAAAGTAATGATAATGGTGATTAGTTTGTGATGAAACTTGCTTGCACAGTGGTATTGGAGTTGTAACTGTGTTTGGATAGTATTGTGAAGGCAGATTTTGATAGTATGGTGGTTTTGGATTTGTGAATTCAATGTGTTGGGTAGTGCTTATATGCAAAACTTGATAATCAGATAGAGCAGTGATATAAGGGTTTGTTCTTGGCTTGTTGATGGATTTCTCAGTGGTCATGAAGTTTGAGAACATGGTATTAGCATGATGAATTGCTTTGTAATCATATTTCCTAGTTTGGAATACAATTGTTATGAAGATTGATAGGGTGTATAGTAGAGGATGTGAATGGTTCTCTAATCAGGTTTTGATGTTGTAATAGACACTTTAATGATGTTTGAGTTATGGTACATGTGTGTAGAAATAATATGGTGTGTGGCTTGTTGATATCCTTAAGAATTTGATGAATTTTTTTGACATGGTAGATGAGTTTTGATTGATTTTTGATGAAATTTAAGTAAATTCTTGAAGTTTATATATTTGATCTTCTCTTGATTCTATTTGGGATTGAAATTCTCTAAAGGAAAGATGTTGTTGGGTGGTTTGGTATGATGCTCTGCATCAAGACATGAAAAGTGATTAGTCAAAATCTTCAATGGTGGACAACGATCACCAAGATAGTCATGATGATATTCCAAGGATAAAAGACAAATACTTAGTGACCTTGTGAAGTTGAAAGGATAGTTTGTTATGACTAATAACCTATGACAATGGCATGATGTAAAGAGGACAGTCATGTGCATTGAAATTCATGAGCAAGAAGCAATACACAATGTATGATGTAACAAAGGGGCAGTACTATGGCGGAATACTAAAGATATAGAGTTTTGATGAGAAATAAAAAATGAGTCAAATCTCAAGGAAAAATAATGATAATCAACTAACAAAAGATGATTTTCACAAGGGAAATGATACTAATGAGGGTGCAAAAAATATCAAACATCGTGAATAAAACCTAGGATAGTCATAAATGTCTTCAAGAGAGTCATTTTAGAAAATTTAAATGGCAGTGACCTTGTGAAGTTGAAAGGACAATTATACTAACTTTGGATAGTGATTAATGACTATAAGTTATGATTGTGTTTTGTGCCCAATAGGTCTCTTTATGACTGTGTTATAAAGGTTTTGACTATGAATCATGATGAAAAACCTCAAGAGCACTAAAGCATTGTCATATTAAATGTATGAGGTCAATGTGCACAAAAGAGGAGCAGAGCATAGACCTAGTAGGCATGAAAGAGATAATGTCAATATTCAAATGACACTTAGATCAGTTTCTCAAAGAAGAAAATCACCATACATATAAAGGGAAGTCACCTAGAAGGACTATCAACTAAGGGTAGTAAAATATAGTCATGCAAAGGGTAGATTCAAAGAATGGAAATCCACAAGCATTTCAAACAAGTACAGTGATAGTCCCCCTCACCAAGTGAGCAATGATGGAAAGAGTTTAGAGTCTTCAAGAAGATTCCAAATCATGAGAGGTAGAAAATTATTTAAAAGAAAATCAATAATCAATAAAGGATGGTCTTAACAGCTAAAACAATGTATGAAAATATCAATAAAATTGTCTATGAGATGAAAGATCAACAATGCATAGTGATTTGATGAATACGGGTGACAGTGCTAAGACAAAGGAATAGTCAACTAAATGAAAAGTCAACTTAGGGAAATCATAAAGATTACAGAGGTTTATGATTCTTATGATCATAGATATGAATCTGTAAATAATCCAAAATACTATCATGTGCCCTTAGCAAAGGTTATGACTGTGATGTATTTTCAATGGTTTTATGCACTGCGAGTCTCTAGTGGATTAGTAGATTGTGGTTTATCCTACATAGGTCCTTATGAAATATGTTTTCCCTTAGTAATGTATTAATGACTATTATCCTTTTTGTCAAGACAAAGATTAATGACTGAGATTGAAGCATTATGACAGTGTGCTAGTTATGGTTGTGGGTTAACAAGGGTACATTTTGGTAAGGAAGACAGTCAGTTGAATGAATGTAAGTAGAGAAATTTTTGCATACCTACAAATGGTACAAAATTTCATGGTTAAGTGGAAGCCTCCCATCAACAAGAAGATCCAAATATCCGTGTATCTTTCTCAATCGATCCTCTAAACCCTTCAGAGCTGTCAATTTTTCCACTAACCTATTATGCACAAAAGTCAAATTTTAGAGTTATGTCACCACTAAAAACAAAAGAAACAGAGCTTTAAAACCAAATCCATACACAACACAATGTGGTATTCATACAAAGCCATACAAACAAACTAAACTCAAAACATTGGAATGGAAACAACTTCAAATTATGATGCAGAGCATGGATTCAGTTTACTCAACTGGAGGCACATTTCACAATAATGGGTTCTTCATCTAAAACATTTGTACGAGGTTCAAATAGTAAAGAGATTGATGAAAGATAGAGGAATTAAAAAGATACTTGGATGTAGTTGGATTGGAGGTCGTAAACTGGTACATTTTTTTTGTATAGGAGTCATATCACATCCAAAAACATGGCAGAGCTATGCAAAGCAGGAGAAATTGCCTTGGAAAATGAAGGCATCAGGGTATAAAGAATCATTTTTCTACCACCATAGTGAAAATTTAGCACTTTCTTTCATCTTTTCATATTAGTTTGATGCTTCAAACGATGCATTTCTTATATTGAAAAGTGCATTACCTTATTGAGCTTTTCTTAGTTTCGACAATAGTTTAATATTATCTACTTAATAGGGCCAACCATGTGATGGTGGAACCTCATTTGGCCCCTCCCCCCCCTCACATCACTCTCAATTCCCCATACCCGATCATATAACATTAATCATTCATCCATCCATTAATAACATATAACATTCATTCATTCATCCATTAATAACATATAACATTCATTCATTAAAAATATTCTCATTCATTCATTTCATCCATTAATAAAATATAACATTCATTCATTCATCCATTAATAACATATAACATTCATTCATTAACATATAACATTCATTCTTCGGTTTTACATATTATCAAAAATATGGTGTCATAATATGATTACAATCACTTTTTTGTTCTTTTGACTAACAAAGTTGAAGTGGAGTATCTTTTCTAAATCATTTTGTTTCCCTTCAGTTGTACTACCCCACACTCATGATCTTAATAATGTAAGCCTAGTCATGTATTGATCCTGACGTGGAGAGTGTTTGTTGCAAAGGTGGGGTCTGTGCAATAACAAAAAATGTTAAATTGATATGTTTTATTATTATTATTCAAGTATTTCATTAATTAAAAGAACATTAGAGTGGTTCTCTTTACCTAATGGGGGCCACATCATGTTGATGATCTTCAATCTTATAGCCTCATTAAGACACCCTCTAAATCATGATGGAGTTGAAACATGAAAGGTTACATTAATTAATATACCAATTGCAATTAAATATGTTTAAAAGAACTTTAGAGTGGTCCTCTTTACTTGATGGGGCCACATCATGTTCCCGGTCTTCTCTAGCTTGATCATGCTCAACATGTTGATCGCGCTCTACATGATCCTAAAATTGGAAACACGAAAGGTTACATTAATTAATACACCAATTGCAATTAAAGATGTTTAATTGTATTAATCCATACTGCATTTTGTATAGCACATGAATACATCCAGTATCAGGATGCACACCATGACCTTCATCTGTAGGTTGTGCTCCACCCTCACCAGGCTGCATTCCAATGTCATGTGCAGTATTATCATTACTTTTCTATTTAAAACAAATAGGAACATAATTACTTTATGGTGGAAATTAATATTGAATAGATTGCACAAGTATTCAATTTTAAATAAACTTTATTGAGTATATTTACCTGCATGTCAAATGCAGTGGAAGATTGTGTTTTCCCAGTCAAGACTCTTAGGCGTTCAGCCATGGCTTCATAGCCTTGCTAGAAGGAAATATTCATGTCCTCTTCTATGGGTGCTCTATTGAATTCAGAGCCCTGCATTTTTGCATAAGATCACGAATTTTGCTTCTATGGTGTGATAAAATCAAAATTGTTTGCAATTTATTATTTGGATGAAATATTTCATTTATTGATACTTACAATTGTTGCGACTAATTTCATATAACCACCAGAGCCAAGTTTGTGTTGCCTATGTTTTTCTAGTCTTGCCTTTGTTTTCTTCAATGTGTTGGGAAGCCTATGAAAAGTTTGAAATATGTTAGATTATGTAAAAAGAAAGAGTAATCAGTATATAATTACATTATTGATAGTATCACATACCTTCCTTGGCCTGGTGGTGTCTTTCCTTTTTTCTTTTCAGCCTTCTCCTTTCCATCTGACACTAGGTCCTTCCACTCTCTCTCTAGAATCATGGGGGGATGCTTGTACTTTTTTTTCTTCTCTAAATGTGACCTATATTGGTCCCTCACATACTTTATATAGGTACCATCTTTCTTAAGGACCTTAGTTCAGTTGAATGTTTTATCACCGAACAACACAACTAAAGGGTTAATGAGCTTATCTTTTAAATCTTGGTTTTGGGCATTCCACTGTGTGCGTATGGTGGGCCCAAAGAGCTCTAATGTCATATCACCTAGATGTTTATAAAAAACATCATTTCCTGCAAAATGATCATGGGATCATTAGTCTAAAAAGAGTGATCAATAAGTAAATTTCAATTGGATTATATATAATAATAATTAAAACATTTTAAAGTACCTGGGACGTTCTCTATCTTTATGAGAATGAAATCCTCGGTCACCACATTTGTGACCGGCAATGTTCTCGTATGAGTAATACAGGAAGATCCAGGAAATGCTACTAAAACATCACCAGTACTACTCGATGCCTACATGCTATGTGTTGCTGACATTTCAGTGGACAATATAGGCACAAATGATGGGGTTAGATGATGTGATGCATGTGCAGGAAGATCAGGATGGACACTTGTACCAACCCCTACTCTTTGGGAAGCACCTGCAATACCCTAATCATGGCCAACAACATCACGAGGACGCAAAAAATCCTATAAAAACAACACATATTTTAGTTCATGACATAAAAGAGTACAAAATATAAAACCATGAATGAACTTATGTTATAATAAAAGACCTCATGATAGCTTACTTGCAAGTTTTGTACTCTCTTAGTCAATATTTTAACCCTCTCTCTTATCTCATCTGTTTGAGGCACTATGAATAACAATTGAAGGATTTCTTCATTGCATTTTTTTTGTGTCTTCCTTATCATATCAAGAGGGTTTGCTGAATATGTGAGGTCATCATCCAATAATAGTGACTGCACCTTGACCCTATGGATGCTTTCCTCTACTGCTGGTGCCTTTCCCCGATTAGTCGACTGCAACAAGAATATTAAAAACATTATTGAAATTAACCCAATAAACTTATGAAAAAAACATAATAATAAAACATTTTGCTCGTACCTAATTTGTACAATTGCAATGAGGTAAACTTGTCAGGTAGAAGCACTTGAAGATGCATCACGATCTATGGTTTGGGCTAGAGCCTTCCCCGTACGATCAATGTCCCACTATGACAAAAATTAAATATAAAAAAACATTACTGAAATGAAACCAATAGACTTAAGAAAAAAATATAATAATAAAATGGTATATTGGAGTCATTAATTGGAGGTTGGGTAAAATGGTATATAGTATGTACCACCCCCATAGTAACTGTGTTTGTATCTAAGCAATTCAAATTGTAATCAATGAGCAACCCTTCCCCTGCAGTTATTGATTTTATCGTACATACGAATACATGGTTTCCCTTGTGCGCCTTGAATATGCAATTGGGTTGCTTATTTGTTGATCCAGGTCATGTACTGTTTATAAACCCTACAATATTCCCTAATGCTTTTGGCCTTCCATCAATGTACATAGCCACTCCTTTATTTTGATCCTTATCTTTTAGTTGTATATAATTTGCTGACAATGCATACCTACGCATACTTTGTGTATATCGAACCAGCTACATCCAATCTTTGTAACTATAAGGGTTTGAAATACTCCATCAATTCGGTAACTTTTTTGTAATAGACCTTTATGCCATCTATGCAAAATAGGCCCAAACCATGTAATGACGATGGTGTTATGCGATACATCCTCTCATTGACACAAAAATCAATGTCTATTGGAGGAAGTTCCTTGGGTACCCATTGTTTCCGTAGATGTTTGTACCTCAAGGGCACCTTGATGTCACCTATGCTCTCATCATCTTAAGAAAATGACCCCCTTTCAGCAAGAAAAAATTCCATGCATTTACAAAATTTTCTTCTAATCTTTTGACCTCTAGTTGATCTCCCTCTTTTATATCTACTACATGTCTCGCTTTCCTCTTCTCTTCTTGAATTTCCCTCACTCGAGGAATAAAGATATGAAAAATACCTATTTGGTGGTACCTGCACTCATAAGGATGTTGGATGAAGTTCTTTCATGGTGATGTGATCTCAAGGTGACATTATGATTAATCTATCATTTCATCGCTAAAATTTGACTGGTTATAAAGTAATCAAGTCTTGATAGATTGCAAGTTATTGTTACTACCATCCAAATGTGTCCATCACAAATCAAATCAATGTATGAAGGAGACTACGCCTTGAAATTAATGACTTTAAAATTTGTAACAAGTGTTAAATGTGACTATGCATGGTGTGTGGAGGAATTTTTGCAATGTTCTAGGCCTGGCATCCTCGTGTGACAGGCCAAGATTGTGAAGCAAAAAGTTGAGTTTTTCTTGTTTAGGGTGATTTTAACTGTGAAGGAACTTAGGAGTGATAGAAATGGGTGTAACTAGCCTGTAAGAACTTGTTTCAAGGCTTTGGGGTGAAGGGGAGAGCCTAGATAGTGAACTGTCCTATTGTAGCCTGGCAATTAAGCCTCTTGGAGCAGCGTTGTTTTGGTCCATTTCTCTTTTACTGTCCACTGTCAAGAAAGAAGGTTTTGAGAATTTGTAGGGGCATATATTACTTGTCTAAGTTCATTGGTTTGGGCCTAATAGAATTTTATATGTGGAATTTATTTTGATTGTCCTACTGGGCAGGCCTACAAGCCTTTTAGTGGTAAAGAGGCCTAGTGGTTAGAGCGATGAGAAAATGGAGTTTCCTAAGTGTAAACTTGAGTGTCATGGTTTGGTTTAGTCTTATTTGACATGATACAAGTGGATAAAATCCCTCTTTATTGTTTGAGTACAAGAACCCTAGTTGGGGGGTTCTTTTCCTTGAAGGAATAGTGAATTGGAAAGGTCCACTTAAAGAGTATTTGAGAGAGTTGTGCTAAGTTGGTGGTTTAATCATATAGTTGATCATCTAAAGAAGCTTTCCCTACTCACTATGCATCATGGTTGAAGGTATTTTGGGTCTGAGATGATTTAAAAATCCTTCCAAGGCTTGAGAAAAGGTTTTTGGAGGAGTTGATACCAAAATTTCATATCAAATACCACGTTCTTGAAGCAATTTTCTATGTTTTTACTATTTTTCTGAAGTTCTTTTGTGTTGTATGGATCCGTACAAGCTTGAAATGCTCTGAGATAATTGGTGTAGATAAATATATGTGCTCCCTTTCATTTTCATTTTCTTTGAAGTGTTAAATCACTATTTTATGGGAGAAAACAATCAAACACAGGGACTGCCTTGTTTTTCCTGTGTAAGGGTTTGAGGGCTAAATAGAAATGACATCCACCAATCCACCCATTGTCTTGGAACTCTAATTTTGTGGATTGGTGTGAAAAATTTTGTGATAGAGTTTCATTTCATTTAGGGGTCTGTTAAAGCAACAAACTTGGCATTGAAGTGATTCCCTAGGGCTGACACGGGCAATTTTCTTGTGAATTTGTGGTTGTTAAGTCAGGGATTGTCAATTTGATGAATATCTTGGTAGAGTCATGGTGACACTATTTGATGGTCCAATCTCTACTTCAAAATAAAAATATCTCTAACAACTCTAAGAGCTATAATGGGATGGCATTAAAGGAACCTTCGTATGAAGGATCTTCTAATGAAGGACCTTTGAATTAAGGTCTTCATTTGAAGGTCCTTCATGCAAAGGTTCCTTTTGTAAATCATTTTGGACATGAAATATTTAAAAATAAAAATACCTTCATTTGAAATTCTTGACATGGCATCATTTTTGAATGAAGGTTCTTCATTCAAAGGTCATGAAAGGATATTTGATGCAATCATATGCCTTGTTAAAGTTTTAACTTAATAGTAAGGGAATCATGAGTAGTTTGTTGGGCCCATTCAACAATCTCCGATGAAAGGATTGAATTGTCTATAATGTATCTACTATCAAGAAAGACAATTTGTTTACCTGTATGACTATATCTCAAGCAATAGGTTTAATTGTGATGGCAATGATATTGACAAAGATTTTGTAATCTAGGTGTTGAGAAGCATAATTGGCCACCATCATAGGAAAGATTCTTCATTCTCACTTTTAGGTGTTAAAATTTAACAATACCTTGATTGATGAAAGAGCCCAAAGAGCCTTTCTCCATGGTATTCAAGTACACATACCAACGGTCTTCTCTTATACGGTTGGACATGATTTAAAGAACTTAGTGGGACTTAATTATGAGTTCTCAAACATGATATCAAAGTAAAACGGGTTCATTTATGACCTAGTATTATTGCATAATTAAATTAAAAATGTGTTTTTGTTTACATTCAATAACCCTCCTTTTTTGTAGATGATTCTCTTTATGTAGGGTACTTGTGAAAGCCATGAGATCCAAGTTCCTAAAAAAATTGCATACAAATTTTTGTTGTGTATATGGATATGTGTTTTGTGTTTCCATTTTGTTTTGTGAAGCATTGAGCAAATAAAATATCAACCAACATATTCTTCAAGGTATTTATGCACTTGAGAGAGGTTTTGGGTTTTAATTACCTATGTACATTGTTGTTTTGAGGCTATTAATATAAGTTGTGGGGTTTGTAAGTTGCTTGTGCATGACGAAGTAAAGGCCAATCTGCAAAGAATTTAGAGATTCACATTTAGCATTTGAAGAATCAGGTGCAGACCATTATGGCATGTGAATACCATGTATTAGGTTGATCTTTGTGCATATCATTTGTGAACCATGAGCTTTTATCTAAGGTTTTTTTTCTACTTGGCATGAATCTCTTTGCCTGTGTGATCCTGTGTGTTAATATGTATTCATGATCTTTGTACATGCGTGCTCTAGATGCAAAACTTGAGTGCAATATCATAGAGGTCGATCCACATTTACTCCCATTGAATGTTTGAGGCGAATTTGAAACCCTTGTTCAAGGCATGAAGCTCCTATCATCCATATTATGCATGCATAAAGATTGCATCTCAATTGGAAACTAGGCATGAAAAAATGCAGGTTAAAGAGAATGGGGGTGTTAAACTTATAGTACTCATTGTCCCTTGGTCGTGGATTTTCCCTTACTTCCCTCAACCTCGTCCCTAGCGAGCTGGTATTGACCTTGTTGTCACTCCAAACTCTTCCTCGGCACTAGTATTCACCTTGTTTTCACTCCTCCAAACTCTTCATCGGTCCTGGTATTGACCTTGTTTTAACTCCAGTATCTTCCTCAGCACTGGTATGGACCTTGTTTTCACTCCTCGAAACTCTTCCTCTCTTCCTCGACATTGGTATTGACCTTTCACTTCTTCAATTTTGACGAGCTAGGTTTTTAGAGTATGTTAAATTAAATTGAAAATTATGGCCCCATTTTGCTATGTTTTAATATTCTAATATATAGTTAATTATATATTAGCTATATTTACATAATAAATTATATAATTACTTGAATTATTATAATTATATATTATATTCTTTAACAAAATTATTAAATACATATAAAATTATTATAATTAATAATTAATAATAAGTATATTTTTACATAATACAAATTATAATTTATATAATATATATTTAATATAATAGTAATATTAGATTAAATTATATATAATTATATTATATTTATTATTATATAATAGTATATATAAGATTTTACCTGATATTTTAGTAAATTTTACCATTACACTACAGCTGGTTTACCATTAAATGGCAATTGAAACTTGTTTTCCAACGACACAATATATGTAGCATGCCATTTGATTAAATATATGATACTTCTCCTTTAAGGCCTCTTCAATGTACCCATTGCACACTTAAGGAGACAAAGATAAATAGAGGGAAGAAAAGATATCTCTCTCTCTTTTACCATCCCCCTCTATCTCTCTATATCACCCCCTTTCTATGTCTCTCCCTCTCCCTCTCCCTCTATATATATATTGAGATATCTCTCCCTCGACTCTCCCCTATCTTCTTCTCTCTCTCCCTTTCTACATATCGCTTTCCCTCTCCCCCTCTTCTTTCTCTCCCTTTTCTACCTATCTATCTCCATCTCTTCTCTCTCTTCCTCTTCAACCTATCTCTCCCTCTCTCCCCCTCTTCTCCCTCTCTCCTCCTCTACCTATCTATAATATCCCTTTCTCTCCCTCCCCCTCTCTATCTCCCCCTCTCTATCTCTCACCATCTCTCCCTCCCTATTCCCCTATCCATCAACTCTCTATCTCCACCTCTCTTCCTTTCTCTTCCCATATATCTCTATCTATCTCTCTTTCTCTTCCCATA
>VDFB02274714.1:21115262-21160816 GCA_007258455.2 Sequoia sempervirens
TCTCTTCCCATGTATGTGGCCGGCATGGATTTTCTAAGTATAGTTGCATGCAGACATCTTTGGTTGGTATCGAATCTCTGGAAAGATATTCTTTGAGATTTTAGAGGTTATGATTTGGAGATTAAAAATATTGTTTGTTTAAAACTTGAAGAAGAGGTAGTTGCTTTAAGAAAAGAGCTTGAAATTGTCAAGGCTCAATCTGGTAAAATTCAGAAATTTGATCATAGTACTAATATATTGAATGAGATGTTGGGCAGGAAAAAGAATTCTAAAGATCCTACAGGAGTGGGATATGAGGGTGGACAAGGCTTTGCAGACAAATCTAAACATGAAACAGTGTTTACTACTTCAGATGGAAAGAAGTTTATAGCCAAGCAAACACCAAGAATGAAGGTTGATCTTGGTTACAATATTGCTGCATGAAAGGATAACATTGACACTAGAAGACAATCTAAAGGTATTCATAAAGAAAGGAAAAATGTCTTCAGATCTTCACATCCCTGGCATGATCATTCATTTAGGTATAATCATTCTTTCCAAGGATATTGTTATGTTTTTAGTGACTATAGTCATAAGGCAATTGATTGCATAAGATAGTCAAATAAGAATCATTCTAATGTCCCTAGAAATGAGGATGTGGTGTGTTACAACTGTAACAATTTTGGTCACTTGAGAAGAGATTGTAGAATAAACACAAGTGATAATATAGGGAACAATGCTGGAAATGTCTGTAGGAAGTCTTCTATTTCTCAGAACAATCACAAAGTCATTTTTTTTAGATGTAATAACATTGGACATAAAGTACAACAATGCAGATTCAATAGAAAGACTAGTACTTTAAGCAAACAAGTGAAAAAGTATTCATTGGAGTGGAGAAGAAAGAGCAATCAAGATGACTAGAAGAGCAATAAATATGCTTCTAAGAAAACTCCTTGTGCACTCCTTGCCCAAGTGTTGCCTTCTAGGTCTTGAGGAGAAGCAAAGACTCAGGGGGAGTCTATTATGGTAATATATTTTACCCCTATGGAGTTTGGAATGAGGTATGTCATCTTGCATTTTCTTTTGGTGGTATAAGATGTTAAGGAATGTTTTTGCTTGGTCTAGTGGTTGACAGTTTTTTAGAAGTTCTTGAAATGATAGTGCACTTTGTTCTTAAATGAACTTTTTGGATGCTAATGGAGTTGTGAGTCTACGGAGTGTGGCATAAATAATATATGAGATATTTGCTCCTGAAAAAATGGCTGGAGGTTTATGTTCAAGAGGAGTTATTATTTGTATGGGAGAATAGTATCAAGACTTTCATGCATGAAGAAGCTGAGTTAAGATTGTGTGCTGAATGAAGATACTTATAATGTCTTTTGCAAGCTGTTATGAAGGAATTGAGTGTTTTGGTCTTCTGAGTATGGTACAATGATCTAAGTAGGTTGCTACAATAGTCTTGAGAACTGTGTATGTTTATGGGATATGCTCTGATGTTTGTGTTTCAATGAAGGAAGGTAACTGGTTGTATTAACCTCATCGCATATGGCTGGGTCATATTTTTGAGCTTTGAAAGTGAGTGCAAGTTATATATATGAAAGCTGCTTGAATTCATGTTTTGATAGAAACAAAAGGAGAGAGCTTTGGTGTGCTACCTTGAAGATAGATTATTTGCATGATGTTATTAAGTTTCTGATTTCGAAGTGGGAGTTATAACAAAGGTTGTTACTGCTGATTTCTCTAATAATTTCTGTGCATTTGAAGTGAGTGAAGTTGTGTTGTTACAGTATGATGCTCTATCTTGCATTGGTTATGTGAAGTTATTCAATATGTCTGTTGCATTGTTACTCTTTTTGCAACTGTTTCTCATGGTATTTGGTTGGCTTCTCAGTTGTGTTTCCTAGCATTGCACATTCTTCTCTTCCATCCTTTGTCATTGAGGAAAAAAGGGGGAGAGTCATTTGTGTTTTTCCATCAAGGACAAAGGGGGAGTTTGTTGGTTCTCAGTTGTGATCATATGGTTTGTCCTTGATGACAAAATCCCTTTTAGTTGATTCTACTTGTTGACAGTTTCAAATTGGTTTCTCATGCTTTATCTTGAGATGCGGTTTTGTCTATATGGTTTACTTGTCTTGGCATTCGGTGGGGCGTCTACATTCATAATTAATATCTTATAGATGCCAGTCAGTTTACGAATTGCAGTCTCACGGTGGCGGGGAAAAAGTATATCGGCATGAGTAAGCGGGGAGTCTCCCAATCCATTTTAGAATATGCAACAGTACTTCTCAGCCAAGACATTTGATCATAACGATTTGATTTTACATACAGGAATCTTTTGGCATGACATTCACGTGGTCTTGGCGACAGTGGAAAGGTCTATCGGCATGATTTGTGTTCACCGCTGAGAGGTCTTACCAAATGAGTAAGGTCTCACCGACTAATACATGAGGTGGTTCATCGGCGTAAGAAATCCCTATCGGCATGTTGTTTCATCGAGCGCTTTGTGTCTTGGCATCTGACACATTAAAGATTCACTTCGGCCAAACATGTTACTTCGGTATGAAGTCACAACAAAATTGGTATGTCACACCGACCGCCATTGAAAAATTATATATCGACATGAGTTTAAGGCTTCGGTGAAGGGTCAGAGTGAAATTGTTATGTCTCACTAACCGTGCACCAAAAGGTCTTATCGGCAAAGGTTGTGGCTTCGTTGAAATGTCATAACGATTTCGTGGTGTCTTACGGACTAGTGCATAAAGACTTTCGGTATGACTCAAGCATTCTACGAGGGGTCTCCTCGATGACGGTATGCTATAGCAACACTCATAAGAATGAAGGTTACTTTTCGGTGAGAGAACTATTGTGTCTTGCCGACCACTGATAATGAAATACATTTCGGTAAGACTCATGAGTTTCGATGTACAGTCTCAGCGAACCCGTCAAGTCTTGGCAACAAAGTCTAATGAATGACTTTCGACGAAAGGTTGGTATTGTCTCAGCGACTCTCAATGGATAAAGTTTTTCGGTATGACATAGTGTGCTCTCCGAGAGGTCTCCCCGACATTGATGTCTTGGCGATACATAATACAAAAGGAACATTTCGGTATGACTCGTGTGCTCGAAGAAAGGTCTTGGTGAGTTTGAATTCTTATACCGACCGACAACATAAAGGTATACATCTCGGTAAGAGTTACGGTTTTTGGCGTGAGGTCTTGGCGAGTGACCTCCGATCTCACCGATGGAACACAAAAGGTTTTTGTCGGCATAAGTTGTGACTTGTCTCAGCGACACACAAGATGATAGGTGACTTTCGGTATAACGAAGTTATCTATATGAGGTCTCCCCGAAAGCGATATGTCATGGCGACATGAATGATCATGTGAGCTTTCGGTAAGACACAGGATGCTCTACAAGATGTCACCCTGACTACACATTGTCTTGGCGAAGGTGGATGAAGGATACATCTTGGTAAGAGTGTGTTTTTGTCACAGCGACTCATAATGGATAAAGCCTTTCGGTGAAACATAATGAAATCTACATAACGTCTCCCCAATAGTAGAATGTCACAGCGACAAACAAAGGGATGACTGACGGTGATAAAGTTTCCTTTGACATAGGTGTTGAATTGTCAGGGTGACAAGGTTGATCACGGGGGCTCTCGGAAAAACAAAGACTTGTCTACAAGCTGTCTCTCCAATTTCAAAAGGTTACAGCGACAGTGAATGAAACGAAAAGGGCATCTTAGTGAGAAACTTGCTTATGTCTCAGCGATTGGAAAGAACATAACACATGGCTCTCAACATAACATAAAGTATTTGTTATGTCTTCTCCCTGACTTTGATGGGTCACAACGAAAGCAAATAAGGAAAAAGAAACACAACTTGCATAAGGTCATAGCAAATCACAAAGAACACGTGGCGACTGTTGTCTCAACAAATAATTTTTGAAGTCTCATACACTATGGCCAGCATGGATTTTCTAAGTATAGTTGCATGCAGACATCTTTGGTTGGTATCGAATCTCTGGCAAGATATTCTCTGAGATTTTAGAGGTTATGATTTTTTGTTAGTGGGCAGACATGGCTTTGATGAAAATCTTTCAGTTACAATTTGAAATCTCCTGACTCAGCGCATAAATTAAAGCTTTCTGGATATGCATTACTCTCTTTTTTTACCATCATCTACAAATCATCATTATTCAGCTTCACATTCCTAAAATGGCAAGAGAATTTTGGTTTCCTCTAATAAACAAATCTTTGAAGATTCTTCTTTATGATAGACATACTTGAAATGTATATAAAAACTAGTATTTGAAAAACTGTAAAGAAGTTAGATAGTGAACTGGATGTAATTCTGGAATATTGTTCCTAGGGTATTAGAAGCAAAGAGTTATGAGCTTATCTGAAAACAGAGAGATCCTCTGATATATTTACTATTGTTCTGAAAATAATTTAAGGGGTTGGTGCTCCTTGAAATTGGTGTTTCAAAATGAAGGGTTGGTGCTCCTTGAGTTGGTGCTCAGAAATTTTCCTATAAGGCATTGTTAATAGTGGTTTTTGAAGATTAAGCTAGTAAGGCAGTTTAGGAGTGGTTTTTCTACCCCAGGAGGGTTTTCCACTCGGCAAATATTTTGTCTCTTTATTCTTCTATGTGCTCACTGCTTTTCTGTGTTGTAGTTGTTTCAGTTCACTGTTGGGTTTATTACTGTTCTCAATTTTGTTTATGAATGATTACATTCAACTCATGAATGCATTAATCAGAGTAATATTGAGATCAAATCTGAGCTATGTTTTGGAAAATGCAAGATAGCTTACTTAAATCATATTTTCATAGGTTGTCTAATAGACTGAGTTAATGTTGTCATATCTTTGTGCTTTCAAAAGTGATTACTCTACTCTATTGTAGAAAGAAAAGGAAATCAGAATTAAAAATCTTGGTCGAAGTTGAAAAAGTTTAGACACTGATTCACCCCCCCTCTCAGTGTCTGTCCATAACTCCAACAATATCTCCATCTCTCTCTCTTCCCATATATCTCTATCTCTCTATATCACCTCCTTTCTATGTCTCTCCCTCTCCCTCTATATATATTGAGCTATCTCTCTCTCTCTCCCCTATCTTCTTCTCTCTCTCCCTTTCTACATAATATTTAAGCCTCTCCCCTGCTTTTCTCTTCCTTTTTCTGCAATCTATCTCTCTCTTCTCTCTCTTCCTCTTCAAACCTGCTCTCTCCCTCTCTCCCCCTCTTCTACTGTCTCTAATTTAAGCCTTCTAAAAAGCTGGTGTTTTTTATTAAACTAAAAGTAGATTATTGTCCTTCTCTTCATTCCACATGAAATGCCAAATGTAGCAATTGTTTTGTTTCTTTTGTCAAGTTTCATTAACCAAGCTATTTAGTGGGTTGGATAAAGTTGTGTTATGACCCTTGGTCTCTTTAAAATAATTAGACAAGATTAGGGAGAGGAAGGGGAGAAAAATAAACTCCTTCAAAATAGGGGTAGTTGTGGGTTTGTTGGTTTTCTTTGTATACTATATACTTAGTTCCTCTAGGATAAATAAGTCACTGTAGAAATGAAAGATGTTTGATTATCAACCTAATATTGTTTTGTATTTTTGAAATGGAAGAGATCTACAACTCTATAGAAATTGCTATATGCTAATGGTCAAATTATTAGACTACTTAGATCATTTTCTTAGTTGTGTATCCTAACTAATATAGAGTAAGCTTTTTCATTTTAAATGACTACTACATAATAGTTTATGTGTTGAAAGAATTGTTTCCATTCTTTGTAGTTTTTACATTGGAATACAAATCATATTTAATTTCACACCAATATACTTCTTTCATAAATCATATTTGTTTAATATCTTAAAAGATGTTAGTTAAATTGGAAAAGTTGTTTGAGTTAATTACTAAATTTGATCTAAAAATGTTCAACACTTTAGATATATTCAATTAGATATATATAGTTAAATTGGAGGTGTCATTTGAGTTAATAATTAAATAACGTAATAATCAATTAAAGAAAGGGACATAATTTTGGATGTGTTTGAATTTAATAAGCTACAAATTAAAATAGACATAAATTATAATGTAAAGTTTTTGGATTCAATTGTGTAAATTTTTGTATCGACGTTTCGGATAACACAAAGTGATCCATCATCAGGAAGAACCCATCTAATTAAATCATAACCTATCAAAAAGGAAATAGGAATTTTCTAAAGAAAGTAACACTTGACCCAATCATAAGTGTATGGCCTTCGCAGAAAGGAGTGATCCACCTTAGCAATAGCAACTACCCCATCCAAAATTTTCTCACATTACACAAAGCCACAATGTTCCTCCAAGATAATCCAATCAAATCCTACCTTATGTGTCCTAGTAATCCAATTGGAAATGATCCTAAAAATGACATTGCGAAGGGTGATTGGTCTAAAAAATCTAAACAACTTTGAAATTATTTCACTACTATGATCAATGTGTCATCTTTCATGAAATTTCCAAAAACACTATTCATTATGATCATATGGAAATTTCTAGGAGAGCTACAATAGTTGTAACATCATGAATTAAAATTAAACATTAAAAAGTATATCATGAATTAATTATGTAATGGCATAAAAATTAAAAACATCATGAATTAATTATGTAACCACATAAGTCAAATATAATTCTATCAAGAAATTAATATCAAATAGATAATATAATTGCATAACTCATACATTTCAATGTCATTGATCTTCTTATTCATCCAACTCTTTGTTTGTATCACCCGATCCAGATTTGACATTTTAAGGATTGGTCTAATCGTCATCGTCATCATTGATATCAGTTTTGATAATGTCATCATCCACACAGATATCATCTTCATCATCATGTTCTAGTTCCTCTTCTTTGACATCTTCGTCAGACACATCATCAACTAACTATTGATCTTGATCATCATCTACATCATCTTCTAGTTCTTTGGTATCTTCTTCTTCCACCACATTATACTTTACCGGCCTTCCTCTTGGATCATGTCTAACAAAAAATGACCAACTTGGTTTACCTAGAACCTCTAAGTAAAATACCTTCTCACATTGGCTTGGAAGAACATAGGGCTCATTTCCAGCTCGCTCGATTAACCTTGTATTAACCATGGTAAATCCATTATCATGATCAATAACAGTTCTCTTAGGATCATTTTCATTCAATCGTATCATGTACCATAGGATGAAAAACATAACTAATTTGAAGGACTTAAAGTCACACTCAAGTATATCATCCAAAATCCCATAGTATTAAATTTTTGAGACTTTTGGATGTATGTCGCTTCTAGATGAAACATTAGTCACTTGAAAGACTGCAGTTATCCCAGAATCACAAGTTCTCTTCATTTCATCCAACTTTTTGATTCAAAAATTATGACCATTGCACCACATAGCCTTGTGGTGTTTCACCTGCAATATGTCAAACATGTAAAAATTATTGCAATATCATCAGTTGATAAACATATCTATTCTTGGCTAAATGTATGCAAAGAAAATAATCTCAACATATATATACATCAATATAATTGAAAATAATTAAATAATATGGGTGATGAATATATTTATACATACCTATTTATCTCTTAAACCATATGCTAAATCAATTTCCCTTGGTGTAACTTTGGAATCTCCATTACGATGAGCTTCTTTAAGCAATGAAGCCACACCTTCCCATGTTAATAAGCAACTAGATTGTTGACATCGTTCAATCCATACCATCATCCAATCAAGATTGTTTGCGACATACAAATGTAGTGCATCTCACTCTCGAACAACTGTATCAAAAAAAATGAAATTCACAAACGACATATAATTAGTGGTGCAGGAGCACCTATACCTCATTCTCAACTTGTGATTATTTGAAGGTGGATAGATGGTCAATAGGTAGAGTGAGTCTTTTGGATGTTTTTGTCTTGATTAAGGTCAATTAAGACCATTAGACATGTTCTAGGTGAAGTTTTGAGTTATGAGTTTGAGTCTTGCACTAAAGAGTTTTGTAGCCTTTTTAAGGAAAATTGGAGAATTTACATGTAAAAGGGTGCAAGGTTAGTGTCATGTCAATAATAAGGCTATTATCAAGCCACTAGAATGGTCTTAGAGGTGTCCTAGGAGTTTCAATACATTTGAAAGTTCAAAAAATTAAAAGATTTCAATAGTGATGTTAACAACCTTGAAATTAGTGTGTTTTATGTTTCATGTGATCATAAAAAATTAAAAAGTCAGTTGTAGAGGTGGTTGTTCGGTAGTTGAGGTGTAAAGGCCTTTAAATGACATAAATTGATCATTTTAAACCCTCATAAGATGAGAAATAAAGAAGGTATAGTTGATTTCCTCAAGAGTTTGGTGAAGAAAAGCATGCGAAATGAGAGGTTCAAGCCTAGGTTTCAACAAAATATGTATGGGAGATCTGATTTTATGAATTTTTACCCATTTGAAGGCCTAATGGGTTGTGTTTGAATTGGTTTTGAGGTCTAGGAGGTCATGGAAGTAGGAGATTCAATAAACCCTCATGATTTTGGCCTAAAACAAGGGTTTTTGGGTTTGGCAAGAATCTGGTCGTACAAGTGGAATATTTTTGTGGATTTGGAGGTTTGGAGGCATAAAAATTGTTCCAAAATTTCATGGGCATATGAAAATTTTAAATACTAGTTGCTTTGTAAAATAGGCCTAACCAGCCTAATCAACACAACCTAGAAAGGGTAATTTTGGTGATTTGGTCCAAAGGACTTGTACTTTCCCTTGAATTATGTTTAATAATGCCAAAATAGGTGTCTAAAACCATCAAGGGTTTGTTTGGTGTTTTGGGAAAGTTTTGAGTTATTGGGAAAAACTAGGTTTGCACTGCTACAAGGATTCAAGGAGTCAAAGTGTGAAATATAACTTATGTTGTTTGTCAGGATTTGAGATTTGTTTGGATTGTTTAAAGTGGTCATTATAAACTTTTTGGAAGCCTCTTAAAGGTAGGTTGATAGGTTGGTTGAGTTGAGCCTCCCAGGTCTACATCAATTAGTTAATTACCACAGTATACGACCTTAATTTATAATTGATGTCTATTGAAGATTAATAATTAAATAAGTACAATATACATTGAAACTAAATGTAAAATTTATTATAATTACCTCTCACTTTCCTCAATCTACCTTTCCCCATCAAGTACTCCCCTTCGAATTTGTTAATGGAGTTGGGATCCCAAATGTGATCTACATGGATCTTTGCTGCAAACGTAGGAAGATATTCAATAATGTACACCATGGTCTAGTATACAATATATCCCTCCACCATAGAACCCTTATCCTTCCACCATATAACCCTTAGGATGTTCTCTTTGTCTAACCAAATCCTTCAAAAATTTCAAGTGCCTCTCAACCATCCACATTGACCTTGTGTGTACAAGTCCACACAATTCAATCTCCTCAACTTGGTGTATGAGGTAGTGTTCTTGTGCATTGAAAAATGTCGAAGGTAAACACCTTTTCATTTCACACATTAGACGAGGAATTTTTCTCTTCCAATAATTTATATCTTCTTTATGGATTTATTTAGATAACAATTGTCTACAAGTGATTCAAGGCACAAATATATTAATGAGATTTAACAAAAATATACAATATATCACATAACAAGTAAAACAAATGGAAATTATAAGATCTATACAATGAATTGAACAAATATCGCTACTTACCTCAGGTATTTTTCAAGATCATATATAACTTGTTTGACATTGTTGTTGAAGTTGTCTGGGAGAGATAGAGGTAGAACATACTGCAACAATTATAAAATGATCTTTTTGTTATTTTTCAAAAAGTAGTAAACATAATACACTGAAAAGTACATGCAGTATACAAATATATATATAATATACTAGAATAATTACCTTAATGAAGGTATGCCAATCATGCATTTCCATCCCTGACCCAAATTCACCTTTCTTTGTTATGATATTGTTTATGTTCGTAGCAAATCCTATGGGAAATCAATTTTTTTGTATGACTTCTTTTATAGCATTGCTTTGCTGCTCCATTAATAACCAAGGAAGGGTGCTTATATTAATTTGGTCTCCATCGCTATTTAATTGAATGACATTTTTCATTCATTATTGGCTTCTTGAATGTCACTACAAATTTTGACAATTTTTTCTTTCTCATGCCCTCCATCCAATATTTTCCATAACATTTTTGTTATATTCTTTCTGATATGCATTGTATCAAAAAAATGCACAATTTGTAGCTTCTCATAGTAGGGCAACCTACTAAATTGTCTGGGATAATTTTTCATTCCCTGTGGAAGCCAACCATGAATGCCTTGACGACCTTCATGAAACATATAAGTTAAACAAATTAACAAAGACAATCATTGTCAATTACAACATGAGCAAAGAAAACACAATATAAGAATATAAATTCCAAACATATCATATATGATAGATAAACAATTTGATCTGATCTTCCATAGGCGAGGTGTCATTCTTCATGGTTTTGATGTAGTCTCTTATTTCCCATTGAAAAGATGTTTTTCAGTAGCTCGATACTTATGATTTATGTGGAGGAAGTGCCTATACTCATCAAACACCTGATTTTTGAAACTTGTTGAACGACGAGATTTCATCTTTGGACCACAAATTGGACATGCAAGTTTTCCCTTTGTTTGAAGACCTGCAAGATCATATATAATTGGATTAAATATGTCAATTTTTATAATTATATATAATGAATAGATTATTTAAAAAATGTGCATGATATCTACTTCATAAAATTAGATATTGTTAAAGTGCAGTCAAACGTTATAACATACCACAAAAATGTGTTAGCCTTGGGGCATCATAAATTGTCCATACATGCATTACATGGAATTGAAATTGTCTTTGTCCTATTGGTCTAGAGACATCATACATAATGATACCATTCCATAACTTTAGTAACTCGTCGATAAGAGGCTCAATATATACATTCATATCTTTAACTTGCTACTTACCTAGTTGAATGAACATAAACATTACATAATTATTATAACCATTTTACTCCAATATATATAAATTAGTGTACATGACTCTTAAATGAAAAAAATATTTCATTATGCAACAAATAAGACAAATGAGATGCTACTACGTTAAATAAAATTGATGTAAACAAATACCTGGAACAATCATTGCCAACATTATGTGCTCCCTCTTTATTGACATCCATGGAGGAATGTTATTGTTGATAACAAAAATAGGCCACACCAAGTAAATAGATCCCATCTCTCCAAATGGATTGACACCGTTTGTTGCCAATGAAAGCCTGATATTACGAGGTTCTTTGTTAAAGTGTGGCCATTTTTCCTCCATGTCACTAAATGTAGAACCATTCGCAAGAATTAGAAGAATGTCATCTCCACTTCTATTCCATGCATGGTAATCCATAAATTGCACTAAGCTTTCGCACCTAAATAATCGTTGCATACATGGAATAATGGGAATATAACGAAGAACCTTGTGAGGCACCTTTTTTGTTAGTTGATCTATTTGATATCTATTGATATGACATTCTGGGCATTTTGTTTCAAATTCATGTTGTTTATGATATATAATATGATCATTGGGACATGCATCTATTGTTTGATACTCCATTCCAATATCTTTCATAATAAAAGATAAATCTTGGTATGAGCGAGGTAAAATATTAGATCGTGGTAAAAAAAATTCACCTATCAATCTACAACAAAAAAATAATTTGTTAATATAAAGAATATTAAAGGTACATATTTCATCATTTATTTTCTAGTGATGAACTAACAACAATTAAAATAGATGAAAAAATATGACATATATGACATACCTTAACATCCGTGAGATTGCTATGTTGGATAAACCATTCATAACCTTCAAATTCACCAGCAACAATACATCAGAGAGAAGAGTTGTTTTAGAGCCTTCATAAAGGGGCTCGTGTGCCTTCTCTAAAGTATAGGTAAATCATGAACATCATCAAAGTCATCTCGATCATCATGATCAGTTGCGCCACTAAATGTGTCATGGATCAATGTATTTGTACCATCATCTTCAACTTTGTTTTTTGGCTCATGGTCATCTTCTTCCATAGGATCATTAACTTCATCTTTGATATTCACAGCTCCATGCTCCTCAGCTTGCAAAATCACATTCTCCAGGGCGTGATAATCCATATCTTGTGCCCTAGGGAACCCCACCTTTATAATAATGATCAACACAAATAAACCATGATCACAATCAAGTGATTTTATATATATATATATATAAATGTTAAAACGATATAAACATTTACAAATTCAATCAACATAAAGACATATAATGAACAAATTACCAATGGACAATAATCATGCCCCCCTTCAATGTGACATTGCTGCCTACAATGTTTCTCAGCTGTTGTGATTAAAAGTATTATCGTCTTTAAGCCCTTGCAATTATTGCGAGGACAATAACATTTCCCATCACCCTTTCTTTTCAATCTAGCCCACATTCTAGCAATTGTCTGTTCATTTTGTTTTGCACTAATATTATCTGACATGATTTTTCTTTACCAAGCTTGAATATTTAGATTTTAAAAAAATATCAAACTCAAACTCCAATAATTTTTAATCATAAACAGGTAACAAAATCTAATAATTTTGATATTTTTCACCAAAAAAATTCGGCATGCAACCACCCCTGCAAAAGAGAAGATAGTCTAAAGTTAATGAACCCAAAAAACACTTTAAAATGCTAATTCCAAAACTTATTAAATTCTGATTTTACTATGATTTCCAACTATTAGACTCTTAAAATCAGAATATTGAACTTGCACAACAAAATATGGAAATGAAATTCTAAAAATGCACAAGTCTAAAAATGAAATTTGATAAGATGTTGCTTTAAAATATGATTTTCAAATCTGGAAGTACAAATCTGACTTCACAAATGAATTCTGGAAAATGACAATGACCACCCTCAACCTACCGATATCTTCTTGAATTTTTTTTTATTTTTCCCAAGAAAATCGACCTTAGTTCTCCACAAATTGTCGCAAGTATAGCAAAACACTGTTGTAATAAATAGGTGAACTAACTTTTATTTATGTTGGCCACAATTTGATTTTTTCTGATTTTGCATATTCGTCAAAATTTTGATGAAAACTAGGTTCATCAAAATTTCGACGAATGTCAGGGATAAAATTTTAAAAAATTGAAAATTACACATCAAATATCACAAGTACCCGACAATACATCAAATTTTACATCTTTCATTAGAAATTTTCATCAGATTTTGCAGTCAAATGAGTTAGTGGGTGTATCAGAACTGACTCAAGCTGAACTATAACAAGAAGATTAGGAGCAGGACCTTCCAAATCAGAGAACTTGTGCTAAAGGAGAACTAGAAAAACGTCCCAAATCCAGACGGCAAAGGAAAATTTGAACCCAACTAGTTGGGGCCATTTGTCATCATAGCAAGCTATAAGTTAGGAGCATATCAGTTATCAACACCCGAAGGGGAACCTCTGCAGGAGCCCATGAACAACTCCCATCTTAAAAAGTTTTATGCTGAAATCTTGCAAGGTATAGAACTAAAAAACCAAAAAATTAGAAAATGTCCTGAAAAAATGGTTACCTTCATGAAAACCTGGCAAACAGGCATCTTGGTAACAAAAAAAAAAATCAAAAAACACAAAAAATCCAAAAAAATCACAAAAAGGATAAAAAATAGTAAAGAGAAAAATCGTCCTCTAGTGAAAACCACTTCAGTGACACTTTGGACAAGTACCCTTGTGAAAACCTGGCAAACAGGCACCTTGTGTAAATAAGCACATCCCATCCACATGATCTTTGTGACTTGTTCTGTATCATCCATCCATTGCACTCCATATCTCCATCCATCACCCATCCACGTCCGCATTATAGCTTGGTCCTGTGTTCGTGTCATGATCCCTCCTAGTATTACTCGACCCATTCTCAAGGTCAGTTTGTCTTGCTTTTATCAGAGTAGTCTATTGCATCGCGTTGGGGGCATGTTCTCATCATATCAAATTCGTGTACATTCTTGAAGTCCCCAAAAATTAGAAAATCCAAAAACATCAGAAAATCAAAAATTCCAAAAACATTAGAAAATCAGAAAAAAGCCAAAAACATTAGAAAATCAAAAAACCCAAAAACATCATAAAACCAAGAAAATCCAAAAATATTCAGAACATATTAAAAATCCAAAAAAAAGGTCAAAAACAGAGTCATCTTTACAAACTACGTCATCTCTGAGCTTTGAACATAGGCAAGGTTGATCTTTGATCATCCCCCGAGACACTTAGGTTAGTCCTTTAGGAGTCCGTCATAATAAATTGATAGTCCATTTGTTCATATCTCATCTATAATCAAGTTTGTGTTAGTCAAACTATGTGGTCTCTGCATGTATAACGTAGGTGTTTCTAATTTGTTGATCAGCCCCTGAGGCCCCTAGGATAGGTCTTTAGGTTAATCTTTTGGTCAAAATCTCAGAAAACCCCAAAAAAAATTAGAAAATCAAAAATCAAAACATTTGAAAAATATTGAAAATACCAAAAAATACCCTCAAAACATTTCAAAAAAAACATTCAAAAACATCCAAATATTTGAAAAATTCATTCGTCTCATTTCGCTTTCACTTGCAATAAACATCCACTCATAATAAATCAATCATCATTCTCAACCTTTGGTGAAATAATCGAAAACAAGTCTAGCAGGTTAAAGTGAAAACTCAAACATCAAGGTCTCGGGTCTAGGTCAGTACATAAACAAGTTGGTCAACTCTTTATGTCAATAGCCTATCATCCAATCAGTCCCATATCAAATCATCTAATATTGTCATGTCCTAGGATGCATCCTTCCTACAATGGACATCAACATCAAGCTTTACCGTAGTTTAGTCTTGGTTAGCGGTATTGAAGAACATTAGCTTGTTTGTTTACTTTATCTTTGTCTTTTGACTTATCTTTTTGTGCTCATTTCAATGACCTCTCAAGGATGTTCCAAATGAAGGGATTTAGAGAGAAAGAAATGGGGCAATGATCATGATATTTTATCTATTGCGCTTGTTGGATATTCTTGTAATATAACCTCGGTCATGTGTGCTTTCTTTGGTTTGTAGGGAGGGTGTTTTAGGTTTCTTGTTGAACACATAGGAAGGCTTGCTTTTCTATGTTTTGGTCTGAGATATTTGAAATATCTGAACTGCATTCTGAATGAGGTTTTGTATGTTAGGTGTGAACAAGAATACTCCTATCTGATTGTTGATTCAAAGTCCATCACACTACATGCAACACCATCCTAGTTCTTTATACCTTGATGCATCGCGCCTATGTGTGTTATCAAACATAAGGTAATTTTCCCTTTTAAAATCCCAACTCCTCGGAAAATCATCATCATCATCTCGTGTCTTGTCGAAATCTCTTGCTTTATTCTATCTCCTTTTCTACGCTAACATGGTACCATGACAGTTGATCACGAATCATTATCGTTGTTGCATTCATCCTGCATCCACAAACCACCAACATATTGCATTCTACATATCTTATAACATAGAAAGCATTAATCATACCATAGGCATTGCATCTCCATCATTGAATAATATAAATTGGTTATTCTAAGCATCTCATGAACCATAACATTGCATATGTTACATAATCATCCCATATAACCCATATCACATATATAAAAAGCATCCATTACATAATCATACGGGCATGTCACATACATAAACATTAGTAACAATCCATATACATCATATATCATATATCAAAGCATCCATTTACATATCATAACACATACATTATCACATAAAGCATCATTTCATACATCATACATACACCATACATTCATCATACATCATCACATCATATCGCCATCATAACATCATAAGTGCATATCATACATAAGAAAATTGCATACATCTTACCATCCATCAAGTGTGTAATATAGATCTATTAGTCTAAGCATTTGCATATCATAAGATTTTGCATACATCATAAAAAGTACATAAGAAAAGGTACTGAAAAAGAAATGCATCCATAAACCATCACATCATGTCATCACATGATCATCATATAGTATCATCATCATAGCATCATAAGATAGAATCATGGCATCACATATAGAAATCTGATCCATCCATAAAGCATAGAGTCAGATAGGACACATCATATCGAATCAATATCATTTCATCTCATATATCATCAAAATAAATATATTGTCATGGTACAAAATAATTAGATCAAATGTGTATTGAATGCATAAAGTACAAATTCCCACTGGGCTATCAAAAATGAGCCCATGGGGCACAAAAGAATATGTCTCTGATCAAAACTGGGACTAACCTTGCTGGCTGCTACCCTCACCACCTGCTCTCTCCTCGTGGTCCTTTGCGGGTATGTGGCCTATCCTCTGTGAAAAGTCTGGGACTAGAGCTACTCTCGGCATGGCTTGATAATAATGCATCATGTAATAATCGACCTCCTAGATGGCCTCCCTGTATGATCGAAGTGGTACCATGCTATAGGAGGAAGACACAAACATGCTCTCAATCTGTTGTCATCTACCCATCTCTGCTACTTCTTGTAGCTTTGTAGCCTATCTCTATTGAACTGCCTGGTCCCACTCTACCCATAACTGATCCCTCTCAGTCATAAGTACCTGTATCTATGCTTGTAGCTGGAGAATCTAACCATCCCTAGGGTCTGGCTGAAGGGGTGGTTGCACAGGTGGTTGATCATGATCCTCGTCTCTGGATGGTGTTAGAACCCTATCCTGCCTATCCGGCCATCCCGAGTTTGGATCTTGCCTGAGGACATCTTGTCTTTGTTGATCCACCTACGGATCTAGGTGTGGTTCATCCTGGGGTCTCCTGTCCTAATCTGGCTGATGTGGTGGTGGTACTCCACCTCCTTGGTCCTCGTCTCCATCCCCTCAACCCTGTCCTACTCCCCTGCCTCTGGCCCTACGCCAGGAAGATGGTGTCCTTGGTACTGTAAGTCTAAGAGGTGGCCTAAACCAATCTCTGTATGCATGCGTAGTCCCTGCATTGGCCTGCCACTAATAATATGGCCATGGCTTGGCCACTAGCTGCATAAAACTCTACATTGCCTCGCATGCAGGTATGTATCGGCCCCAGAAGCTTTGGCTTGTCGTACGTGAAAATATAGCGACATACTGATCATCTGGCCTGCCCTGCGGCTCTCCGAACTGTCTCTGCACTCTCCCTAGCAGGTACATCTTGAGCATCATGTGTTGTCTACCCCGCATCAATCTATCTTGGTGAGCGAAAAAGAGTTGTTGCACATCATCGTACCACACAGGTCATCCAAGGTATGCCCACCAGGTGAAGGCTCGCATGTCATCCATAACTCTCCTCCAATGAGGTATCCCGTGTTGTCCTATATGTGTGAAAGAGACACCTCTGTATCGCCAAACAACTGGATCATCTGGCTCGATATCAACTGGAACGACTCTCAGGCGAAGCACAATTATGTGCTCCTAGGCCCGGATATGAAGGAGTGTGACTCTAGCCCCAATGTCTCTATCGTCAAGGTATGCAAACTCATGACGATCTTTGTATAATGAGGCCAATAGAACTGGCCCCCACACAAAGCATACTCATCTCCAGACCATGTGCTCCCAAGTGAGCCCCCATCTAGGACTGAAGTATCAACTCGGCTGATCTGGTGCAACAAGACCTAATATGATGGTTGCTATGACAAGGTGAAAGGGTGACACAACGAGCCTATAACTCTCCAACTCGATCTGACCCTCATAGAAGACAAGCTCATCAAGGCCCATTACATCATAGAAGGCCTCCCTCCTGACATCCACATTGTAAATCGCGTGCTCTCCATGGATGGGAAATCGGTGAATCCGCCATGCATCCTCTAGTGTGACCATCGTCTCACCTATCATGAGGTGGAAAGAGGATGTCTCGCTATGCCATCTCTCAGCGAGTGCCATCATCATACCCAAGTGTGTCCTCATGGGTGGTGCATAAGCAATGTACCATAGTCTGATCACCCCTAGGTGCTCTTGCTGTCACTCAGGAATACCCTGCAAAACGCCCAAAAGTACCTAGGACCTATGCTCACATGAATGAAGTATCGTCACCTCCTCCTACATCAAGAAAGCCACTACATTAAAATTTGTAAAAAATTGTGATCTTGTCTTGTCTTGGCATACCCAAAGCAACTTGCACGTCATTGTTTGTGGGTGCGGCACAGTTTGAAAGTTTCAAACTGTGCTGCTAGGAGCCTTTGGCCCTCAAACTCCACTGGGGCATCGCAGTTTGAGGTGCGGTCCAGTTTAACGCTAAACCTTAATTTGCAAAAAAGGCCCATCGTGATGCACTTTTCATATGCGGCTCTATTTGGAGTTTAAACCCTAATTCCAAACTATGTTGTGGTGTCACTATTCATGATTGCGCCACAATTTGAGGTCGTGCGGCGCCAAAAGAGACCTTCAAGCAACACTATATTAGACCACTCCAAAAGGACCTAATTCCTAGGCTAATAAATGCGCATGAAAAATTGAAAAACAAGGTCAGGTCAAGTTGACTCACCGATGGTCCAATGCTAGGTAGCCTCTGGTGTGTGCATACTCGATCCTAGGTGTGTCGAGGGAGCTGTCATTGCGCCATCTCGCAAAGGGGTCAGAGCTCAAATTGTAGAAATCTCTAAAGTCTGAATGTGCAAATGAATTGGAAATGGACCCTCGAGGCCTATTTAAGCTTCAAAGTTAGGGTTTTTTTACCCTGTTTAGCCGTCCTACCAAGGTTTTGGCCTCCCAAACCTCTTTTTGTTCGTTCTTGGGTCGTTTTACATCATTTTGGCATGTTTTTGACCTTCCAGAGCCTTTTTGGATTTGTCAGGCACCTTGTCCTTTTTCACGAGATCACCCAAAAAGTTGAAATTTTCGTCCAATCTCTCGAGGGGGTAGTATGTCAGCATAATTTGTCCATCGGGGCAATAGTGGGGCAATTTTGAAAATCAATTTTTTTTGGCTTCTGATCGAGATAGTTTATTCTTTGAAACAACACAGCGAGTACTGTGCTTCAAAGAGGGGAAAAATGTAGACACAGAAAATGTACCAATCACACTTGATCCTAATTACTAACACCATTTCATCCTAAATCATCTTCTCAGCTAAATCGTCACTCTTCGTCCCTTAATTAAATAAATCACCGGTTATCTGATTAAGTCATTCTCTCTTGTTAATTAAATAAATCAAAGTTATTTAATTAACCCTCTGGTCTCTATTTAATTAAATTTACATTTTATTCAATTAAATCTCCAATGTCATCTTATTAAATTAAATAAATTAAACCTTGTTTAATTTAATCTAACATCATCCCTTTTTAATTAAATAAATCAAATCCTTTATTTAATTAAATCTAAATCATTTTCCTCTCAACTTTGATTTAAATCAACCCATAAATCTAAATCAAATGGTCACATCACCTAATCCCTCATTAAATTAATTAAACCTTGATTAATTTAATCTTAATCTCCAAATTTCTCTAGATTTTGCCACTTGTACATGAAAATACATTTAATGGATTTATTAAATCTCTATTTTCTTTCAACTTGGCATCTTTAGGGGAATATTCCTCCAAGTTTGAAAATCCCTCCAAGTGGATTTTTCCTTCCAACAAGACATTCATTCCCTCTTACATTTCCTTGTGCATTGAGCCAAGTGGCATTTAATTCATTCTTTTTCCCTCTTGCATGTCATTTCACTATTTTCAAATTCCACCTAATTCCATTTATTGTGCACATTCATCAAAATATGCTCAAGCCTCCTCCATTCACATCATGACAAGTGGAACTTGCCCATTGGGTGTTGAATGATCCCACATTGCTCCATCTTGATCATTCCTCCATCTTGTCTTTCTATAAATAAGAGAATTTTCTCCTCATTTTGATCATCCACAATTTGAGAAAGTCTACTATACTCAATTTCATACTAGAGCATATCCATTTTCATCAATTTCATCAAGTTTGTAGCTAGGTTATGTAGATTTTTCATCATGGAGCTCAATTGAATCTTCAACAAAGTGAATCAGTCATCAACATTACATCATAGGAGTTGGGAAAGGGCCAATTTCCATATCAAATTGGCACCAACTTCCCCATGGGATCAAGAGTTTTCTTTACATTGAATAAGATTTGATAGCTTTTGTTTATATTTGTTTATGTTCTTCATCTCATTTCTTGTTCTTTGCAATTTAAATAGATTTCATGGGGAATCTTGATACTAACTTGTATATTGATCTAATGATGTGTTTGTTTGTGTGGATATATGTATGGACATATATATGTATGTATGTATGTATTTTTTAAAGGAGCAAATGCTTTTTCCCCAGAGCTATAACTTAGACTCCTTTTACTATATAAACTTAGGTTCAAAATATAGATTTATTCCTTAGAGTACCTAGCACAAACTATATGTGAGCATGAGTAGAACCCCAAAATAAAATGAAATTGAACTCTAGGATTATGATTCTCAATGAACTTGTGAATTTTGATGATTTACTAGTGAATTCCAAAGGGATGACCTTAATACTACAATATCTTAGGAGCGAGAATTGAACTCCAAAAAATATAGTGATTCTAATATAAGTGGACTTGGTGAATTAAACAAACTAGTATACCTACCTATATACAAATTGCTTTGCCTCGTCATAAATCCTTATTGAATCATCACTTGATAAATTGTTGATCATGGGGTAGATGAAGGCATCAATTACCCTCTTTAAGTGTACCTTGAATTCCTTTAGTTTTAACTAGGAATAATTTCCCATACCCTTTTATGTCCATTAGATTCTCCCAAAACACCATGTGTTGTCAGTCTAGGGAAAGTGGCCTATATTTCCAATAAATAAACAATGCAATAAATTATATAGAACTTCTTAGTCACACGAACATTGACCAATTATGTATGAATTTTTGCACTCATTGTTTGAGCCCAATCAAAGTATTCTTTATCTTTGAGAATAACATAAATGTATTCATACATCCATGTGTGATATACTCTAGATTTTGGCATCCTCATTACTCTACTTAAGAGAGTGATTATTCCTCTTATATCTCCATGGAATTTTTCCCTAGTGAGGTTCTTGAGCAACTTGGAGAAGGATTTTCTTGTTTTTATAAATAGGTGTTGTTGAGGTGCCTTAAAATTTGTTCTTCCTTATGTTCAAAGGCTTTGGGAGTCTTCTCTTCTATTATAGTTTTCAACAAAGCCTTGAAAGGAAAGTCAAAGACACGTGTAATAAGGTCTAGGCTTATTTCCAAGATAATGTTAACGTCTTGGTCTTTTAATGTCCTAGTGTTTGGAATATAATTGGTGGTGCATTCCAAGATCAAATTTGGGCATTAAGTTTGTGGATAATTTAAATAACTATGAATAATGAATAGAAAAATCAAATCACAATCACAATCAATTCAATAACCTCAATGAATTATAAGGAAATCAAATAATCAAACAAAGAAAACCTACATGTGATAACTTTCTTAGCTCTATTTCTCTTCAACTGCACCTTGAAGAATTGTGTGTATAATTGCTCTCACATTTTTAACACAAAATCACTTTAATGATATGTGTATAGATTTCTTGCTAAGATATATATATATATATATAATGGATGAATGATGGTTGTATGTATAGATTTCATGCGATATCAATCAAAATTGGAGATCAAAAGGAAGACTAAAAAGATCCATACATGAGAATACTTGAGAAGAATTGATTGAGAGTGATGAGGATTTAATTGATTGCATGATTTGAGCTAACAGATCATATGGATGAGTTAAGGGAATTAATTGATGAGATAAGTATGAGTGACTGTTAGTGAGACTGAATTGATTGGAGAGTGAACTCAAAGTGGGTGGAAGTTGAGTGATGAGATGGAGATGCATGGATAATTAATAAAATAATTAAATTAATAAATTATTTACTTCATGTGCAAAGGGGAACATAATAAAATAATAATTTTATTTAATTTAGAAGATAATGTTGGGAAGAATAATTAGTTTAAAATTAAATAATTATTCAATTATTATGACTTTGGAAAAGATTAATTTGAAGATAAAGTAATTAAATAATCATAAATTATTTAATCAATTTGAGAGAGGGAAATAATTAATAGAGGAAAATGATGAAGTAGATGATTTTATTGAATAATTAAATTATTTAATCAAAGTAGAAATGGAGGTAAAATTTAAATTTTAAATAACTAAATAAATAGAAATCATTTAACTATTGTGGATGAAGAAAAAATAACATTAATTTAATTAAATAATAAAATTATTTAATTAAAATGAAAAGATGAATTGATAAGACATGATGATAGAAATTGATGATGTTTTGTGAGAAGCAAGTTAGTCAAATTTAGATGTCTATAGGAGTGTTTCTTGGAATCCATCTATATGTTCCATTCCAAAATTTGCAATAATTCTAGATCAAGGATTAGTTCCCTCCCCAAAAGTTATGTTGTCGAAATCACCTAGGTCAATATGACCCACATTTGTATCTATAATTTCCTAAATATAGGAGGTGATTTGGACATCTTTGCAACATAGAAACTCATACCTCATCATGTCAAGAGCCTTATTTAAATGCTCAATAGCCTTATTAGTCTTATCTTTATCCTTAGTAGTCATTTTTCATATAGCAAGATAAAGCTTAATGAATCTTCACATTTAAGCATTTCAAGTTTACTAGGTTTTCAAATATTAGAAATTTTAAGATATGAATTCAAACCTAGGAAACCTACCAAAAGAGTCCTAGAAAGTTGAGGAAGTTAAATTTATTTACCAAAAAATTTTAGAATTTTTGCATATAGACTAGGTCTTGGAGTTGGGTTGGAACTGAAACCTAGAATTTAGAACTTCAATGAAAAATTTGGTAGGCTTTAGGGGTTGGAAGGAACCAAGAACTTGGAACTAAGTTCCTATCGAGTTTTGAGGCTTGATAGGAAATGGCACACTATCATAGAAGTAGGAAATTAGAGTAAAACATAACCAATAATTTGGAACTAAGTTCCAAGTTCTTATCAAGTTTTGGAGTGTGACATGAAGCATGAAGAAGTTGGTGGAAAGCGAGTTTCAAAGATTAGGAGGAACTAGGAACTATTAGGATTTGAAACCTAGTTGGAAATGGTGAATTTAAAAGAAAGGACCTTTATTATGAGGTGAATAAGAACACATGAGAGGTGGGCATTGGATGGAAATGAGGACTTGGAACCAAGGTTCCATGTTCTAATTTCCACTCAAAATCTGCAACCTAATGGTTATGGATACAATTTAATATGCTTCAGGCTACAAAATCAAGATGGAGCCTTGTAATTGGAGCCTAAGTTTCAAGTTCTTAGTTCCATCTAGAGTCCATGACCTAGTGGAAGAAGAAACTATGGTAGGTTGGTAGTGAGGACTAGATAGGAATAGGAACTAGGAACCTAAGTTCTAAGTTCTTAGTTTGATCTATTGCTCGAGGTCCAAGGAAAAAATACTAGCCAAGAACATATAAAAAAGGTGGAGAACAAGAGATGGGATCTAGAGGGAATTTGTAACTTGATTCCATGATTGCAACTATTGGGTTCTACCCAAAACTCACAACCTAAGGGTGGCCAAAGGGGGTTTGTCAGAGGAAATTTGGTTTCCATGTGAGGAGAGAAAATATATTCCTTAAACAGGACACCGACCCAAAACTAAGCCTAAAAAAATAAAAATAAAAATAAATAAACATAAAGAAACAATAAACCAAAATGTGCAAACAAAGGATAAACCCTAATTTCATATCAAATTCCTAGGGCACAAAATGGATATTAGGGTTTGTAGAAAGAGGAAACAAAATAGGGTGACATGAAAAATACACAATGAAGGAAATCCAAAAGATAATTGTAAAGCATAAATGAAGGGAAAAATCATGGAGGAAAGGCAAGGAAACATATCTCACAATTCATGATTGACTAAAAGATGTTGACTATGACAAATAAATAAAGTTTAAACATGTTGAATTCAATACACTAGAGGAGTTACACAAAAAATGATCACAAGGAGGTAGATGAAAATAGCCAACAACAAGATTCAAGGAAGAGAAAAAGAAGGGTGAAAAGAGAAAAGTTAGGGGAAATGATATAGAAACATTGATAAAGTCCTGCATACACACAATTAATGAGAAAGAGGGGTTAACTGCAAAAAGCATTGAGAGCCAATTCATGGGAGGAACTTGGAATTTGGAACCAAGTTCTAGGTTCACATTGGGGTTTGAGGCCCAGTTGAAGTCATAATGTGATAATGCAAAGAAGAGAAAGAATTAGGTCACAAGAGGAGCTTGGAACTTGGAACTAAATTCTAGGTTCCAAGTAGGGTTTGAGGCTTGATAAGCAATTAAGATATAATGAAGAAGATGAAGAAGAGCAGGAGTCAAGTTGAGGAGGAACTTGGAACTTGGATCCTATCTCCAAGTTCCAAGTGGATCCCATGGATCGATAAGAACCAATGAGGTTTCAAAGGCTCTAAGAGCCCCATAACTTAGAAGAAAGGGTGCAAATACTCAAGGAGAAAAACTCTTAAAGGAGTAAGGTTACAACCAACCACCCAAAACCAAGGACAAAATGCAAAAAGTAAAAAATGAAAAGAGAAGAAAGGGGGTCCTTGACATTTATAAGAAAAAAGGTTGGGTATGTATGTAAGGAATAACATCCCTTCCACTTCCTACAAAGATCCACTCAATCTTTCTTGTCTCTTATCTCAAGAAATTTATTCACTAGATCATTAGGGAGAAAAGTTCCATTCCAACATTGGATTAGGAGACTCTTGTTTGAACCTATACCAATCTTATTTTCTCATGAGAGACAACTTCACATTGACAACATCAAGGAATTTTTTGTGTTGTGTAAATCATGTAACCTCAAGATGCAACCTAAAGATGCAATATTGAATACAATAATTATTTTATCATAGTTCATGTATCTCAAGATTTCAAGATAAACCTTTTTTCAAATGGGAAAGTAGCCCCAAGATGTATGTATTATATATTGAATTAAATAAAAGTATAGGTATGTATGCTTTCTAATTCACCATGTTAATTACTAATAATATTTATCTCACATGCATGGGATGGTAGTAGCTATTTTATTTGTTAGCTACATATATTTTTGTATTTAGTAAGAGAGAAGCATACTGAATATTTGAATAAGACTTTATGCTATCAAGAGGATTCTCACCTCAAATTGGCACCATGAACATAATATACAAGCATTATCTTTCTCTTATTTTTAGGTATCTATATATTATCATTATTTATTCATTTAGGTTCTTTTTATAAAAGATTATGTGTAAAACATGAGATGCATAGGAAAAAGTGTGATTTAAGGTTGGCACAAAACATGTCTAGTAGGTTATGCTCAAGAATAAAGTGTTTAGTGTGTAAAGAACGATCTACTACACTATATTGGAAAAGATCCAAATATCCAAGGAACTAGTGGATGTGTAGGTCTAATTCCTACTTCCTAGCCAAGACAAACACAAAATGAAATAACAAGATAAAAGTGTGCATGCATGTAGCAAACACAAGACTTGCAATTATTTCAAAAAAATGTGAGCTAAAAATGACAATGAACATGAGGAAAACAAAATGTATAACAAATATTTAAACATTTTGTGTGATGTAATATTGCTAGACCCCTTAGATGCTCTTGCATAAAAGTGATCAACTCTTTGAAGGAGGGAAAATCATAGATATGATAAATAATACTTCCATATAGATTGCATCCTCATCCATAATAGAAAAAGACATAAGAGCATCAAGGATGGAAGGGTCAAATTCCATTAAATGTAGGAACATATTAAAATTGGTAAGGCATGCATGGATGTAGAGGTTAAAGGTAAAAATCTATGAGGATCCATGATAAATGTTCTATTAACGATGTTTAAAGAACACTGGTGCAGTCATAGATGGAGGGTCCAGAAAGGACTATCCAACAATGCACCCTAGAGTCCAACACAACGAAAATAACACAAGAAATTCTCAGCAAACATGAATTATCATTGATTCAACAACTTGCAGTCTTACATGCATCATATTCCTTATATATGGAATAACTAGGGCTCACAAGCCCGCCACAAGGACATTACAAGATATTATAATTGGCACAAGGCCTTATTACACTTTGCAACCTTGAAGGTTGAATCTAACTGCTAACTACCAACTAATGATCTAATTGATTTCCAATGAATTACAAATGATCTTAAATAGGAATCTCAAGCTCCAATTATGATTTGCATCATCCTCAAGGGTTTACAAACCTAATGCAAGACTAAACATGTAGGTCGGCCACAAACATGAGAAGATATCCATCAGAAGATGGAAATAAATTGTGGATCTCCAATAAAGTTTTATTGGACCTAAAATACGTTGAATGATGTTCCACTAAGCTCCACATGTTCTAGAAAAGGTCCACACAGCCAATCTGAGCTAGCTAGTCCCTGAATGCTATGTCTGAGAATTGACGGTGAATTTCTAAGAGTGATAACTTTCTACAAATGAATGAAAATCATCTAAAATATAGATATGTTGTAGATGACCTCATGTAGAATCTATATCCTACTTCGTAAGCTGAGAAATGACAATGCAGTTAAATTTAGAAAAAAAATGTTGAGACAACTAGATGAACTAAATTGCAAGAAAATAAATGTTTTTGGTTGATACCGGATTGCTTTACAGCCAAGGATGCTCCTACATCACACACAAAGGTCGGTAGGTGGAATTCAAATAGGTGTCACAAAACAAAACCAAAACTCTATTTAAAATAGAATAATGAGGAATAAGTAAATGGTGGATCCAAGTCCTTATCAAATTTAAACTGAAAGATGAATAATAAAAATGATTGATTTGTAGAAGGAATAAACTCTAAGGAAAAAACTTTACTCAACGTTAAATAAATCCAACTTGCCAATTTAAGGGAAAATAACAACTCACATATATATTCTAGGGTAGATTAATTGCATAACAATATTAACTAAATAACCATAGGATCTAGAGATAAAACCAATAAATGATAATGTACCAAATATTGAAATTAATATAGAAATAAAATAAAATAATAATGTACTTAACTCTTAATTTAATGAAGAAATTATTATCATAAATGTTGTAATTGGTTGGGCACTATACCACGGAACATGGATATATCAAATGATGATTTTGGAACAATAATTTTTTTAATGTTAAACTACTTGGTCCAAATTTGCAATTGTGGATATAATCTTCTCTTATTTGGGCTTCTATAACCTATTCATTCATGCAATTGTGACCCATAGCAACCAAGAAGGGGTGTTTAGGAACACTATGAAGGAGTTTTCTAGTCAAGGGATTAACCCTTAGTTAAGCCTCCAGCCATGTCACTTCAACAATGATGAATACTGATTGAAGATAAAGGCAATCATGTAATACGATGCTAGGATGTTGATATAACACTCTTTCTGTCTTTTTACAATGGATTTCTATATATGTTCAATAGATCATAGATTAATACTAGATAACAAAATGAATTAGAGTTAGTCCTTAAATACACTATCATAGTCTGGAAATAAAAATAATTTGCATTTTAGTCAACTGATAATGTCTCGTAAGTGAAGGAAACACAAATTGAATTTAACGAATTTGAATCTTAAAACTACAAGATTAAATCTGCATATGTAAAAATGTCTTAATCAATTCTACACATGAATTTGAACTAGAATAAATGTATAAAAATAAAACCAAACCAGAATGAAATTATTTTCCAACTTCTTAAAAAAATATACAACTTACACTATATATCCAAAACAAAAAGTTTCACCCCCATAAAAATTCATAACATTATAATTTCAAGGTCTTACAGGATAGTTGCTACAGAAAAGCAAAGAAAAGGACAGTCCAACAAACGGTATAAAGTATCATCTCCACAGACAACACACATTCCAGACAGGTTACATTCGCTTCCAGTTCCTACCTAAAAGTACCTCAGGAACTGCAGAGCCTGCTGTGCTATATAAACAAAAATGCCCCACCACATTCTGAAAGGCCGTTAGATGTCAACGCCAAATATACACTTTTAACGAAGACACCCCAGTACCGGTCACTTTCCATTTCAGCTGAATGGGGCAATGACACCACGAGCAAAGCTGTAAACAAGTAAAAAAACATACGATATCCCAAATACCTACACTGAAATCTATCATCATGTACAAGAAGCAGACAGTTCTGTCCCACACATTGTCACTCACCACATTTGATGGTGGCAACCTGCAACTCTCAAACCAACCAACTTTTTTGTCGTAAAGTTTGGCAACCCAAATGGTCCAATCAGATCAAGATAGTGAAAAGGCTGTGCTTGACAAGCTTTTCCAAAAGCACCACATCCCATCTGCGTGCCAAACGATAAGATCATTATGATTACAGGCATTTACATCTGTGCTTCAAAGTCATAATGATTTTGTCTGATTTATGAACCTTAAAACAAAATACCAAATACAGTGTTTTAAAACTGTTCAATGCCAAAATAACGTCACCTTATAAGATTTGATGTAATGGAGTTCAAGATTTGTAGAGACACAAAGAGTAAGGTTGTTGAACCGTCTCTTCTTTAATCACTTTTAGTTGGAATGTGGGACTCTCTTAGTCCTGTTCATTACCTGACTGACTTCATTTCTTTGTTTTACTTGGTTTCAACCCTTATCCCTAATCTTGAGATCAAGATAATTTGGAGAATTAATAGTAAGATAAAAATGATGTACCTCCTCCTTAGAAAGGGAAATAAAAGAAAGTTTGTGGCATTCAAAATTCTCAACATCTTGTTTTACAAGTGCAAATTCTTAGATACATATCTCTTTGACACAACTCTAATTAGTAAGTTTTGGAATTCTTGTCTTCTAGTTAGTGGGTAATGGAAAACTAGGTATATATAAGAGATGCCCTTTTGGAAAAAGGGTTTTTTTTTTTTTGGGTGAAATTTGTCAAGAGAGAAGAAATGGATAAAGTCTTTAAAAATAAATCATGGTTTATGAATGGTTTGCATTTGTATTCCCAACTCTAGTAACCAAAATTTGATCCAAGTTCTTTATTTAGATCATTTTCTCCTTTGTCTGGGTTCATTTGAAAAACTTCCCCTTGGAATATAGAGATAAGTAGCTCCCAGTTAAGGAGTGCCATGGAATATTTCAATCTCATGACCTAGGAGTTTTCCATAAATCAAATGAACATGTGAGAATTTGTGTCCTAATGAATATTTCAAAGTCATAACCTTTGGAAATAAATCTCATGTCCACCAAGGCAAATGGAACTAACCTATTTTCTAAGGGCCCTGAACCCAGGTAGTGAACAATCCCACATATATGGTCATTTGCTTTAGTCAGTGCAATAGCAATGGACTTGCTTGAAAAGTTAAATCTCCTTCTCCAAAGGGAAAATTGGCCTATGAGGATCTAGAAGAGGAAGCTCCTCTTGGTGAAAATCATTGTAGAATAAAGAATAAAAGGTGTCTTGTTCCTTTGGGTCGGGAAATCAACTTCATCAATACCCTTCCAAGGTTGATATAGTTTTCTAAAACATTGACCGAGATCCCATCAATATATGTTATGCCAAAATCAAATTCCCTTTTGGTATCTAATGTTAATGAGAAAGAAAAAGGTAGAAGTCTAAGTCCACATACAACTTGAACTCACTTGTTAGCGATATCCTTGCAAGAGTCATGATTGAGATAGAAAAATAAATAGTAGATGAGGTCATAAGAAAAAAAAAATTAATTTCTCTAAGAACCTATCTATCTCCCAATCAAAATTGATAGAAAAAAAGGACTCATGTAACCTTATTCAAGCTAAAAGAGGGAGAAAAAAATCAAGAAAAAATCTAAGATGAAATTACTACAGGGATCCAATCCACCTTGAATAAATCAATAAGGATAAGGAGAGCATGTTATTATCCTCAAGGAAAATGAAGGTCATCTCTTTAAATATTATAGGTATTAATGGCCCTAAGAAAATGCATTTAATTTGAACCATAGATCTTTTGGGGTGTAGGATGCTATAACTCTCTTGCTCAATTAGGGGTTTTCACCTAAAGGAAAGAGATAGATCCTACACAAAATCTAGGTGGTTCACTCAAACTAATGCAAGTAAAATGGAAATATGCCTAATGCAATGATCTAGATGCAACAAACTAATAAAATTGATTCATTATTTATGAAAAACCTAAGAAATATGAAGTGTTTGAATACATAGTGTGATATGTAGAAATAAACTGGAAACATACACAAATGAAAACATAACTTAATGAAACTGAATGGAGTACACCTAGAGATGGAATGCTAATACTAGAAGGTTCTGGAATGTTTCACAAATCACCATTGATAAGCACTAGGACTCATCGGCCACAAATAGAAAATTAGTCTAGGTTCTAATAAATTCTATTGTAACAGGTTTTAGAGTGTCAGGAACTGAAATATGAAGAAATCACTTTTTCCAGCCTGGTAATGGGATTCATTCATCACTAGTGGAGAATCAGTACACCTATAGTCTAAATATGCAAATTCTAAAGTCAACTTTGTGGGTCCAAATCTGCACTTGTCTTCTTGGCGGGTTGATGGATTCAAATCTACATAAAATGGGTTGAATGTTGTCTCCAAGCTTGAATTAGGTTTTTGTTGACTTGAATAGCTTTGATGACTTGTTGACCACTTTTTAGCACCTATTTCTTTTACAAATCTACCTACAAGATCTACAAACACACATGCAAAGAGGGGGAAAATGGTTAAGGGTTAGAGTGTAGGGATTTTCCTTGGTCAAATCCCACTTTGGTAATCAAACCCTTAATAAATAAATGAAATGAAATAAGAAAGGAATGATGAAAAAACAACATGCAAGTGTCATAAACTTACCAAACCCTTGTTATTGAAGTCTGAAGATATGTTAACAATTGCTCCAAGATGCTTGATTCAATGATGCTATAATGCTTGAATGCTTGAATGAATGAGTGTATGAGATGATTAGGTGAATAGGATGAATGGGGGTTAAAATGGATAGAAAAACACTTATTTATACACAATTATGCCCTAATTTCCCAAAAATACAACATCAAAGGGCAACCTAAAGTATTAATGAATAAAAAATTGAAAGAGATTTGAATTTATTTTGAATTTTGTGCCAAGAGGGACTCATTCGCCACCCATGGCGAATGGGTCCCACTAAAGGCATGCAAGTGGGTGTCGGGGATTAAGTCATGTTTAATGTTGTTTGTGGGGTTTATATTAAAAAACACACTTAATTAAGGCTTGTAAGTGCATAAAGGGGCCAAATAAAGCATAAAAAGGGTTAATTAGTGGTGACATGCCTAAAAAAGCGTGAAAGTTTGTTACAATACTTTACAACACTTTGAAATAAGACTTGATAAGGGACAAAAAGGGAATATTTAGATGAATTATAGTAAGAAGAGTCTAGAAAAGTGTAGAAATGTGTTACAACACTTCACAACACCTTCACAAGACATCATAATTTGAATATTCAAGACCTAATGTGAATGTATAAGTTACATTCCAAGATCAAACCTAAACAAAATAGGTCAACCATCACAAGAAAAATACCTAGATGACCATGAAAATGTCTAAAGATCCATTTTTCTATGGTACATTTAGGCCCCACTCTAGTGAGAGGATGAACTTGTTTTAAACTCACACTAAATTAGCCATGCATATCGAGAGGGATCCAAATGCACTTATGCTAGCAAGATGAGATAACAATGATCAAGAGGGATGATCAAGCCCCAGGATGAAGATCTCATGATAAAATAAACATAAGAACAAAGGAACACACATATGAAAGAGTAAAAGAAAAACAAGAGGAAAAATAAAAGTCGGATCAAGCTTCGATCATTTGTCCAACTAATTGTGGATCAGATATAGGTTGTTTGTTTGAAAAAGAAAATGCATACTCACTTTGGGGCAATGGAATTCATGGCTATCCGTCAGGTGAGAAGGCCCAAAAGGTGAGAAACATACACTCAGCTAGTATGTACTCACAAACACATAGGTGGCTAATGAGCCTAGTTTTTGGTCTAATTTTGGGTAGAATCTATAGTCTATTTGCTCATAGATGTCATATACTTTAATGCGTAAGTATTGGTATTGGCATAATGTTTCCCTCAAACCATTGAAATTTGATATTATCCTATCTCTACAAGCTTTAATGATATTTGACATAATATGTGAACTATCTATATTGATTTTGCATGTGGTTATTGAATGTTTCTTAAAGTGGTTATAGATGTGTAGTTACTATGTGTACTGACCTTGCCATGCAGATTTAATATGCTAAGTTGAGGAAGACACCACCAGCTAAGCATGCACCAAAACATCCAGCAAAGAAATCACTCCAAGTCAAAGAAGGTCGGCAACAAAAGATTCTCCATGTAGCCAAGTGTAACCGCCTTGTTGTAGTGGACTTTAATGACCAAACATACATGGGTGTTGTTGATGTGTTGAATATGTGTTTGACTTGCATGTCTAACTGGATTCCATGAATGCATAACTGCCATCACTCCACTTTACCTATTTCCCTAATTGGTGTCCTCCCAGTCATAGAGTTAATTGCCTTGTTTAGCTACAACATAAATAATAATCTGATGCTTCTTCCTCTGAATTTAGTAAGAATAGAGGAAGAGGTTACACAATTTGATATTGTACTCCAGTTTCGATACATTACTCTTTGTATGCATGATTTACAGTGAATGAAATAAAGTTTTGAGTTTGAGCATCTAAGTTCTTGTTAGTTTAGAGGATACTTATCCAAGGGGGGCCACTTGGTGACTAATCCGTCTTATTAATTTAGCATTAGTTTAGTATTACTCGTTGTTTAGTACTTAGTTAGAAATCTGGCATCGACTGTTCTTGTAGCCACCAGAAGTCCATTCTATGTTTGTTCCTACAACCAAAGCAAATAGAGTAGTTTCTTCTTTGTTGCTCAGATCTTTTATTCCTATTGTGCAATTCAATTTAGCATAGTTGTTGGTTGATATTTAGCATTTGCTTTATTTCCTTTTCAAGCAATTTACTTCCAACATCATGTGTTTCTTAGCTATAGATTAGAAATGGCTACTTAAGAGTTCCTAGTGCACATATTGTGCTAGCCCATTTCAATTTCATGTCCCTGGGTTGACAATTTACGTGCACCTTAATGATGATTAATGTAGCTATTCAAGTTAGATGTCCAATCTCTAAATCATGGTTGTAAAGGTTGTTATTAGATCATTGTAGGAGGCCAACATTTTTGGCACTATTGTCGAGGATGGTGTCAAATTAGGGATTCTTTTGGAGTCATTGTCATTTTTCTTGTTGTAATGTTTTTGAAAGTTGTTCTTAGTATATCCTCATTTAGGAAGTAATGGCCCCCTTATTCATTACCAATTTTTTATGTGAGCTAACTGATAGTGAGTAATATCGAATGCATTGAGGAAGGAGAAGGGATGCTTATGGGATATTCCTTCCTAACAATCCTAATCCATTTTCCATAGGGAAAATGAGTCCTCAATGAGCTTCAAAAGGTGACTTTTGGTGAAAGGTACACATTGTTATCCTCTTTCCAGATCTTCCTTTTGATTATTGTTTATGTTAGATTTGATTACTTTTCTTCATTTGTATTTCATAGCTTACATTTTGGAGTCTTTTTAATGGTTTTAATCTTTCTTTCCAAAGTGTTATTTAGTTTATACCCTCGTCATTGCATAGATAAGAAATTTGTTGATTCATACGTTGATTTGACTCACTTTTTTCGTTGATAATCATTTCATTGTTTTCTATCTCATTTCCTTGAATGAAATTATAGAAATAGGTTATTGTATTGACCCCCCCTTTTCAATTATTTCCCATTGTTTTAGTAGTATTATGTCATATGAAGTGAAAATATTTATTATAGTTATTTTTATTATTATATATCATATTTTGTGTAAAATCATCTTTTATACTTTTTCTAAGAATTTAGTGATATATAAGACCTATTAATGGCTCAAATTTATATAATTCTACTTAATTATTTATCTATGGAGAAAAAAATCTAATTAATCTCCATGAAATATATTATACTATTACTTAAATAGACACTAGCACCAAAAATAATTCATTATTGCAAATGAATAATGAAGAATAGCGCAACCCTTGATTATATTACTGTTACCTAATTTTTGGCTTTCAACTAAAATCAGGTAACCTAGTGTTTGTTATTTTCATGTTGTTTAAACATTTAAAGATAAACCATAAAACTGCTAGTTTCAATATGCAAGAAGGAGTGATTGTTAAGTAAATCAGATTAAATTTTGTCATTTCAAGGGTGCATTACAACAAATGAGAAAGAGAATCATGTATTCAAATGTAATTTCTTTTATTGATAATCATTAAGGTACATGTCCCTCACAAGCCAAGGGAATAGCTCTCTTATTCAATGAAAATATGAAATAATGCATACATGAATAAGTAGAATGAAACAAGAGAATGTGCATGTAAGAATGGAACCAGTCATTGCCTATGAATGATTGGTTACAAGTCACCCATTTTCATGTTCTTGTTGCCCTGAAACGCTTGTGTCATGTCTAGCTGTAGTGCTCCTAGTTCCTGCACCTGAAAGTATAGTGATGTTAGAGCGAGGCTCTAAGCAATGAATGATTCAATTCTTATGTACACACCTACCTATGCATGTATAAAATGATCCATAAATCCATTAAACAAAAAAAAATCTAACATATGCATTTATTTTCTAACTGTTTGCTTCATGTGTAGATTTAGGACAAGTATGATTATTGTTTCATTATCAAATCAAATGATAGCATGTTGGTTAAATGTGGCTCCCACAAGGGTAAAGCTCAGCATGCTTTGAAGGAAAAAGAAATTGAGCAACTTGATCAAATATTTATCTATTATTAATGCATTAAATTAATATGGAATCACACCAGTTGATCAACTTTCATTTATCAATTTCAAAAGATGCAACATACTGTTTTGATATGTCTTTCAATCTTCTTAAGTGGACCCTTGATCCATTTTATAAAAAGAAGTGGTTTTGGAGATGCATGAAGTGTCTTCATAGATGCATCAAGTTCAATTATGCATCTTCTAAACAATCAGGAAGGATTTCAAGTTGTTGTCAAGCCCCTCACCATAACCCTATGGGCAGTCACATATCACATAGGTGTTGGCAATATGCCTCAATCATCACAGGCTGAAATCTCTTTAGGAGCCAAGTCGGTGTGACATCTTCTATGTCTGGCCGATGAGCAGTTTGAAACATCATGTATTGCACAGGTTGTTGTGACCTTGCAGAAGTCTTGTTGAACGCCATTTACCTTGGAGCATGTCCCTATGACAAGAAGCGTTTGGTGTGACCTCTTAGCGCCCGTGGAGATCTTTGACCAACAAGCCATTCTATCGTGTGTCGGGGAGACTCATGGCGACCACGAGCTTTGTGATAACCTTTGGCGGCTCAGTGAGAAGTCCCAACAAATAGCCATTGTTTCACCAACAGTGTAACACTAGGGTTCATCAGAGTAACAATGTTTGTTTTGTTATGATGTCTTGGCGAAGTGTTGGAGTCTTGTCGACAGTATGTTACATGTTGTGGTCTTCGGCATAGTTGATAATCTATCGATAAGAAGTCTTACCGATGTACAAAGGTCTCACCGATGGAAGTTTAAATATTGTTCATCGGTGTAACACAAAGGGTTTCGAAGAGATATCTCAGCGAGAATGAAATGTCTTGTCGATGATGAGATGCTTTTAGTATAGCTCTTGCCAAATGGTGGTCATCGGTGTAACATATATTTGTTCGATAAGAACTCTCGGCGAAGTTGATATGTCTTTGCGACTGTTGATGACTTTGGGGTGACTTTTGTGATCTCAAAGAAACCTCTTGGCGTTATTGTTAAGTCTTGCCGACTATTCTTTGCAGCTCGATATGACTTGTGATGTCATCGGTATAATCTTTAATGACTCGGCGTGAGGTACTGGCGAGAACTATATGTCCTGCCGACAAAATGTTTCTTCGGTGTGACTTGTGACATCGATATGAAGTCTCACCGAAGCACGATACTCTTGCCGAATGGTAAACTCACATCTATGATACTTCTGGACCTTGCTATGATCTCTTGGCGAAAGAGATAGGTCTTTCCGACTATTTGGTGGCTCGGTGTAACATATGAAGCTCATTGGAATATCTTGGCGATAAGAATAACTCTTGCCGATATCTATATGAAGGTTATGTGGCATCGGCGAGACACTGTTAGTGTCTCACCGAGATGCCAACACAATGTGATTTCTTCTTACCGTTTTCACCATCCTATGTGGAGTCTCGTGGACCAATAGGAGAATTCGAATCTAAACAGTTGGAAGTATGTTCATTGTGACGGTTCTGTGAGGAAGCTCAACGGACATGGAACAACATGGATATACACTGTGATTGCAGATTGTGATCGGTTGATTGATTGTATCGACAGATAGCTGTGTGGTTGTATGATCAGTGAATGAATTATGTTCTGTAAAGACTATAACCTTAAGGTTCCTATACAAGATTGTTCATGGTGAATGTTGTTGTAAACAGACACCAGAAAGATAAGTCTGATACTTGTATGTAATCCTTATTACTGTAATACAAAGTGATTTCTCTTGGTGTGGTGGGTTTTTTCCCGTAAGGGTTTTCCCACGTATATCTGTTGTTCATCTGTATTTTTCCAATTCTTTGTTTTTGATATTTACTTCATAGTGCATCTTAATTGAACTGTAATTGAAAAATTAAAAGTATATCTACATTCTTCTCTAAGTTTTTGGTGTTAGGAGAGTTGTTTCTGCACCTTGACTTTCCTTACAATAGGAAAGTGAGATGTTAGGTCACCCATGTATGTGACAGGTGGTTGTCCAATAAAGTTACAATGAGGAAACTATGTGTATTTATTACACATAATAGAAGCAAGAGAAATGGCTAAATCAAGGTCATAGTACAAGTGTATATGAACGGAAACCATGAAGGTATGCCACAAGACAACCATGAAGGTTAGGACAACAAATAATGAATGAGGCAACACAGGTTGATCAAAGGATTTTGGGGTAATAAAGAAATGTAACAGAACTCCAATTGCCCATGGATAAGTGAATGACACCAATGTCAAAGAAAGGAATTCCAAGAGACAAGCTCAAGTTGCACAAGGTTTTATTCAAGGCCTTCTCAACCAAAGATTAGACAAGCAGGTTTGCTAGCTAACAATCAATGCACGATGGTCTGAGGAAAGGAAAAAGGAAAAGACATTCAAGAAACATCAACTCTAGTTAACATAGATATTTGCATATCATGAATATGTCATTATAATAAGTTTATAACAACAATGGAACCCTCATATCATGTGATTTCTTCTAATGGGACAATCATGTGCATTGGCAGGAGCAAATGGCCTTTAGGGTAAGTCAACAATTCAATGCATAAATAATGGGCAATGCATCAACAAAGTAAGTATGATACTGAGGCAGTAGTTGTGGAGCAACCACATCATGTATAACAAAGAGTATTAAGTCCTCATAGTACTCCTATAGCAGTGGAATATGGGTGTTGGGCCTAGGAAGTTTCAATGAACACTAATGATGGTTTCTAGTTGTACTCTTACCTGATGGAAGTCACCATTCTAATGCAAGAGGAAGAAACATTTGCTCTATTTTGAAAGACTCGTTGACTTTCATGGTGATAGAAAGAAATTGTGCATTGTAAAGGGATGTTGACCAAAAGTTAGTATAGCTGGTTTGTTTTAGATGTATGGTCTATGCATCATAACCTTGTATGAGAATTGGAGCAGCAATTCAATCTAGAGGCACATGAGGTGTCATTGTTAACATAGGCATTAGTAATCATGCTTTCAACAATAAGTTATTGATGAGAAAAGATAAATCAAAGACAATGCTATTGATGCATCATTAAAAGACAATGACACTGCACAACAAAATGCTCTCTATGCGATCTCATATAAGCTACAAGGGCATCAACGACATAACAGAGTAATCTATAATAGCATTAATGGAGGGACAACCACTACAACCTATGAGAGGCACTCAAATGCAATGACATCTAATGGTACCAAAGAAAAGAAATTTTTCTTGCAAGTCAGATTTAGTGCTAATTATTAAAGATGTTGGTGCCATATCAAACTTGTTTTTTATGCATAAATGAGACAGAGTGGACAGTCACCTGGGAGGATAGTCACCTTTCTTATTCAATTGGACAGTTCTCTAGGCTGTATTACAAGTTTATGGATGGATCATGTGATGTCTATGGCATTTTAGACCCCAACTCACAAGGGAAAATGCCTTCACTTATTGATCTTCAAGGAATGCCTATTTCAGCTGATCTTGTTGTTGAACATATGGGTAGTGTTGTCAACAATGCAGATTGGGGTTTCATGCTTGGTGGAGTAAGAATAGGGCTTGATGTATTACTTTTCTTGGGAGAACTTACCTAGGATGCAAGAATTAGGCATCCTTAAATGGAAATCCTTTCATGATTTTGTTAAGTCTGGTCTATGCACATGATTCAACTCTGGGAAGTAGGAAACAAAAGAGAAGTTGGGTCTTTGACAAGACAGTTGGGTAGACTTTGGCTAACTAGGATTGAAGAGGGAGGTCATGTAAGGGATTTGAAGGAGACAATGTTTCCTTTGACATTGGGCAGTTAAAATAGAGCAGCTGGAAGGGAAAATAGTGTGTATGTAGTTTATGCGTACTGATGTTTTTCATGCAAAGAATTCTTCCCTTTTCTTTCAAAGGTGTATACAAAAGCAACAAAAAGGAGGATTTAGAGATCATCTTTGTGTTTGACTGGTAAAGTGCCACTTAAAGGGGGTGTTTGCTTGTTTGGTGTTGGAGGGTATTTCATTATAAAAAGAACCAATAGTTCTTTATTTCAACTCTTGGAAGTAGGGTAATCATTGCATTTTCAGGAGATAGTAAAAGGCAAGTTGTTAATAATGACCAAACCCATGTGGGGTTTTATTTTAAAACATTATTGCATCCTACATAAATGAAGTGCATAACTGAAAATGGCAATATAAAAGCCTCTTACAGAAATTAAAACAAAATCCATTTATTCATTATGACAGGCCATGGTGAGGATTGGCCTTTTTCCTGCAAGTATAAAAAAACCCACTTGGGGTTTCGATCAAATGGAGCAACATTGCTATTTTTTACAAGAAAATGAAATAAACTTGCAAAAATCATTTGTATTTTGCTTAAAAATTTGAGCTATGTAAGAAGATCTAGTAACCCACTTGGGTTTTTTACAAACAAGTTGCAAATTTTCCAAAATATCATGCTACAAAAAACCCAAAACAAGGTTTTTACAACGAAAATCAAAATCAAGCAGAAATTGTGAATGTGGAGAAAACCCAGTTTTCAAAAATGGAGGTTGAGCTCACAACAAATCCTTCTTCTTTTACATATTAAAAACCCATCTGGGTTGTTGAGAGATTTGTTAATACAAAGAAAAATCAAAGGATAGTATGAGGTTTTCAAGTGAAGTCGAGCCATGTAAAATCACACTATTTTTTTTCCATAGCCATGGCCAAGGAGATATTCTTTTCATGAAAAAATAGAAACAACAACGAAGGTATCATTGTTAACAAATGCAAAGGGAAAACATGAGCATTTGTTGTTATCTTTTCAAAATGAAGAGCTTGAATGGCTTTTTGTTGCTCAAAAACATCAATGGAGTGGTTGATTGAACTCACTTGGAGCTTTTGCTCATGCATTTTCTGCAATTTTCAAGCTTTTTCTTTCACATAAAGCTTCATACACAAGCTTCTCATGGCAGCTGTCAAGAAAATAATTACAATAACCATAGGAAAAGCAACAAAAGTGATTAGGAGAATGCTATAGGTCGCAGCCTAAAATGAATGGAGGACCCCAAAGAAGTCAAAAGATGCAAATTTATGTCAAACAAATGCATTTACCTGTGCTTCCATGGTGTTTTCCTCAGTGAACCATCCAAAAAACTAGTGAGTTAGAAAATTTTCTAGTGTCAAATTCAAACCCTATGGCGGTAGCATTTCTCTTACAAGGTGCTCGATGGAAAAAATGATGGTGTTTTTCCATTATTTGGCTATTTTGATGATTAGGGTTTGACCCTTGAATGCCAATGGGATTTTTTGTCCCATGTTTTAAAAATTGAAGCATGTGTTAAATGCAATGGGGGCCGAAACTTGACTTATGAACCTAGGCATGTTATGCCTCAAGTATTCCTCTTTGATTCAAAATCATGCCAAGTCCTAAGTCCTCAACAATATAACATATGGGTGGGTATGCAACACATGTGATGCCATGTTCTTTTTAATCAACATCATGTGACTTGGAATATACTTTCCAAGAGATTTGGAGGTTGGCCATATTGGCCAAGTATTTTGGAGCTTATGATGCCTTTTGCAAACTAGTGAATATTGTCATGTGTTGAGTGAAATGTAGAATGTGGTAAGTTGGTTTAGTCAAGGCCTTAGGAGCTTTTGAAGGCTTTTAGATATAACATTATATGTTGCATTTGATCCCAACTTTTGAAGATATCATATGAGTGATTTGAAAATCACTTTTATTGTTCCTTTTAGTGCAAATGTAACACAAGGAGATGGTGTGGCCCTTACTCTTATGCTTGAATTGTAAAGTGACTTGTTAAGTGATGTTTTATGAATCACTTAAATAAGGTCATTAACTTTAATGTTGTTTAGAGCTTTGTGTTTTAAAAACACACATATTGCATGATGAAGAATGTGGTCAAGTATTGGATGAAGACTAATGATGACTTGCAGAGGTATGAAATGTGTGGGATGTTGTTTTGACTAATTTTGGTGACCAAAGACGCCAGTTGGAGGTACTTTTTCACACTTTTGGGATGACTATTGAATTAGCTTGTTTTTTCTCCATGTAGAGGAAATTTTAGAGATTTCTAGAAGGTTCTTTTGGGGCCATTTTTGTTTTATCTGAGCAAAATCTTCTAGAAACACTTGTGTGGGAGTTTTGGTGGGTGTTGGTTAAGTATGTTTATTTTGAACATTTTAGGGAGTTCTTTCTTTTTCCAGCTGAAGGATAGCTTTCTTTTCTTGGAGTTGTTTTTCATGGAGCTGCATTGTAACTCAGATAGGCCTATTATACAGTAAGAACTTTGAATTAATAGACTGGAGTATTTTACCTTCTCTCTTCATGTTTATGGTGTGTCATTAATGGTTGACCAGTCTATTTTGTGAAAAGTCATTTTCCTTACAAACTTATCACATGTTTCATGTATCCATTTGACATAAAATGCATGTTTACATGTTATAAACTATTTTGTTTAATGGTGTTATTGATTGTGAAGTTTATTTTTCCTTTTGAAAACACTATTACAAACCTCTTTATAAACTACTGACGTGAATTGTATTGGATAGGTAGTAGTGTGAGTTGGCTTTTAAATATTGACTTGAATGTGCAACGCTGTTAGCAGGTCTAGGTTTTTTGGTGTATCACCTTAGTTTCTTTCTGTATTAGGTTTATTTTATGCAATTTATTACCCTTAGCTCAGAGTTTAAAAGTAGTTAGGTGGCATCAAAAAGGGGAAGCTAGCCCTTATAACTAGAGGTCTGCTTCAAACAGGTCACCCACAACCTAAAAGCATTCCCATGTTGGTCCAAATCTGTTAAGTTCTTTAAAAAGCTTAGCAAACAGGGTGCATATTTGGTGTTCTAACAATTACAAATGAATTTCAATGTTATATCCCTTTATAAGGATGATTAGAGGTTGCAGGATCATATACAAATGACACTTGTTACTTTTACATTTTACATAATTGACTCTAGTGTAAGAGAATGAGTATAACGACTCATAAGTTCCTAGTGCATTTATTTCATCTCGTTATAAAGGTGATGAAACATTAGTTGTAGTTGAATTACTCATTGGCCTTCGAAGTCAATAAAATATCGATTACTACTATCCATAGTAGTGGAGTGTGGATGTGAAGGTGATCATATCCTAAGACTATGGAACTTACCAATCATGCTTGAGAGTTATAAACATAGAAAATGTAACTTTCCTAGATTTTTTAATGTTAAGGTGCGTGAAAATGATATTGATAGTTTAAATACCATGTGGTTGTCAAAATAGTCATCCTAATCACTTGTATTGATCCATTTAAAACACCTTTATACCAACTAGATGCTTTGAGAATAAGATGAAGGGATAGTAAAACTACTACCTCTAATGTTACACCCCTAACTTTAACTATGTTTTACTTTTTACTTTGAAGTAATTAGTAGATGATTATGCATGTTCAATGATTTGACGTTTAGTTAAAATGGCTAGAAAAATCAATGTTTTCATGAGTCATGTTTATTTGACTAAAATTTGACATGTGCTTAAAAGTTGTCAAGATGTGATGATCTCATAAGGATTATGAAAATGATTACTGAAACACTAATCTTGTGTTGTTGATTGCAAATTGCATTCAGGAAATAGGTTTCCGCCTTCTGTGAAAGGGAGGGAGAGCATCATCAGAGAGAAGGGAATAGATACAAGGAATAGAACAGGTTTTCACCATCTTAAGTCTATTTCTAGTTGCTAAATGTCAACCTAGTCATTTTGGGGATAGTGACGTCATCAAGGTTGAAATTTTGTTGTTTCATGATTGAGACAACCTTATGTCGAATATGTCACTTCTCATGTCATGACGATGTTATGTTCTGACCTCATTTGCGTAATTGGGTGTTCATTTTGTCTATATTCTTAATAATAGTTTGAATTGGCTTAATAAGTCGAGGAACTAATATTATAACCCAATTCCTTGCAAAAGGAAGTCATTTTGATGATCATCCTTGAGTTCATTTTAAGGAGTGAATACGCCCGAGAGACGACAAAAGATCAACGTCGTCGATCGTGTAAGATGGTGTTACCAACCCTAAATTTTGGGAATGATTTGTCATTTATATGTGTTGTTTTTGGTGATACTTTAACGACTAAGCCAGTCGTTGAGTCCACTATTTTGACAAGGCTCCTTTTACGGAGGGGCATGACATATTGATATGTTTGCTCAACTCAATTGAGAAGCTTATTGATTATTGAGATGACATTGATAAGCCTATCCATATAAGTTTTTCCTTATAAATAACAAAAGGGATTTTGTTTAGCCACGACCAAGAAGGTGAACGTGGCAAAAGTATAAATTCAAAGATTATTAAAATCATGTTTAGATCGCGGGCATCTCCCTAAGATAGCACAGGTTCAAACTTTGTGTTTGGGCATTCCACGCATGGGAACGTGGCTCCCTACACGTAAGCCAAAATTTAACTGACTTCTCGTCTCTAACCGCTTCAAGAACCAGTTACTATAACTGTCTTTATATCGGTTATTATAACTAATTCTTGCGGGCATTTTTCGGGGGACCATGATATGAACGATAGCTAAAAACCCGTGTCATGTTAATGAGAAAATTGTTTTCCTCTATCGACCTCTAGATATATCAATTCTTAACTGATTTCTGCGAATCCATCTTGGAAGATTGGGGGGAGAAATCAGTAACCGTTTGGTAATTCTTGATAATGGTTTTACTTCTAAAATATATATACTCCTTTTTGGAATTGATTCGGGGGGCAGCGTTAAGGTTGCTTATCACTGATATCTAGAAGAAAATTCACGAACACTAATAGAAAATGGAAGGTCAAAGACAGGAGGGTAGTTTTGTTAATGATAGAAATATTTAGAGCCATAAGAGAAGAACGAGCTAGTTCTTCTGGGAGGGAAAAGAATCTGGTCATCATAGAAAGGTGCTCGCCAAGCGAGCAAGAAAGGAAGTTCATGTCTTAGGAAGAATCCTTCAATAAAACCATACTGCAAGAGGAGAAGATATGAGGAGCAACCGAAATTGCGAACATATCTAGAAGTTGGGCATGAGTTCGCCGAGATTATAAGCTAAGTGATTTCTATTTATTTTTCCTTATTTTTGCTTAAGAAATACTTCACTGGTATCTTCAAAATGTTCTTTTAACACAAATAATGAGAAGAGTAGATGTCTCCTTGCACGTAAATAATACTATGATTATTGTAAGGAAAGGAAGTGGATATATCTGCATGTCACAATGTTTATGAACCACCCAAAGCCAGATAGGTTGTACATATTATATCCGTGATGGAAGGCAAAGAAAAATCCACAAAATTCACTGTCGTACAGGAAAATCCACGAGTTGTGGAGCAGAAATCTTTTAGAAAGATATATCATCTCTCGAATAGTGGCAGGAGAAATGAAGTTGGAGAGTATCCTTGACTTTTTAGGGAAAATTTAGAACGGTGTTTTATGACATAATGGGATTTAGTGGTGAGTCCTCGGGACAGTGTGAAAGGGACCGAATTAAGCCTTGTTGTCTCTTGTCATGCACATATGTGTGAGAACTTGGATCAAGTAGTATTCTCATGCAAATTTTATGCGTGGTAAATCCTTCCAAATAGCATGCAGGCAGTGATTGGATAGGTACTATACCTTGCCAGAAAATAGACTGGAACCGAGACAAAGTTAATAAAATACAAGGGAACTAATTCTTAGTAAAGGTTTCTTTCCTTGATCAATTGATCTAAACATGTAGTAGACTGGGAATTAAGGCTCTCTTTCCCAAAATATTGTTAAGCTTCTAATGAAATTAAGTGTGGGAATATATGCTTCAAGTATAGTCTACCCCTATAAGGGAAGATTATGTGTTAGGATACTTTGGAGTTCTAGGTTTTACTTCTAAGGATCCATAAAGACTATTTAAGATAATAAGATATCTTATTTATTGGCTTCATCAAATCAATCTAGTTTGAGACAAAGTTACTACTCTAATTATATTTTGAGCACATCGAGAAAATGTCTTTATTATGGGAAGGAATTGATTCTCATTGGAGAGCTAGCTTTATTACGTGAATGATCCTAAGCCAAACTTGTGGTATTAGGTGTTTTCAAAGAAAAGAAAACTGGTTGATCTTATGATAAACAACTTTCTTCTTGTGTTAAACCCTCTCAAGGATGGGTATGCTAGGAGACATATTCAAATACTCTTTTATTTCAAGAATGAGACCTTTTAATCAGCTCAACGGTATAGACATAGCATGAGATCGAAAGTATGGATTTAATTATATATGAATGTTTGAACTTATTAGAACTATGTGTATAAAGGAATTTCATTATTCCAATACTTGGTTTCAATGTCGTAACCAACTTCGAGAAGGTGATGTTGGGATACCGAAACTCAACCTGCATGTCTATTATACTTGAGATTGTTGTTATAGGTATATGCAAAATACTTATGTAAAGGATGATAATCAAAAGAGTTTTATACCCTTTCTTTATTCGAATGTGAGTAAAATTGAGTAGACAAGGAAGTTGGAAGAAAGTTATTGTTTCTTATGAATCTAACCTATTAAGGTTGAAGGATTGAACTTAGTTAAAGTACTAGCTATGAGAAGCAACGACACTCATTGAGGTATATATATATATATATTTATATATA
>VDFB02274714.1:21161138-21174207 GCA_007258455.2 Sequoia sempervirens
TAGAAACTCCTCTATATAATTCTATTTTTGGATGCTTGACAGTGAGAATCGAGAATTGGGAGTGCAAACATAGTAGAAAGGAACCTAGGAAATAGATTTCAAAGAACCTTAGCCGTGACCCATTTTCCATAGGGAAAATGAGTCCTCAATGAGCTTCAAAAGGTGACTTTTGGTGAAAGGTACACATTGTTATCCTCTTTCCAGATCTTCCTTTTGATTATTGTTTATGTTAGATTTGATTACTTTTCTTCATTTGTATTTCATAGCTTACATTTTGGAGTCTTTTTAATGGTTTTAATCTTTCTTTCCAAAGTGTTATTTAGTTTATACCCTCGTCATTGCATAGATAAGAAATTTGTTGATTCATACGTTGATTTGACTCACTTTTTTCGTTGATAATCATTTCATTGTTTTCTATCTCATTTCCTTGAATGAAATTATAGAAATAGGTTATTGTATTGACCCCCCCTTTTCAATTATTTCCCATTGTTTTAGTAGTATTATGTCATATGAAGTGAAAATATTTATTATAGTTATTTTTATTATTATATATCATATTTTGTGTAAAATCATCTTTTATACTTTTTCTAAGAATTTAGTGATATATAAGACCTATTAATGGCTCAAATTTATATAATTCTACTTAATTATTTATCTATGGAGAAAAAAATCTAATTAATCTCCATGAAATATATTATACTATTACTTAAATAGACACTAGCACCAAAAATAATTCATTATTGCAAATGAATAATGAAGAATAGCGCAACCCTTGATTATATTACAAATGAATTTCAATGTTATATCCCTTTATAAGGATGATTAGAGGTTGCAGGATCATATACAAATGACACTTGTTACTTTTACATTTTACATAATTGACTCTAGTGTAAGAGAATGAGTATAACGACTCATAAGTTCCTAGTGCATTTATTTCATCTCGTTATAAAGGTGATGAAACATTAGTTGTAGTTGAATTACTCATTGGCCTTCGAAGTCAATAAAATATCGATTACTACTATCCATAGTAGTGGAGTGTGGATGTGAAGGTGATCATATCCTAAGACTATGGAACTTACCAATCATGCTTGAGAGTTATAAACATAGAAAATGTAACTTTCCTAGATTTTTTAATGTTAAGGTGCGTGAAAATGATATTGATAGTTTAAATACCATGTGGTTGTCAAAATAGTCATCCTAATCACTTGTATTGATCCATTTAAAACACCTTTATACCAACTAGATGCTTTGAGAATAAGATGAAGGGATAGTAAAACTACTACCTCTAACTTCATGCAAGACCAAGCCACCAAGAAATAACATTATGACAATGAAACTCCACATTTCTTATTTGAGGGTCATCACACCACCCATACTCACCAACATAGATAAGAGAACATTAAATTCCATCAAAGTATAATTGAGAGGATCCTATCTCAAAATGGATTATAATAAATTGTCGAGTTTTCATTAAAAAAATATTGAAAAAATTATACTTCCACACACCTATTGAAAGTAATTATCTCCCTCAGATCTCCTTATCCTAGTTCAAAACTCAAAACAAGGGACAAGTGAACTAGATTAAATCCTTTCCAATTCCCCCATTTTTAAGTGAATTGGTCTCTCTTTTCCTCTAAAACTACATAACTCAAGGTAAGAGAATTTAGAGTATCCCCGATAATACCACAGGATCATCCTTATCAACCTCATAAAACACTTATCAAAACACTGCCCTCAAAAACATATTATGGACTAAATAATATTAAAATCATGAGCCCTTTGTATAAAAAAAATAAGGTTAACCCAACATTCGATCAACTTCCTAATCCTGGTTAACTCCACCTAAACATTACATATAAAAAATATATGTCAATTATCATCTAGATTCTTATAAAGCCTTAAAGTGATATCACACATGCTTGAAAATATTTTACAAATATTCAATGACATGAAAAATCAATTTATCAACATAGTTTATTGTACTTCTCCAACCATGTCATATACTTCTTTTTTAAAGGCCACTTGTGCACCAAAACCTTCACCAAGTTGAAAATTGTACTATGTACATATGCACTTTGTACCATGCATAGAGAATTGGAGGCATCATGTACTCCTCAAGGGATTTGAAGACATACATTTTTTTCTCTAGCATCACATCAAGTTTGTTCTAGAAATACATGGTGTCATTCAAAAGTCTTGTCACTTCATATATACCATAATTTCACTTAGAAATAACAATGCAAGATCAATATTACCATTACACTTTTCTAACCATGCAACCTAAAACTCTTTTGATAGCTATTTGTGCACTTAAAAATTTCTACCTTACATGTATGTGTTGTATATCTCGTATCTAAAAATGATTTTGTTTCCTTGATGAAATTATCAAGGCGTGATTCTAATTTCAACAAGCTATCTAAACTAGCATTTCCTACAAATGAATCCACTTTATCACTAGATAGGAGAGATGTGATTAAGGAAGGGAAAATGCTATGGAATCATCCTACTTTCTAGTCATTCAATAATTTCACCTCACCATCATCATCCAAAAATGTTTGCATCAAACACTCTTTAAGGGCCTCAAAAGAACATTATTTTCTATTAGCAATATATTGAGTTGTATTTCAAAAGTAGATATATCATTAAAGATCCCTACCACATCCTAAGTAATTTTGAAATCAATAGGATCACTTGGATAAAAAATTGCATGGATGAAATGTTTCGCATTATTTGTATATGTAGAATCCATGTGCTCAAGATATCTCTCAAAATTGCTTTAGTGTTGATATGGTCAACGTATGATTTAATCAAGTTATTATAATTCTCCCATCCATCAGCAACTTTATGTAGGATAACCAACATGACCAAAAAATTCTAACTTAATTAGGTAGATTCGTATTCCCTTCATCTCTTGCCAATTTTTTTTGTGTCATGGTTCTACTTAGTTTTCTCCTCTAATCCTATAATCCTCAACATAAAGGTATCCATGTCTTGTTGGGATGTTTCTTTTGATATTGATTCTATATTTGTAGGCTCTAATATTATGTTTTGAGGGGAGGATTAGTGACTTTAACCTATTGTATTCTTGCAATAATTTTATATGATCCTTTTCCAAAATTTCAAAGTTATCTTATAGTTATTTGGTTGTTGCTTCACTTAAAATTTGTGCTTATTGTTAAGGTTGTTGCTTGAGGAGAAGTGGTGTCACTTAGTATTATAATAATTAGGTTACAAGTAAGCTCATTTTTATTACTTTTAATTTAAGGCTTATTATTTTTAGGACCAATTACCCATATGACTAGAGTTTCAAATTTAGTACTGAATCCAAATCTAAAATATAGTTTCTTAGCTTGGTCTTCAGATGCTAGCACATCATTATCGACATCTTACACCCTTATTGTGTTTTGGGCTATATATCAAATGTTATATCTCATCTAGGTAATAGTAAGTAGCTACTCTCTTTGAATAATTTTAGTATTTCCTTAGGAGTAATCTTGCTGACATGGAAAATACATAAATTTTTGTATTATTTCCTTCATCTCTCCTTACTAGCTTCTCCTCTCCTTTTATTCAGTTTTTGCATGAAGATATCTATCTTATTTTTTATCAAAAGAGTTTTGAGTTCCTTATACTTAAAAATTTTATCATTAGACATGGATTTATTACATGCCAAGGCTCTCACATTATGTACATTTTTACCTTCTTCAATAAGGCCAAGAAACATTCTTTCTGAAGGAGCATGAACTAACTCTACTCTCTAAGGAAAAGAAATGGCTTGCTAGACTTCATCAAATTCAATATAATTTTCTCCAGTTGCCTTAGTAATAGTAAACTCAACTAGGGTTTTAAATACATCTTGCTGAAATTATTCTACTAGAGGGATAGACATCCTACACCTTTAGGAACAACCACTAGTGATTAGCGAGTTGGTTTCTCCCCTTGTCATTTATGATGTTTTTCAGCTCTGATTGGTTTCTAAATATTTAATATTATAATCAATATGGGTGGTCTAAGACCAAGGGTAGAAAAATTAACTAACATTCTCTCTATTCTAATGATGGGATCTTTGATCTCACTAAATTCTCCCTTGTACCTAGTATCTTTCACATTTATACTTCTTTCTCCAATGAGGATTTTAAGCCATTTTTCCTTTCTATCTCAAACTTCAATATCAAAAGTGCAATTCTTGATCAAATCTTCCAACTCATTGAATTCATGCTCATTTATAGACTTTCATACTCCTTTTCTAATCTAATCAATAAAATTCTAGCGTTAATATTCCTCATTTTCTTGATTCCCATTCTATAAATTTGTATCTTAGGTTCTAGCATCTCCAATCCTTCCTTTGAATTTATTGTGAAATTTGAGAATACTATTATTGATGCCTGGAGAATGAACCTTTCTTATGATTTCTTAAATGAAGCTTATCATATGCATTCAACTACCACATTATTTAAAGGAATGCTACCCTATCAAGAAAATATATAGGAAAAATATGTGGTTTAACATTCACACCATATACCTTGACAATTGTGGTTGTCAAATGAAGAAAGAAATCACCCTAATTATGATCAATTCATTTCTCTTGTTGCCTATATTTGGGCCTCAAGAATTTAAATAATAGATTACTCTAATGCCCCAATAGCCTTAAAATTAACTATATAAAATGATCTTCAAATATAAGATAATTTGATGTTCTAAAATAGAGGTATACTATGTGGGTTTGTCCTTGAATAGGAATTTGATATCCATCACAACTTGAATGCTTTAGTTATAAATATTTGATCCAAATATTTTTATCATTTTATAGAAAAAAATGGCCAAGCATTGAGTACCACTTGAAATAAGGAATTATGTCATCTTCCTTTGAAGATGCTAGTTCTTTGTAAATCCCCTTAGTAATATAAGATGCATAGTCATAATATTTGTTAAGATAACTATGTTAAAAATTGGTAGCCATAATCACTAAAGGTATTGGAATTTGACTTTTTTAATCTATTATCAATACCTAATATAAGGCATAGTATAGCATTATGAAATATTCCTCAAATGTGTCTTTATTAGATGTATCCAATTTATTGTTAGAAATTTAAAAATCTTTTTTTTTTTTTGTGCTGAGGCAACCACCTGACCCTATAATTGAATTTTTCTCCTCTATGCTCCTTTTTTAATTCACCAAAATTAATTTAAACACTTGCCATGGGGTTGAGGTTGAGAAAATATTTGATTAACACATAATTCATCACTAATAATAGCACACCCTTATAGTCATTCAACATTCCATATTTTATATCATATGATCTACAAATAGTGTCAATCAATTCCATATTCACAAAGATATTGGGGAAAACAAAATATCCCAAATAATAATTATAAATATTGGAGATAGGAAACTTTGTATTTTTATGACCATAACAGTACTTGAATAAATCTCATCCTTGGATTGGGGTAATAGCATCCCTAAATAACTTCTCTTTTTCAAATTCTCTCATAGAGAATTCATGTGCCTTGGGCATGCTTCACCCTTTTCGTAGAACTAAGAAGTTGAATTAATAGGTCCTACTCTAAACAACACTTGGCCCTAATACTCTAGAAAGTACTTTGACTCAGTTTATAATTTAGTGGAACTAACAATACATGCATCTTAAAATATAGACATACAAATTATATCAACCTAGAAAACACCATAAGACCTCCAAACCCTAGCAATTAGAAACCTTTCTAGCATGCATAAATAATTTTGAATATACACCCATTATCAATAATTAGAAATTTGAATATCATAACAACAAAAAAATCTCATCATCGTTCTTTGAGCTTTAAAATTCTTCATTCAATCTTTCCTCTTACAACTTGAAAACAATAACCAATATGTTAATTAGAAACCTTGAGGAAATGGAACATACCTGAAACCCTTTGAAAATTAATTATTAATGCTCATATGAGTGAAATAATAGACTTGTAGTGTGTCGCAGGCCATTTGGTCTTGTGAAAATTGAATTTGGGTTGTCAATCCAATGAAAATATTGGATCAATTCTAATGCATATCTTCACCCTCAATCCAAAATATTTTGAAAAATTATTATGCAAATTTTCACTATGAGGAGAGTATGCACTACAATAAGGAGTTTCCTAGGCCTGGTTGATGTTGATTATATGTGTCAACAAAGTGCATCAACACAAACATGGTCAAGGAAGATTACTTAGAAACTACATTGTGAAATTCTTTCCCACAAAAATGAGGGATAGCCACTTATCACACCACTTGGTGAGGCTTACTAGTATCCAAGACCACGAGGAGGACACACATCACCAAAGTACACTACCACAAAGTAATGCCCCAATGCTTGATGAGAAGTTACATGGTAAAGATGAAATTCTCTATAATCATAATCTTACTTGTAATAGGTAGGAGAAACCAAAATTTTATGAAAAAATGTATGACCAGTAATCGAGATGAAGTTTCCATGAAACAATGATACAAGATACATCAATAAAATAACTTAAGGAATACTTATAAGCTCAAATGGTCATTGGAAAATTAGAACCATGAAGCATTCAAGCATGAGTTAGATACTATAGGGGTTTTAAGACTTTTTGTAATCCTACAATGTTTGAATACTAAAATAGTACAAATTTAAGCAAGGCCTAACACACTCATTGACACTTGCCTTTATTTAAAAGACTTTATGTAAAAATTTAGGATTGTCAAAACTTCAACTTAGAATATAACATATTGGTATGTCTAAGATCATGATGGGCCAAAAATTGGTGATATGATGGGTATGTGTAGGGTATGTTGCTAACGACTTTTTTTTAACCCAAAATTGATGAAACAAAAAGGGTTTTTAAAGGAGATTCTCATCTTTCCACCAATATAAATTGTGCTTTACTTTGAATTTAATAAATACTTATTATTCATTTTCTATTTGAATTTGACTAAAGTCCTGATTAGTGGGCTGATTGAAAAACATATATAGCTTTCAAATAGTATCACATTTTTTGAATCTGAAACATGTGTCACATTCTATGCTTTACATACTATAGGATTAAAAAAATGAATTTCATGAATTTTTTACCAAGTTAAGGTGGTTAGACATACGAGTTTTATATTTTAAAGTTGTAATAAAAAATTCATAATTAATTATTTACTTGGAAAAAATTAGAAAAAAATATGCATCACATTGGGACATGAGTCCTCTACCTATATATAAAATCTTATAAAAATAATTATCATTTTATTGTGGTTAGGGTAGTCAGACAAACACTTCTTATTTTTTCCCTAAAATTTAAGTACTATTGCATTGAAATTACAAATTTTCACCAAATAGATTTAAAAATAAAAATAAACCTATTAGTTTAGAAACAACATTCAATTTGCTACAAATTCTATTCTTACATATTTTTGAAATAATATAGATAACTTATTCAATTTTTTATGTAAAGTTGTATAACTTTGATTGTTTTGAATTTTTCGCCACTTAAGTGCCTGTTTTTTCCATGATGATCCTGCACATACCCTCATGTCATTGATTTATGTACATCTAATGATGAAAATTTACTAAAACATTATAAGTACATCAATGAAAAATATAATTCTATTCATCCTTTTGAATTATTATCTTATTATCTCCACCAACATAAAAGATGACTATGAATATTGTGTGCCAAAGAGGTGTCAAAAATGTATTAGATATATATGTATGGTGAGGTTTTTCAATAGTCAAACCAATTAATAGGGACATACATCATCATAGCACAGGAGCGTAATATTATTCCCTAACGCTCAACTAGAAATCACACTATGTAGTGCAAGTGTGTGGCAATCAACACTCAAAACATAGGAAAGAAGTGAGGACCACCAAAATTTGAGCTCATAAGCCATTAGAAATATGGTAAATATTTATCATGGAAAATGGAGATAATCAAAAATATGAATGAGGGGCTAGAGAAATGACAACACGAGAAACATCATTAGAACAAATAAAGGAATTCTCACTTGATAAACCAATCACCAATGAGTTAGAATTTTAAGCACATAAGCATGAATGGGGGACCAAGGGTTTTAGGATTCTTGTAAACCATACACATTATAAAAAAAATTGAATTTGATTCATTAATTTCAAGTATGTTGGCTTTTTTATTGTGAGAAACAATATAAAACACTCATGCAAGAGGGAGGTCACCTGACAGTGACACCTTCTTGGCTAGCATGTGTGAAGATAGTTTACCTAACTACTTACAATAGGTACTTTATTATCACACATAAATTTTTGAAGGAAATGACTATTCATTAAAGTTGCTCATGACTCAGTATGTAAATATTCAAAAAGGGGAGGATGTAAAATACCAATATCTTTTCAACCTTCAATATAAAATATAATGTATTATCTACCTCAATAATTTTTATATATTATTATTTTTTATATGTGAGTATTGTTGAATGAACAAGACAACTGAGAGGGGGGGTGAATCAATTATACCAAATTAGAACATCAAAACCTTCAACAGTAATCAAATCCAAATGCATTCATTAAACCATTAATTTGTTATAATGTTTAAACATGAAAATTAGATAATAGAAACTAAAATAACCAACACCATATACAAGAGAACACTAGATTTATGTGGAAAACCCAATGAGGGAAGAACCACAATGAGGATTAGCTCACAATATAAGTAATTGCAAACATTGGTAGGAAGAGGCTCACCACCAAAATAGGACACATTGTCTAGAAAGGCTCACGACCTAGCCTCACTGCTAGAATAGAAAGAAGAATAATGATAGAATGTTACATAGAGAACATTATCCCAATACAACAGAGATTCCACCACAATATCTCCAACAACACTAGAAGCCTTCAAAAGATCAAGATACCTCAGCTCATTGCATTCAACAATTTTGCATTATAGCTCACACTACAATTTGCATTTCTTCACTTAATTTCGCATCACAATACTCCACTCTACTCCAAACCTCATCTCACATCAATTCACCTTGCATTTATGCCATCTGTAACTTGAAAAACATCTTCAATTAGGCTACACTCTTCTGACACTTTACAAATTCAAATTAGGTCAACACTAAACATTCCCATAGTGGATAGGAATGAAAAGCGGACCAAAAAAACTTAGCTAGGACCCAAATACACTCTCACACACCATGCTACACCTTCATTAATGCTTGAAAATATTCAAATGTAGTGTAAAAACCAAGTCAACCATTACCCATGCAAAGACCATTAAGCTTTGAATTGCATGCCTCCTCAAATCCAATGATGACTTGTGAACCTCATACCATACTTCATCACAATCTCGAATATTCCTCTATCCTCCTAAAATCCATTAAACTCCTTCATAATGACTCATACCATCAAAATGTACATGCCCAGTACACTCAAACTACACTACCAAACACTACAGCTTTACAATCCAAATTCTAGAGTAGCAAATCACAAATCCTCTTCACATAGGCAAGATATCAACATTATCAACACAGCTTCAGAATTGTAAGACCTGAAGAACAATTGCAAAAAAATGTGGAGCAAATACATTTCTCCCAGACACCTCTGTAAACAATACTAGATAAAATGGGTTCAGCCACTAGTGAACATAACTTCCTCTGGCCTTCGATCCAGGAGCCAAAATTTTGGCTATAAAAACTTTGAACATCTCTAACCAATATATCCAAACCACACAAGCATATTTTCAGCCTAGAAGAAATGTGAAGCTAAACCACAACACCTCTACAACACCCTGTTCCCTTATTTTATCAATTTTATCAGTATCCTCGACATCTAAATCATAAATAGAAGCTTATCAAAGCAGCACCGAAGGTTAACATCAACAACTTAACTGATGACAACATAATGAAACTAATCAAAGCAACAATCTCTTTTCAACCACTGTCAAACTATCATCAATGACAACACAAGCTTGTTGACATTAATGACAACACCTTCATACTTGCAACAATCTCCCCCTTTGTCATTGATGGAAACACAAGATGTGAAAAAACATCAAAGACATAATGGCTCTGAACATACTTATTTCCTTTTCTCTCTTCTCCCCCTTACACAACTATCTCATTATGCTCTCTCTCTCTCATGACTTCACTTTCCTTTTTCACATGAATTTTCTCTCTCCCCCTTTGAAATCAATGGAAAAGGATAAAGTATTTTACATTTTTCTCCCCCTTTGACATAGAACCAAGATACTTGCAACTGAATACTCCCCCTTAGGAGTACACACCAAACAACTCAACAACCTTTGCACCATAAATTTTATACTGCAACAATGTCACTACCTACTCCCCCTTAGAGGTAGCCACCAACATCAGTTTAGACAAAGAATGAATCCATAGATCCATTAGATCGATGCATCTTAATATGAATCTAGTTCAAAGAAGGAGGGACAATAACCCCCAACTTCTCTTGAAGATACTCAAAAGTATCCATAGGAAGAGCCTTAGTAAATATATTAGCAACTTGATCCTTTGTAGATACATATTCAAGCTTTACTTCATTCTCCACAACCTTCTCTCTCAAAAAATGATACCTAATCAATATATTCTTTGTTATTGAATATATCACTAGATTCTTTGAAATTTTGATTGCACTTCTATTATCAAAAAAGATAAAAATAGGCTCATCGTACACTACTTTGATATCTTTCAATGTCAGTCTCATCCATAATATCTTTATACAACAAGATGTTGCTGCAAAATCCAAAAACCTTATGATTGTTTCCATTCTATCCACCAAGGAAAATGTCTCCTCAAATTCTATTCCTTCAAATTGTGCATAACCCTTACACACAAGTCTCTCCTTGTGTCTTACCACTTCTCCATTCTCATTCAACTTGTTTTTGAATACCCACTTAGTTCCAATAAAAATTTTGTTTTTAGGTCTAGGAACCAATTCCCAAGTTTGATTCTTCTCAATCTATATAAGTTCTTCTTCCATTTCTTTCATCCAATGTTCATCTTTGCATGCTTCACTTACTATCTTTGGTTCAATTTTAGAGAGTAAACACCTATTTACTTCTACTTCAATAGCTCTTCTTGTCAACACACCTTTATTTTTATCTTCAATAATCATTCTTCAAAATGATTTCTTTGTACATACTTAGGAGTCGTAGTGGTCTTTTTCAAAGCTTCTTCCTCTTCATTTTGCACTTCTTTTTCCTTAGATTTTTCTTCTTCTTCTTCTTCTTCTTCTCCACAAGCAGTCTTGTCCAACTCATATCCATCTATTACAACTAAATTTTGCATGTCTTCATCAACCCTGACACTTGCACTTTGAAAAATTCTTCTTAGAATTTTATTGTAACATCTGTAAGCTTTTCTTTTAGTAGAATATCCAAGGAAGATACCTTCATCAAAACATGCATCAAACTTTCCAAATTTTTCATCATCTCTTCTAATATAGCATTTGCTTACAAACACTCTAAAGTACTTAACAATAGGAATCCTTCTATACCACAACTCATACAGAGTCTTTGTGTTGTTAGCTCTTGCTTGAAACTCTGTTAAGTATGCAAACAAAAATATGAATTGCTTCTCTCTAGTAGACCTCCTATAGATTTTCTTCTCTCATCATAGTCCTTGTAGATTCTTGAACAATCCTATTTTTCCTTTCAACTACTCCATTTTGTAGAGGAGTCCTACAGGGAGACAAGTGCCTCTTTATGCCATGATTCTCATAAAACATGTTAAAATCATTGGAGGTGAATTCTCCACCTCTATCAAACCTCAAAATTTTCATCTTCAAATCCATTTCATTCTCAACCATAGCTTTAAATGCTTTAAATCTATATAGGGCTTCATATTTTTCTGTAAGAAAAGTAACCCATGTCATTCTAGAGTAAAAATCAATCAAAAGCATAAAATACCTATTACCTTGAAGACTTTTCACTCTTGTCAAACCACAAAGTTCTACGTGTACCAATTCCAATAATCCGGTAGAAGATTGTTCTTTCCCCTTGAAACTACTTCTAGTTTGTTTTCCAAATTGATAATCTTTGCAAAAGGAATTGATAGGCTTTGTAATCATTGGCATATCTCTCACTACTTGAATTGAATTGATTCTAACCAAGTTATCAAAATTGATGTGACACATTCTCCTATGCCATAACCAACTATCATTAATCTGAGTCATAAAATCATGACCATGAACACCCTTGAGTTGATAGATATTTTCATCTATCCTCTTTCTAGTAGAAATTACTATTGCAAACCCTTTTCTAATCTCACATCCATCATCCTAAAACATAAGATCGTATCCTTTGCTACATATTTTTTCAACACTCAAGAGGTTATGTATCAAACCTTCAACAAAGTAAACATATTTAGTATTATGCTTTCCATCAAAATTGATTGAACCTCTTCCACAAATCTTAGCACCTAAATCATCTCCAAATTTAACCAAGTCCTCCATCATATTTTTCAAGTTTATGAAACTTGCTCTTGTCTCCGGTCGTATGATTTGAGAAACCACTATGAATAACCCAATAGTTCTTGTCCTATCTAACATGAAAAATAGATACCAAGCTACCTCAAGTCTTATCCTTTTTTCTTTGGGACACTTTCCTTCATACAACTCTTTGAGTTAGTAGAACTATATTCATATTTTAAAGCCAAGAAAAAACATTCATTATCATCAACATCTCCATAATTAGATTCATCATAAAAAATACTAGCATCTTCTCTAACATAGTTTTTCTTGATCATCTTTCCTTTATTCTCCTTTTTCTTATTGTTTACAATTATGTTTGGACATGTTGAAGTGTAGTGATCTATATTTCCACAGCTAAAGCATTTGAAAGGTAATTTACCTTTGTACTTATCAGTTCCCTTTTTCATTCTTCTTATAAAGTTAGCTTCCACATCATTAAGATCATCTTAATTTGTATCTTTAGTTTTTTTATGATTTTTTGATCTTGAAAGGAGTCTCCACTTTTGCACAATTTTTTGGACCAAATTTCCTCATTTCAAATGTAGTTAGTGTTCCATACAACTGATCTCTAGTGTATGTATTAAAATCAAAAAATTCCTCAATACCATAGACTT
>VDFB02274714.1:21181767-21347591 GCA_007258455.2 Sequoia sempervirens
TATCTTTGGTGCCAAATTTTACTTTCATTCATTTCACTAGACCTCAATGCTTGGTTTCCATGAGTGAAATGAAGAGGAAACATCCTATCACCTGTCATCCTTGCTCTTGCAACAACTACATTCCTTTTTAACTTGTCTCTTATTATGCACTCATTCTTATCAAAAGTCACTTGATAATTTTGTTCTAGCATTTGTCCAACAGACAACAAATTCTTTTTTAGTGCTGGGACCAATAGTGTTTCATTGATATGTTTAACTTCACCATATTCTGTGGTAACTGCAATTGTACCTTTTCCTTTGCTTCCATGAGATTGATTATCTCCTAGTACTACTGTACTTTGATGTTTCTCATCCAAATTAACAAATAAATGCTCATTAGATGTCATATGTGAAGAACATCCAGAATCAATATACCAAATATTATTTTCATTGGCATTTGCATTAAAGCAAGACATAAACAAATTTTGTTTATTTTCAACAATACTATGAGCATTTCTTTTTTTATGTTTCACCTTGTTTAATCCAACATTCTGATGCATAGTGTCCAAACTTGTTGCAATGAAAGCATTGGACATTCTTTTTATCATAGTCTCCCCCATTGTTTCTACCTCTTCCTCTTCCAGTACCTCTGAAGTTGCTACTTCTTCCTCTAAAATTATTACCTCTTCCTCTAAAATTACTGGATTCACCTTTGTATTCATTTTTATTTTGATTCCTAAAAAATGTGTTTCTTTTTCCTCTTATGCTTGTTTTAGAGGAAAATGTTTGCTCTAAGCTTTCTTCATTACTTTTCATTCTTTCTTCAGCACTTAATAAAATTCCACTTAGCTCATCTATTTGCATAGTTGTGAGATCTTTGGAAATCTCAATTGTAGAAACCACACCATCAAATTTAGAAAACAAACTCCTTAGAATTTTCTCAATGACATGCTTGTCATCTACATCTTCCCCTAAAACTTTCATTTGACTTACTAGACCTTCTACCTTTGTTAGAAATTCATTCACAGATTCACTAGTAGTCATCTTTACGTTCTCAAAAATTTTCCTCGTTGTCTGTAATTTTGCAGTTTGTGCACCTTGATATGCATTATTCAATATTTTTCATGCTTGCTGAGAATGAATAGCACCACTTATCCTAGGAAAAATTGCTTGATTAATTGCACCTTAAATCAGAAATAGGGCTTCATTATCCTTCTTTATACTTGCTTTGTATTATCTTTTCTGTTGATCATTTAATGCATTAAATTCAGTTGTATCTAGTTCTACATACCCTACTTGTACAATTTCCCACAAATCTTTGGATTTGAGTAAGGTTTGCATCCTAGTACACCAATATGTAAAGTTGTCTCCTACAAATATGGGAATTAACATGTTAGACATAACATTTCCTGTCATGTTTGCAATAAAAATTGTGCAATAAAAATGTGCACAACGACCCAAGAGTTCAACACAAGTTTTAGAGAGATCTTTGCAAACAGATACTCCCCCTGTCCTTTCAAATAGGACCCACACACAAAAAATTTTTTATATTATATTGATTTTTCTAGATTAAGTGTCGATTGCAACCGATAATACACTTAATTACAAAATATTCACTTTACAAAAAAAATAAAAATTTTAATCCTTCTAATTTCAATATGTGAAGTTACACATCACTTTTCAATAAAAAATCTACCTTTAAAAGTTTAAAAAGTTTTATTCTTTTATTTTAAAAAATAAAAGAAACATAAATCTTTTAAACATCTTTTACTATCTAATTAATAAACTTATGAAAGGCTTTCATGTATAAATAAAAGCTTAAGTGTTTAAAGCTTATTTTTGGACTTTTGCGTGGAAATCTAAAAGAAAGAAATTCACACGCAACTCTCTCCTGTGCTGCGCTCTGCATATGGGGCAACTTTATTATCTTCTATGCACTGTACGCCTCTTCACAAGGGCAATACAAATTACACAGCAATTTTCCTTCAGCCTGCACGCCTCCTTCCAACCTACAAAAAACGCAAAAACAGCAAAACACAAACACAGCGGATTCTTTTGACTGTGATTTTCAATCAGCACTTTCTGAACTTCAGTCTAGCGAACTACAGCTAATGACTTCAACTCCAACACAGATAATCTGCACTCTGATCTCTTCTGGATCTCCTGCAATGACTGGTGGATTTCTTTGAGCTGGCTCTGATACCAGATGAAGGCAAATAATGGTGATCTGCTGATCACAAAACAAACAATATGCAAAAGCCCCAAATTGCCTTGAGAAGATGAGAGGCAGGGCATCTATTATATAGAGAACCAGATTTACAAGGGAGTTATGGCACACAACCATAATGACCAATAACTCAACCATAAAACTAAATGCAAAACCTAAAAGTCAAGAAAGGATAGCTACATACTTAATAAGCCCAATGGACATTACAAATAAGTCAAGAAAAGCTGTGGCACATGTTGTAGACTGATGTGTTGATAAATGCTGTCAGACAAAACAAAACCATACTGGAATTCAAGTCTTCTTCCTCTCAGACAATAGCGGAGAGACTTGATCAATCTTCCACAACAAGATTAAATATTTGGTTCACATTTCACTTGATAGTCAAGACAATTCTGGACTAAACGTCATTTTCAATGGCATCTCCGTTCTTTATAAATGAAGTTTTGGCCAGAGCTTCACTCCTTTCTCTTTTGTATGTATACAAGCAAGAGATAATCAAGAAGACCAAGTATTTCAAAAAATTAAGACCAACCAAGAAGACGTAATAGTAATCTAGCCGCGATGAATTCAGGTTATTTAATATCCAGCTTTTATGGCCATGTCGCCCTGTAATGTCGCTTACAATTGTGAGAAGGGCACTGTTGAGGAAGGCGCCAACTCCTACGGCAGTTGCAGATAAAGCAATGCCCAGGCTTCGCATACTCTCAGGAGCTTGATCATAAAAGAACTCCAATTTGGCCACTTCTATAAAGGCTTCTGCCACACCTGTTATTACAAATTGTGGAATTAAAATGAAGATGCTTCTAGGCACAATTGCCTTGCTGTTATCGGCAAGACCATGATTCTTAATAATCTTTAACCTATAAATTTCTGTTATCATGGCTGCCATCATTGCAATAGTATAGATTATTATGCCAATTCCCATCCTTTGTAGTATAGTTATGCCTCGGGGATTTCCTGTGAATCTTCTGCAGATAGGTACTAAGAATTGATCATAGGTTGCTAGGGATAGTAGCATTGTTATGGGAAGAAAAGCTCCGATACTTGCTGCAGGGCTTTTGAAGTTGGAACCTATACTTCTATCCAGAGTCATGGCCTGCTTCACGAAGAGTGTACCAGCTTGAGAAAGCAACGCACTTGGAAAGATGACTGTTACCCAAATTGGGAGGAGTTTTAGTACCAGCTTTGTTTCTTCTACATCTGTCATAGTGCAGGGATCTGATCTTACCCCAGTTTTAATTGCTGCCTTGTCCAACAATCTGAGATTCACAAACAGAATAACCAAATCATATTTCCATCTTAAAGCGCATAAATTAATGCGCTATTTTTAATCATAAAATTGTTCAATAGTTTGCCATTACTTTTATCTATTTACGAGGTGCGAAAATATCAACAATCTTGAATTTTGCTATGTTTAAATAAGGGAAAAAACTCAGTAGTTGAATATGATCTGATAGTTGTGATAGCATTTGTTGATTTGATGTGTATTGTTTTTAATAATATAACAGTAATAGTTGTAGTTTTGAAATTGCTAATGTTGATTATGAGTAAGGGAGAGGAGCCGGTCATGGGCATAGGATGTATCGTGGGTATAGTTTTGGGCAGCCTGGGCTCAGTTTTGGACAGCTTGGGGCCCACTTTTGGACAACAAAAGTGCTAATAAATTTACATTTAATATCCAACTGCAAATCACTTTAATTCAAAAAGTACACAAACTGACCAATCATGTGATGCCACATCAGCATACCAATATTACATGACTTAGTGACCCACTATCGGTCAATGACACATTTTGGCTCTTTTTTTGTGGTTTTTGAAAAATGGTCTGGAAACATTGATAAATGTGCCCAATTTTGTAAGAAAAAAAATGAGGGAGTGTCAGCTGGACTATTTAGGGACATGTGAAAAGAAAATTGATTGATTTCAATGTTACTGATGTGGACCCTTCGCTCAACATCACCCTATCCACCATTGGTCCCTTTCCCTTACTCATAATTGAATGGAATGTATTCCTTAAAATTATTTTTATGTGATGTTGATGGTTCAATTCTACATGCTATTCATCGCTATGCTGCATGTGTATCATTCACAAATTTATATGTTTAGACAATCAGTCTATTTATAGTTTGCAGCAATCTTCAATTTAGATAGCAGTTAACAGGGAGCTAATAATGCTTGATAACTGCATGCTTAGATTCACTAAGTCTTCAATCTATTGTTAGATGCTCCCAATTATATGTATGCAACGTCTAATAATGCAATCTGCAAACAATGTAAATCATCATGGAAAGCTGAATAAAAGTTTATTGTTTTGTGTATTTTTTGTGTGAATGTTTTTCCCTCTGTTTTAGAAACTACAATTGGTATCAGAGCTGTGGAGTGAGGTTTAATAAAAAAGTCAGATTGGATGAGATCCGCCACTAAAGAAAGTGTCGCCGCTCAAGTTGCAGTTTAAAGAAGGTTGTTCGTAGGTTTTCAAAAGCAGATCCAAGGGTTTTTTGAAGGACAACGCAGTCCACAAGGAATTGGAGGAATCTATATGCAGAAAGAGTCGCAGATCTAAATCGTTGTTTGCTGCGGGTCGCGGAAGAAAGAAAAGTTTTATTGTAGAGTCGTTGTTCAAAGAAGCTGCAGCCGAAAGGGAAGACAAGCCTAGCAAGGAGTCTTATTTTACAAATCGCCCAAAGTCTAAAGTTGATGTTTCTGTCTCAAGTCGCTGCTCTGAAGTCAAGTTGGCCGCAGCCAATGGAGGAATCAAGGGTTTAAGATGAAGAAGATACGTAATGCCGAGGTGCCACGGTTTGTTGAAGACAAATCCCCAGCCAAGGAAAGTCGCAGCCGCCTGCAAGAAAAAGAGACACCGCCCAAGCCAACTGCTGCCAAACTAAGTATCGTTGTTGTTGTTGTTTAAAGGTAGATCACTATTTTTATAGACCATTCGCCAAAGGAGATTGTCGCTGTTAAAAGGAAAAGAGGTGCCACAGATCTAAAGATTGAAACTAGAAAAAGAGAAACAAGGCACAGTGAAAGAAAGTTAAAGCAAATTGCAGAAAAGAATGTTGTATTCAGTGAAGTTATTGTCAAAATAAATATCATCTCCCAGATTTAAGCTATTGAAGGAAATTGTGAAAGAATTGAAGGTACACGAAGTTGTCGAATGAAGAAATTGGAATCAAAGTAAAGGTAAGGTCAGTTATTTGTTTCAATGGTAAAAACTAGTAAAAAGGTGAAGAAAGAAACTATAAATTGAATGTGTGAGAAAGATAGTTTGAAAGATGAATTGGTGAAGTTCAAAAAGTGTAACTCAGAACTGATAGAAAAGATAAAAGAGTTTGGAAAGGAAAGATGTGAATATTTGTGTGAAAATGAGAATCTTGAAAAATAATAAGAGAAAGTGAAAAAGAAAACTGAAGAGCTAGAAGGAAGATTGAAGTTGCATGATTATTTCAAGAAGAAGAATGAAGATTTGGAAGCAAACGTAAAGAAGTTATTAGAAGAAAATAGGTAACATAAGAAGGAAATATCAAAATTGAAAGAATAGAATGATCAATTAAAAGCATGAATGTCTAAGGTAATGTCTAAGGTCAACGTTATTAGTCATTCATGTGTGATGTCTCATGTGATATGAATGATTTGTGTAATTCATTTGATTTGGGTGATGTAGATAAAGCTTCTTCAGGTAAAGAACTGAAGCTGAAGATAAAAATGTGGTTGCTTGTGAAATTAAAAACAAAGGTTGATTTGAAAATTATGAAGAAATGGGATATAAAGGAAAAGGCTTTATAAGCAGGGGACTTGTCAAATAAACTGCTATAAAAAATTAGAAATGATTTTAAATTGTCACATGAAATTTTGAGAAACACTAAATTAGAATGCTCAACTATTGAACCCACTACCCTGAAGCAGAGTTCTCTATGCACAGAAAAATAAATAAATAAAATTACTACCCATCAGCAAGAATTGCAGAAGATTAGTTTCTAACCTGAGTTGCTTAGTGCGAGCAATTGGGTATCGACCTTCATTCATATATTGCTCTGAATTCACTTCGTGAAGGCAGAATGAATCTGCAGGAACACGCACATTCCAGTTCCAAATCATTGTAACAATTACTTTCCCCATTCGTTGCAGCGGGCTACCCCTCTGAACTTTATGTCTATAGATTGGAGATCCTATAAAAAACACAGAGGATGATATTATGAGTAGGGCGGTCACTATTCCATACCCCACTCCCCAGCTGATCTGGTCCTGAATATACACTATTAGTGTCTGACCAAGCAGACTGCCAAAAACCACTACAAAAATCCACCAATTGAAAAAAGTATCCTTCTGCAGTTTTTCCTTGGGATGCAAATCGTCAAACTGATCTGCTCCAATAGCGGAGATATTTGGTCTTGTTCCTCCAGAGCCCAAAGCAAGAACATACAAGGCAAAATAAAAAATTCCAAGTTGCAGAGAAGAAGCCTTTTCGCAGCCTTCATTTGATGGACAGTTTGGAGGTATCAGAGACTTCATGGAAGCAGCTAACGTTATAATCCCCATTCCCTGTACCAAAATGAATTTAATAACCACATTCAGGTAACCCAAGTGTTTGTCCTATCCTTGTTGTGAAAGAATTAAGATATCCTACTACATACCAGTATATATATGCATAAAAATATTACAAATGTCCAAAAGCGACCCAAATAGCTATCAGCAATGTATGCCCCAAGTAAAGGTGTAAGCCATGTAGTGCCAGTCCAATTGGTGGCATTTCTGGAGGAAGTGACAGTGCCCTCATGAAGCTTGGTAGTCAGATACACCACTAAATTTGCCCAAATACTCGCAAAAGCCATTTTTTCACAAATTTCATATCCTGTAAATAAAATCAGAATTACTAACTTCACAATTAACAAATATATTAACAATTTTTAGGAAAATTCATCTCAATTCACCGTCATATGACAAATTCACCGCAAAGAAAATTCACCATCAGCAATTCATCGTAATGGAAAGTTTATCACATTAACATTTTGAATATATATTATATTTCAAATTTCAAAGTCTTGAAAATATATATTAAAAATGTTAATGCAAAGTGTGAATTGCTGATAGTTGATGGTGGTGAATTTTCTTGCGATGAATTGATGATGGTGAATTTGTCTGATACCACTAAACTTACCCAAATCCCATAGACCATTCATTCACATATTTTCTATTTTACATATTTTCTATTTTCTAGGCTGCAAATAAAGTCATGAATTACTAACGTCACAATGAACCAGGCGAAGGTTTTAGCTAGAGAAGATGTGTAATTTTTACCAATGATTACATAGCAAGCTCTCCACCCTCCTGTCTTTCTTCTTACAGCAGGTCTTCCCTTCAAATCAACAGAACCGTCTAATACCAATTCTGCCTCAGCATTAGCCATATTTACCTAGATTGACAGCTTACTTTTAGTTTTTCCTTTTCAATCTTAGCTATTCTTCACAGACCAAACTAGAAGGTATTCGTTCTCCCCCAGCAAGGTAAGTTCACTTGTACTGCAACTGCAACAGAAATATAATTAATGAGAAGAGATAATTTAAGTTTGTGATTAATGAATTGATGTCAATATATAGAGACAATGAAATATGTATGGTATGGAATCTAGAAATGTTCTAAATTAATGTTTATTTTTATATATTCCTTTATATACCGTATATATTTTTTACACCTTCTTAACATCATAAAAAGTTTGATTATATGTATGCATCGAAGAAAAAAAACAGATAGACAATAAATTGATTAACATATAATGGAAACTCGTAGTGGAAGATCATGATAGTATGTAATCATTTTAACGAAATATAATCTCCAAGAAAATATAATGCTATGAAAAATTACGAAGAAAAAAGACAATCTAAAATGTAAAAGATACCATCTTATAGTGCAAGATTTGGTAGTATGCATACGTCCAAAAGGAAAAGTCGACCTAAATAGTGGTAGATACCATATGAAGTGGAGCATATCGTGATACTAATTTAAAAGCTTTCTTGACATTAGAAGAGGGTGGACCATACAAAAAATGTATACATGATTTCCTAGGCTACGAAGGGTTACCCTTTCTTCAACGCCACCCATTTGTATTTTGATGATATGCACATCTAATAATCGAATATGTTTGACCAAGATATTTTAAAATTTGGTTATGATTAATATTTTGATTTGTGATGTCTTATTTTGATCAATATCTTTGTTCATTAGTAGTCTCTGATTTTGAATGGTATAAAAGTTTGGTGACAAAATACACATAATCAAGATTATGGTTAAAGGACATTCGTTGTTTGTGAAGTCTCATGATAATGAAAGGGAATATATCATTTTAAAATACGCATAATCAAAATTATGCTTAAACGATATTGGTTGTTTGTGAAGTCCCATGATAATGAAAGGGAATACATCATTTCAAAATACACATAATCAAAATTATGCTTAAACTACATTGGTTATTTGTGAAGTCCCATGATAATGAAAGGGAATACATCATTTCTCATTATCATGGGAATACATCGTTTCAAAATACACATAATCAAAATTATGCTTAAACGGCATTGGTTGTTTTGTGAAGTCCCAGGATAATGAAAGAGAATACATCATTTCAAAATACACATAATCAAAATTATGCTTGAACAACATTGGTTGTTTGTGTAGTCCCATTATAATGAAAGTTAATACATCATTTCTCATTATCATGGGAATACACCATTTCAAAATACACACATAATCAAAATTATGCTTAAACATCATTGGTTGTTTGTGAAGTCCCATGATAATGAAAGGGAATACATCATTTCAAAATACACATAATCAAAATTATGCTTAAACGACATTGGTTGTTTGTGAAGTCCCATGATAATAAAAGGGAATACATCATTTCTCATTATCATGGGAATACATCATTTCAAAAGACACATAATCAAAATTATGCTTAAATGGCATTGGTTGTTTGTGAAGTCCCATGATAATGAAAGGGAATACACGATTTCTCATTATCATGGGAATGTATCATTTCAAAATACACAGTCAAAATTATGCTTAAACGGTATTGATTGTTTGTGAAATCCTATGATAATGAAAGGGAATACATCATTTCTCAGTCTGGATTAACTGACACACTGTAAGCATTGACTGTTTAGATGACCAGGCCCACAACTCCCTTAAACGAGATCTTTTTTGTTCTCGTAGCATTCCATCCATTTGAACACATTTTCCGTTCCTGCTCCCGTAGCTGTCACATTTTCCATTCCCACCGTAGGGTTTAACCTACTCTCATTTCTTGCCTCAAAAATCCTGCGCACTATTTTAGCATTCAAAATCCTGCTGTAATCCCATGCAATCTTGAGTTAAAGGCGGGTCTAATCATATCATCTATGCTTACGCTGTTTAAAAACAATATATTTTATGTGTTTTAATATTTTCTATCAATGCGAAGGAATGCATTGCCAGTTTTCTACTCTGTTTTTTAAATGAGAGTTTTATATGCAATGAAATTAACCTGCAAAGGAAGAGCCAATTTATCTGGGTGATGACTCTCTTATTGAAAGCGACGAAGGTATTGAGAACAATCATCATCTGCTGAAACCCCTGATTGTCTGCTACAGTTGCATTGGATTATTGCAGATCTCTTCATGTATTCTCAGCCTATCCCAAAATGGGAGATTCGGAACAGGGTTTCAGCATCCATAAAAGAATAAAGGATAGGGGGTTTTTGTTATATGTAGTTGGAAATGATCCGGTAGATAGGCAAACAAAATGTGGAAGCATATACAAAGCACGCGAGTTGTTTGACTGAATAACTCAAAGAAAACTGGTTTCATGGAATGCCATGATTGCAGGATATGCACAAAATAGATTTGTTGAGAAGGCTTTAGAAACTTTCAAGCAAATGCAATTGGCATGTGTGAAGCCAGTCTCTGCAATCTTCGTCAGCATCCTCCCTGCCTAGGCTAAAATGGGAGCTTTCCAGCAGGGTATGGACATACATCATGAGAAATTTTACAAATGTGAGATTTGATTTATAAAATAATCTACAATTAGCATGATTATTATTTCGCTTGAGCTTACAAGTGTACACATATATGAATTAAGGTACAAAACAATTTGAAAGAAAACGAAAAAAAAATCATAGATAGAGATGTATAAATATCTAAATTATTACAAATGCAATCTTCCTTGAAGTTTCAAAGAGTACAATTCTTTCTCTAAAATTTTATGTCCTGTCTTCACCAAAAGATTTAGATATAAAGTATAATATATATATTTATACTCATAACTATCCAAAAGAGTGTTAATTTCATTATTATTGAAATAAATGCATGCTAAAAATCAGCACAATTGAATAAAATGGTATTAAAAAAGTAGTTTAGAAGGAAGAAATCAACATACACTTTCATCTTCAACACTCAAGTAATGTTGGCCCATTCAATAAGTATCTTTGTGAAACATATCCAACAAATTTGAAGACTTTTCTTTATTGTACCTAATCTATTTCTAGCCAATGGTATAATGACAAACATGTGTTAATTTTGTCATTTCTATGAAGAGCATCATGGTGCCAAAATTTTCTTTTTTGTATCTTTATATGATTGAAATGCTCCATTTTATTAGTGGCCACACAAGTGCTCAAGTCTATTAAATTGAGCAATAGGGTAACTCCTTAGGGTTGTTAGATTGACAACCTTTTGGAAGACATGCATATTGTTATCTTACAAAATGATCACTAGTGTCATGAATTAAAAAATAAAGCATTATTTTATTTGACCAAAAACAAAATGAGCCCACCTCGTTATCCGTCATGCCATCAATTACCTAATATGACAATGGTAATTACCTATTGCATTGACATATTTTAGAAAAGCACTACAAACAAATGTATCACTTGGTATTGACTCTTTCCTCTTACTTTACTCTCAAAAGATAGAAGACTTGGGACACAAGTCCTTGTTCTAGAGCTCACTATATTATATCCAATTGTGCAGTACTTTTAAGTTGTAAGAAATAACAATTGAAATGCCGTTTATGCCATTAGTTCAGTGAGAGCAAGATTGAAAGTTTTGTGGTCATTTAGACTTGACAAATTGGGGTCGTTATGTTGATGTGTCCATTGATTGACCAATAATGGACCAGAGAAGAGTGTCAAAATTATCGACTTCAAAACTTTGCACTTCCTATTACATCTTCAAATGATCAATGGTGCTCCGGCCTCACCTGCTTGCCTACAACCTTCTCTCTTAGAAAATGATAAAATTAATTGTAATATGCTTTTTCCTTGAATGCTTTACTAGATTCTTGGAAATATTTATAGCACTAGCACTTTCACATAGAATAGAAATGGGTTTATCAGTCTTTATCTTTGTCTCCTTCAAGTGCTGCTTCATCCATAATACATGAGTACAAAATGAAGTTGTGGCAATGTAATTCAATTCTACTATAGATAATGATACTAAATCCTACTTTTTGCTTAACCAAGATATAAGACCATCACCAAGTGATATGTTGTAAAATTTAAACCATAGGGTTTAATTAGGATTTCACTATTTTTCCAAGCATAGCCATTGGAGTTTAGACTGGCTAAGGGAATAAGATTAACTTACAACCTAGAAGGCGAGTTAATCAACCCTTGGGATTTGAACTTTGTGGGGGTTTGGAATGGATTTGAAATGAATCTTTGATGAAATGCAATGATGCGACTAGATAACAATAAAAAAACACTATTCTTATAGGGAAAAAAAACAATCTAGAAGTTGACAAACATATTTAATGACCAAAAAAAAATAGAGTAGGCATGTGTGTGTCATTTCCCTTTTTCCAAAAAGATAAATATAGAGTAGAATCTAAGAATCCTTTCAAATTTATTCATAAAACACTTGTTTGGCTTATGGTTTGGAACATATGTTTATAATAATTCCCTCACATCATATCCAAAGATCAAGGAAAAAAGATCACATACCAGAATGATATCGCCATCAAAATATTGCCAGTTCAGACTCACTATATCAAAGTTGAATAAATTCTAGGAATCCCTTCATATACCTCCACAAGAATGCATTTTGTCTTGCATTTTAGAACATAGCATCTATGATGACACTTTCACATCATATTCCAATCTTAAAAGGAATGGATTAGGTACTGGAAAGATATTGCTATTAGAAAATGACTATGCTAGGAAACTAGTACCCACTTCAACAAGATTAAAGGAGAAGACATCTCTAGATCATGCGATAGTAATTACAAATTTTTAGGAAGAAAGAAAGGGCTAGGGAAGCATGTGGATAGGTTCATAGGATCACACACCAATTCCAAAATAGTGTACTTTGGCCTTAAGGCCAACCTAGTGTAGCGTGTGAAATTCAAATTCTAGGCTTTGGTGCCATTTTGGTTCAAGGTCGACTTATTCCTTAATGAAAATTGTTAGCATATAAATGTATGGAGTGTTGCATGTGTGAGCAAGTCTAGTGGTGTTGTCATTAATGTTGTCATTGATGACAACACAGTTCAGTATGTTGTAGATTGTACATGTATAGCTGAGATGTTGTGAGTACATGGAGCTATCTTTATGTCATTGCAGATGTGTTGTGTTGATGAGTTTCCAAGTGCTTTTGAGAAAATTAATAAAGAAGAGAAATTAGAGTGATGAATGTGTTCAAAATGTGCTCCGCTATGTGCTTTTCATTTCTCCTGTGTCGATTGTATGCCTATGCAGATCTAAAGATTTAATAACGGTGATCTTGTGGTGATATATCCTAAGTTTTAGCTTTTGGTGTGATGGTATGTGAAAGTTACATTCACCGGTGTTTGAATTGTTCTGGTAGAGTTGGTCTTCTGTGGACTAGGAGAAATAGTTTTGTTCCACAATCCACCACTATTTCATTTCAGATCTTGTGGATCTGGGATATGTCTTCTGAAGGTCCTTTTTGTGCTTTGGAAAAGAGGTTTGAAGTTTGGTGATATGGAAGTCATATTTCAGTGTGAATTTGTACAGTCTAGATGGACTGGTGAAAGGTGTTCAGTGTTTGAAGTTAGTTACATTGACTGCAGATGTACCTAGAGAATTCTAAGATGTGCTCTTGTGCATAATGAAGCGTGTTGTGGAGTCTATGTGTCATCTTCTTGTTGGGAAGTGTGTACATCAATGTTCATTTGTGTTTCCATTAGGTTTGGCCGACCTAGTGTTTATACTTCATTTGAAGAATAAAATTAAATTCAAGAAGCGCGTGATTGATCCAAGACATTATTTTTGGTCTTGGGGTATGTGCAGGATCATGATGGGCCAAAAAGTGGCAATATGATGGGTATGTGGCTGACGACTTTTTTTTAACCCAAAATTGATGAAACAAAAAGGGTTTTTAAAGGAGATTCTCCGCTTTCCACCAATATAAATTATGCTTTACTTTTAATTTAATAAGTAATTATTGTTCATTTTCTATTCAAAGTATGACTAAAGTCCTGAGTGATAGGTTGATTGAAAAACATCTATAACTTTCAAATGGTATCACATTTTTTGAATCCAAAACATGCGTCACATTCTATGCTTCACATACTATAGGATTAAAAAAAGAAAAATTGAATTTCATGAAGTTTTGACTAAGTTAAGGTGGTCAGACATACAAGTTTTTATATTTTAAAAAAAATTGTAAGAAAAATTCCATAATTAATTATTTACTTGGAAAAAAATTACAAAAAAATATGCATCACATCAAGGCATGAGTCTTCTACTTATATATAAAATATTATAAAAAAATATTATCATTTTATTGTGGTTAGGGTGGTCAGACAAACACCTACTTATTTTTTTCCTGAAATTTAAGTACCACTACATTGAAATTTCAAATTTTCACCAAATAGATTTTCTTTGTTTTAAACAAACCTAGTAGTTTAGAAACTACATTCAATTTTCTACAGATTCTATTCTTACATATTTGTGAAATAATATAGATAGCTTATTCAAATTTTTACGACAAGTTGCCTAACTCTGATTTTTCTAAAATTTTTGCCACTTAAGGGCCTATTTTTTCCATGATGATCCTGCACATGCCCCTTGGTTAAATGTTTTATTGGTCCACTCTTATTCCTTTCCACCATGGGAATTTTGAGTTTCTGACCTAATTTGAATTTATGAAATGAGGTATTTGTGGCCGACCTTGGAGAAAGTTTCTGAGGTTGAGGATGATATAAAAGAAAATTGAATTGTGAAGAATTGTATGACAGTGTGATGCAAAGTGATGAAAGTGAGCTACAAATCATAAGAGCAGAAGTGTGTGTGCGAGTGAGTTGAGACAACAATACTTCATTGTGTTGGATTCCTGAAGGCAACGAGTTGAAGGTTTCTGCAATCCTTATTCAAGCCGCGAATGTGTGTTGATTGTTGTGGTGGATCTTTTTGTTCTCTTTTGTATAGATGTAGGTAGTGAGCCTTCCTATTGGATAGTGAGTCCTTTCTGTAGGAAGTGAGCCTTTGTACTTGGATAGTGAGTCCACTTCTAGGCAGTGAGCCTTTGTTTTATAATCTGTTATATTGTGAGTTAACCCTCACCATGCCTTTTCCCCCATTGGGTTTTCCACGTAAAAATTTGGTGTTCATTGTGTTGATTTACTTTTTATTATTTGTGTTACATGCTTTTACTTAATAACAAAATAGTCTGATTGTGGAATTGATAAGTGTTGAAGTTTCAAGTTTTGAATTATGTGACAACTGATTCACCCCCCCTCTTAGTTGTCTTGTTCCTATTTAACAATTGGTATTAGAGCTTTGGTTCCTTGGTGTAGAGCTTAACCACTTAAGGAAGATACGATGGCCCATAAGTTGGCGATCCCTATGTTTGATGGAACTTATTACAATGATTGGAAGGGATAGATGAAAGGATATATTATCCCTCTTGGTTTTAAGAACTGGAAGGCTGTTGAGACAAAGTATACATACCCGTCTAGTGGTCTTACTACTGCAGAAGAGATTTATGCTTATGAAGAAAATGAGAAGGCAAAGTATGCTATTTGCAATGGCTTATCTAAAAATGAGTGAGGTAAGGTTCTTTCTTTGGATACTGCCTATGAAGTATAGAAGAAGTTGGAAGACATGTATGAAGGAAATGAAAGAGTGAAATTGACAAAGAAGCTAGCAACAAAGTGCAGATTTGTAAATCTGAAAATGGAAGAAGGTGAAGAATTTACAAGTTTCTTTTAGAGGGTTGAACTGATTGCAAATGAAGTTAGAAATCAAGGAGGAAAACTATCAAATGAAGATATAATTGACAAGATCTTGATAACCCTACTGGATTGCTACAGTGATAAGATCTCAGTTATTGAAGAAGGGTATGTGCAGGATCATGATGGGCCAAAAAGTTGTGATATGATGGGTATATGTAGGGTATGTAGCTGATGACTCTTTTTTTACCCAAAATTGATGAAACAAAAAGGGTTTTTAAAGGAGATTCTCAACTTTTCACCAATATAAATTATGCTTTACTTTGAAATTAATAAATAATTATTATTCATTTTCTATTTGAATTACGACTAAGGTCCAAATTGATAGGTTGATTGAAAAACATTTATAGCTTTCAAATGGTATCACATAAATTGGGTATGTGCAGGATCATCATGGAAAAAATAGGCCCTTAAGTGGCAAAAAATTTAGAAAAATCAGAGTTAGGAAACTTGACGTAAAATTTTGAATAAATTGTCTAAATTATTTCAAAAATATGTAAGAATAGAATCTGTAGCAAATTGAATGTAGTTTCTAAACTACTAGGTTTATTTAGAAAATAAATAAACCTATTTGGTGAAAATTTGAAATCTCAATGTAGTAGTACTTAAATTTCAGGGAAACAATAAGAAGTGTCTATTTGACCACCCTAACCACTATAAAATGATAATATTTTTGTATAATATTTTAGATATAAGTAGAGGACTCATGTCCCGATGTGATGCAATATTTTTTGTAATTTTTTTCCAAGTAAATAATTAATTGTGAATTTTTTTACAACTTTTAAAAATATAAAAATTGTATGTCGACCACCTTAACTTGGTCAAAACTTAATGAAATTCATTATTATTTTTAATCCTATAGTATATACAAAGCATAGATGTGACACATGTTTTAGATTCAAAATGTGATACTATTTGAAAGCTATAGATATTTTCAATCAACCTATCAATGGGGACTTTAGTCATAATTCAAATAGAAAATGAATAATAATTATTTATTAAATTCAAAGTAAAACAAATTTATATTGGTGGAAAGTGAGAATCTCCTTTAAAACCCTTTTGTTTCATCAATTTTGGGTAAAAAAAAGTTGTCGACCACATACGCTACGCATACCCATCATATCGCCATTTTTTGTCCATCATGATCCTACACATACCCATTTTTTGAATCCCAAACATGCATCACATTCTATGCTTCACATAGTATAGGATTAAAAAATTAATTAATTTCATGAAGTTTTGACCAAGTTAAGGTGGTCAGACATACAATTTTTTATTTTTTTTAAAAGTTGTAATAAAAAATTCATAATTAATTATTTACTTGGGAAAAAAAATGCATCACATCGGGACATGAGTCCTCTACTTATATCTAAAATATTATAAGAAAATATTATCATTTTATTGTGGTTAGGGTGGTCAGAGAGACACCTACTTCTTATTTTTTCCCTGAAATTTAAGTACTACTACATTGAAATTTCAAACTTTTACCAAATAGATTATTATTTTTTAAAATAAACCTAGTAGTTTAAAAACTACATTCAATTTGCTTCAAATTCTTACATATTTTTGAAATAATATAGATAAGTTATTCAAATTTTTACGTCAAGTTGCCTAACTCAGATTTTTCTGAATTTTTCGCCACTTAAGGGTCTATTTTTTCCATGATGATCCCTCACATATCCAAAAATGTATTATCCTAAGAATTACACTTTATAACAGTTGTTCGACACCTTACAAGCATTTGAGATGAGAATTTTTTGAAAAGAAGAAAAGATGGAAGAGAAGAATTAAACGGAATTTAAGGAAATGAAGATTGAAGGTGAACTAGATAGCGATGGTGATGACAAGTTGGAAGAAAACTTCACCAAGAAGTTGAAGAAAGGCACCAGAAAGTATAAAGGTATGTTACCATTTAAATTTTTCAGTTGTGGTAATATTGGTCATTATGCTTCAAGATGTCTGAATAGAGTTGTGCATAAGAACAAGGATTATAAGGATAAGTATAGAAAGGATAAGAGATGTAAGAAGTTGTACTATGTTAAAGAAGAAGCAAAAATTTCTGATGATGAATCTGAGAATGAGACTGATGATTGTGAATGCTTATTCTTAGCTTTGAAAAGTAAATCTATATTCACTAACCCGAGAAAATGTGTAAGCAAAAAGGCTCCAAAGAATAAGAGGAATAGAATGGAAGGTACTTTGGTTACTACTTTTCATGCAAGACATGATGAAGACTACTGGGTAATTGATAGTGGATGTTCTAATCATATGACCAGAGATAAGAGTAAGTTCACTAAACTTGAGAAATATGATGGTGGTTTAATTATGTTCAGTGATGATTCAGGAGCTAAGATCTATGGGAAAGGTTCAATTAGTTTTGATGGAGTGCATAGTACTGATGATGTATATTATGTGAAGGGTTTGAGGCATAACCTTCTAAGTGTTGATCAAATGTGTAGCAATGGTTTTAAAATTGTGTTTCAAAATAATACCTGTGAAATTAGAAAAGGATCTAGAAAAGGAGATATGGTTGTTGCTGGAAGAATAACTCATGGAAACATCTATCAACTTAAGGGATTTGATGGTAAATGTATTGTATCCCAAATCAATGAAAGTTGGTTATGGTCCCAGAGAATGGGACATGTGAATTTTGATAACCTAGTTAAAATCAGTGCAAAGGAGATTATTCAAGGGCTACCCAAAATCACAAGACCTAGTAATGCTATTTGTAGAAGTTGTCAATTGGGGAAACATATAAGATGCAACTTTAAGGGAAAGAGTACTCTACTATCAAAATGTTGGAGTTAATCCATACTAATCTCTGTGGTCCGACTAGGATTGGAAGCCTAAATGGTGATAGGTATTTCATGCTACTTATTGATGATTATACTTGAATGACATGGGTTTATTTTCTTAGGGAAAATACTTAGGCTCTGGATAGGTTTAAAGTATTCAATGCAAGAGTAGAAAATGAAGTGAATCTGAAGATCAAGTGTTTGAGATCAGATAGAGGTGGAGAATTCACTTCTGGTGAATTTAATGCATTATGTGAACAATATGGCATAAAAGACAGTTTTTTGCTCTGAGAACCCCTCAACAAAATGTAGTTGAAAGGAAAAACCAAACAGTACAGGAAGCTGCTAGAACCATGATGAAATAATCAAATGTATCATATGTGTACTAGAGAGAGGCGATACACACTGCTGTTTATGTTCTTAATAGAGTTCAGATCAAATACAATAGTACAAAGAATCCTTTTGAGTTATGGACTAGTAAGACTCCCACTATGAAGTGTTTTAAGGTATTTGGAAGTAGATGTTATATTAAAGGGTATGTGCAGGATCATGATGGGCCAAAAAGTGGCAATATGATGGGTATGTGGCTGATGACTTTTTTTTAACCCAAAATTGATGAAACAAAAAGGGTTTTGAAAGGAGATTCTCCACTTTCCACCAATATAAATTATGCTTTACTTTGAATTTAATAAGTAATTATTATTCATTTTCTATTCAAATTACGACTACAGTCATGATTGATAAACTGATTGAAAAACATCTATAACTTTCAAACAGTATCACATTTTTTGAATAAAAAACATGCATCACATTATATACTTCACATACTATAGGATTTAAAAAATTAAAATTAAATTTCATGAAGTTTTGACCAAGTTAAGGTGGTTAGACATATGAGTTTTTATATTTTTAAAAGTTGTAATAAAAATCATAATTAAATATTTACTTGGAAAAAAATAACAAAAAATATGCATCACATCGGGCATGAGTCCTCTACTTATATCTAAAATCTTATAAAAAAATATTATCATTTTACTATGGTTAGGGTGGTCAGACAAACACCTACTTCTTTTTTTCCCTAAAATTTAAGTACTACTGCATTGAAATTTCAAATTTTGACCAAATAGGATTTCTTTTTTTAAACAAACCTAGTAGTTTAGATACTAAACTCAATTTGCTACAAATTCTATTCATACATATTTTGAAAAAATATAGATAACTTATTCAAATTTGTATGTCAAATTTCCTAACTCTGATTTTTTTTATTTTTTTGCCACTTAAGGGCCTATTTTTTCCATAATGATCCTGCACATATCTTAAATGAGATGATGAAAATCTTGGAAATTTGTATGCTAGATGTGGTGAAGGAATCTTTCTTGGATACTCTACTACTAGAAAAACATACATATGCTTTAATAAAAGATTGAGAAAGATTGTTGAAAGTGCTAATGTGAAATTTGATGAAGACATACACAAAACTATTAAAAGAATTGAAGTTGAACCTGATGATCCCATCTGTGGAAATTTACCTAAGGAGAATAAGGAGAATGATGAAGAGGAAGATAAAGAAGAACAAATGGAAGAATACGAAGAGAATGAGCCGAAATATGTTGTTAAGACTCCTAAGTATGTTCAGAAGAATCATCTAGAGGAACAGATAATTGGAGATAAAAGTGAAGGTGTGAAGACTAGAATCAAATTTGCAGCTGAGGTAAATTTGTGTTTTCTTTCTAAAGTTGAACCTACGTCTGTGAGTGAAGCATGTGAAGATGAGAGTTGGATGAAAGCTATGAAAGAAGAGTTGCAGCAGATAGAAAAGAATCAGACATGGGAACTAGTCTGTAAGCTTGTGAATAAAAATGTGATAGGCTCAAAATGGGTGTTCCAGAATAAGCTAAATGAAAGTGGAGAAGTTGTAAGAAATAAGGAAAGACTTTTATGCAAGGGATATTCACAAGTTGAAGGTATAGATTTTGAAGAGACATTTTCCCCTGTGGTTAGAAGGGAAGTAGCTATTAGGATTTTTTTGGCTTTTTCTGCCCATAAGAACTTCAAAGTGTATTAGATGGATGTTAAGTCAAATTTTCTGAATGGTGAATTGGAGGAAGAAGTGTATATGGAACAACCTGAATGATTTCAGTTATCTAACAAACCAAACATGGTTTGTAAGTTGAAGAAGGCATTGTATGGACTAAAGCAAGCTCCCATAGCTTGGTATGAAAGATTGGATAGATACCCAACAAAGCAAGGATTCAACAAAGGTTCTTCTGACAACAATCTTTACTTCAAAGTGAAAGGTAAAAAAATGTTGATAGTAGTTGTATATGTTGATAATATCATTTTTGGTGGAAAAAAGGGCATGTGTAAAAAGTTTGCTATGGAGATGTAGAAATAATTTGAGATGTCTATGATTGGTGAATTGAATTTATTCCTTGGTCTACAAGTGAATCAAAATGATAAAGGGATATTCATTTCATGATATAAGTATGTAAAAGATTTGTTGAAGAAGTTTGGGATGGATGATTCCAAACCAGTTTGTACTCTATGATAAAAAAATGTAAACTGAGCAAAGATGATGGATCTACTAAGATTGATCAGAGTAAATACAAATCTATGATTGGCAGATTGTTGTATCTTACTACTACTAGATTGAGTATATTATGCATTCTATATGTTTAGTTTCCAGATTCCAAGTAGATCCTAAAGAAGCACATGTTATAGCTATAAAGAAGATATTTAGATATCTTAAAGGTACACCAGATTGTGGATTATGATATCCTAAGAGTGATGATTTCACCCTGAGTGCCTATACCGATGCTGATTGGGCTAGATGTGTAGATGACTAGAAGAGTACCAGTGGTGGTGCTTTCTTTCTTGGTGAAAGATTGGTTTCATGGCTGAGTAAAAAGAAAGAATTGATTTCTTTATCCACTGCAGAAGCAGAATATACGGTTGCGACATCCTATTGCACACAGGTTTTGTGGATGAAGCAAACTCTAAAATACATTGGAGTGATATATGTGATGTTCTTATTTCTATTTTTTGTCACAACACAAGTGTGATAAACATTTCAAAGAACTCAATTATGCATTCAAGAAAAAAACACATATCTATAAAATATCATTTCCTAAAAGAAAAGGTATTGGAGAATGAAGTCAGATTAGAGTATGTGACCACAAAGGAACAAATTGTAGAAATATTTACTAAGGCTCTTTTGAATGATACTTTTGAGCATCTTAGGGAGATGTTGGGGGTCATTGGCCCTCTGAACTAAGTTCACATGAAGGTGCATTAGTCTAGTGAATTCATAGATTCTTTATTTATCTGGATTGATAAATGGGTCTACTCCATAGGGGGAGTAGAAATGGTTTCATTGTTGTAGCATGAGCGTGCTCCTAAGGGGAAGTAATCAGAGTTGTTGATATTTTCCATTGATGTCAAAGGGGGATAGAAAATTCATGTGGAAAACAATTGCAGAAGAAGAGAAGGTCTTCTCCTGGGATATTGTGAAGGATGTTGCCTTTGATGGTTTTTCACATCTTGTGTCACCATCAATGACAAAGGGGGAGATTGTTGAAAATGTGAGCTAGTCTGGTGGTGTCGTCATTAATGTTGTCATTGATGTCAACATAGTTCATTATGTTGCAGATTGTACATGTATAACTAAGATGCTACTGAGATGTGAGTACATGGAGCTATCTTTATGTCATTGCAGATGTGTTGTGTTGACGAGTTTCCAAGTTCTTTTGAGAAAATTAATAAAGAAGAGAATTCAAAGTGATGAATGTGTTTAGAATGTGCTCTAGTATGTTCTCTACATTTCTCCTGTGTTGATCCTATGCATGTGTGGATCTGAATATTTGATAACAGTGATCTTGTGGTAATATATCCTATGTTTTAGCTTCTAGTGTGATGGTATGTGAAAGTTACGTTCACTGGTGTGTGAATTGTTCTAGAAGAGTTGGTCTTCTGTGGACTGGGAGAAATAGTTTTTCTCCGTAGTTGTTTTCTATTTTTTTCAGATCTTGTAGATCTGGGATATGTCTTGTGAAGGTCTTTTCTATGCTTTGGCAAAGAGGTTTGAAGTTTAGTGATCTGGAAGTCATGTTTCAGTGTTTCAGTGTGAGTTTATACAGTTTGGATAGATTGATGAAAGGTGTTCAGTGTTTGAAGTTTGTTGCATTGGTTGTGGATGTATCTAGAGAATTCCAAGATGTGCTCTCATGCATAATGAAGCATTTTGTGGAGTTTGTGTGTCATCTTCTTGTTGGGAAGCTTGTACATCAATGTTCATTTGTGTTTTTATTAGGTTTGGCCAACCTAGTGTTTAAACTTCATTTGAAGAATAAAATTAAATTGAAGAAGCATGTGATTGATTTGAGATATTATTTTTGGTCTTGGTTAAGGGTATGTGTAGGATCATCATGGAAAAAATAGGCCCTTAATTGGCAAAAAATTCAAAAAAATCAGAGTTAGGCAACTTGATGTAAAAAAATGAATAAGTTATCTATATTATTTCAAAAATATGTAAAATAGAATTTGTAGCAAATTGAACTTAGTTTCTAAACTACTAGGTTTGTTTAAAAAGAAAAAATCTATTTGGTGAAAATTGGAAATTTCAATGTATTAGTACTTAAAAATTTTATTGAAAAAATAAGAAGTAGGTGTCTGTCTGACCACCCTAACCACAATAAAATAATAGTATTTTTTTATAAGATTTTAGATATAAGTAGAGGACTCATGTCCCAATGTGGTGCATATTTTTTTGTAATTTTTTTCCAATTAAATAATTAATTATGAATTGTTTATTACAACTTTTAAAAAAATAAAAAACTCTATGTCTGACCACCTTAACTTGGTCAAAACTTCATGAAATTCAATTTTTATTTTTTTAATCCTATAGTATGCGAAGCATAGAATGTGACACATGTTTTGGATACAAAAAATGTGACACTGTTTGAAAGCTATAGATGTTTTTCAATCAGCCTATCAATCAGGACTTTAGTCGTAATTCAAATAGAACATGAATAATAATTACTTATTAGATTCAAAGTAAAGCATAAATTATATTGATGGAAAGTTGAGAATATCCTTTAAAAACTCGTTTCGTTTCATCAATTTTGGGTAAAAAAAAAGTTGTCAGCCACATGTACCCATCATATTGCCACTTTTTGGCCCATCATGATCCTGTACATACCCTTAAAATGGTTTATTGATCCACTCTTATTCCTTTCCACCATGGGAATTTTGAGTTGCCGACCTAATTTGAATTTATGAAATGAGGTATTTGTGGCCGACCTTGGAGAAAGTTTCTGAGGTTGAGGATGATATAAAAGCAAGTGGAATTGTGAAGAATTGTATGACAATGTGATGCAAAGTGATAAAAGTGAGCCAAAAATCCTAAGAGTAGAAGTGTGTGTGCAAGTGAGTTGAGATAGCAATACTTCATTGTGTTGGATTCCTGAAGGCAGTGAGCTAAAGGTTTTTGCAATCCTTATTCAAGCTGTAAATGTGTGTTAATTGTTGTGGTGGATCTTTTTGTTCTCTTTTGTATTTGTAGGCAGTGAGCATCCCCGTTGGACAGTGAGTCCTTTCTGTAGGAAATGAGCCTAAGTTGTACTTGGATAGTGAGTCCCCTTTTGGGCAGTGAGATTTTGTTTTATAATCTTTTATATTGTGAGTTAACCCTCACCGTGGTTTTTCCCTCATTGGGTTTTCCACGTAAAAATCTAGTGTTCATTGTGTTGATTTGCTTTCTATTATTTGTGTTGCATGATTTTACTTAATAACAAAATAGTGTGGTTGTGGAATTAATAAGTGTTGAAGTTTCAAGTTTTGAATTATGTGACAACTGATTCACCCCCCCTCTCTCAGTTGTCTTTCACTTGTTTAACATGGAGTTAATTTGATGTATTAGGTATTGAATTATTAAGTCAAGTTTCTATATTTTGGAACAATTATGTTCTAAACCCTTCAATGGATGAAAACCTATATAGGATTTTGTGGTCATTGGATGAAAATCTAGTGATCACTAGGATCATAGGATGAAACCCCTTTGGTTCCTGAGGGTATTCTCATTTAGGGTTTGCATCTGAGTTTCAAGGATTCTATAAGGAGTTGATAATACTATTTTTGATCTATAGTAATCTTGTATATCATTCTAGAACACTGTTGTGAGTTGTAATTGAAATATCATATATGTATGGAATTCTAAATTTTATCATCATATCAAGGAAATATATGTGTTCATATTTTTTTGTTCATTAAATTCAATCTACAAATTAGTCTCTATGTTGATATTATATGTTAGGGACATTATAGTAGCATTAGAGCATTATTCTGCTAGCATGTAGGGTTATATAATAATTAATGTTCCCAAGTGAAAGGGAGATTAGGTTAAATTGGAGGAGAGAATTAAAGAAACTAGGTCAAGAAGAAACCATGGATGATGAAGCAAAAGAAGTCAAAGCAAGATTTGAGGAAATGACACAAGGGAAATTTTTCTTGCCAACATGTTTGGCTAGATGTTTCAATGTACACAGACTAATGCTAGGAAGGAGAATAATAATATTAATGGAGTTGGCACCACTAGTGAAACTAGTGGTGGAAAAGCTAAGGAGAAGATGGTTGCTACACAAAAATCTATAACTGACTTTAGTAATTTAGGCCTCCCAAGCCTAAATTTATTTTGAGAGTAGAATAAGTCCCAGGGGAAGAAACTACCGTCCAAGATGACCTCTCAAGAGCTTATGAAGAGTATAGGGCTTTGGATGCTCAGATTAAGGAGGTCTTATCTTTGAAATATTTCATGGAAATGAAGAAGAATAGAAAAGGAACTTTCCATTTACCACTTAAGCTATAATACTTGGAGAAATCATTGGGAAATCTATCTATTTCATCCTTGATATGTACTTGGCACTCAAACCTATGTCTGAAGAAGATGCCATAAAATTTTCCACCCTACATCTAGAGGAGATTACTCATAATTGGTGGTACCATGGTCTGCTCACTCAAGGCCATAAATTGATCAACTCTTATGATGAGTTTTGTAGAAGACTAGTTGAGAGATTTGATAGGAGAAATCTAGAAGAACATTTTAGAGAACTTGCTTGCCTCAAACAAAAAAAAAGTGTGGAAGAATATGTTATAGATTTCCAAAGGCTATCATTCATGGTAATCAACATCTCAAAGAAGAGACTCATAGTTGTATTCATTGAAGGCTTGGTAGAACACATCAAGGGGTTGGTGAAGGAATTCCACCAGCCAACACTTTAGGAGATTATTTGAAAATATCTTGATCTAGAGAATTGTGTTCCCCAATATAAATCAAAACCCTTGATATGGATAAGCCAAAAGGAAATTTCTAAAAGAAGCCTTGGACTACTTAAAAACGTGATCCCCCTATCACACCTAAGAATATTGATGATGAAACCAAGAATGAGATCAAGAGGAAGAAACTTGTTTTCTCTTATAGTGCCATGGGTTCTAAGACACAAATATCTTGGAAAGGGGAACGTTCATTATATAGAAGTCATTTCTAAAAAAGAGTTAGAATCAAATGAATCTGACGAATTTCATGATCCAAAAGACACCCCTCTAGATGAAGAAGATAAGGAGGAAGACCATGGTAGTATTCTGTTATTTCTATCTAGCACAAAAAGGTACCATTCTTTCAAATTCTGAGGATTCTTCGCTAGATGAAGAGTGACTATTCTGATTGATGAAGAATTTGTGAGGATAATAATGCTAGATGTGGAGAATTTTGAATGCTTCATTGTCACTGTGGTGGATGGATATAACTTACCCTACAAGGATAAAGTATAAAAGTTGGAAACAGTTGGACATAAGGATTGTGATGAATTTTATGTTATCAGTATAAGTGAAATTAATGTAATTTTTTGTGTGTAGTGGCTACATTCATTGGGCGAGTATACTAAAAAATATCAAATGATGGAGGTCTAAAGGGAATGGCCATTGGAGGTCTGTAAGTAGTATCACTCAAAAGAATGGAGATGATCTTTTGGAAGAACCAAGTTTCCTGGACTGCTAGTTGTTTTGTGACTTCCAAAGACTCTTCTGAAGTTAAGAATGGTAAAGTTCATATTGATATACTGAAGTTTTTGGATAAGAATAGTTTGTTTTTTAGTGACATGCCTCCCAAATTGTCAACTAATAGAGGATTCTATTATATCATAGAACTTGAACTGATATCAAAGTTGGTTATGACCATTCCTTACCACCATCACTAGATGTATAAGTAGGAGATAGAGAAAGAAATAAAGGAGTTGCTAGACATAGGCTACATTAGAACAAGCTCTATCCCTTTTCCATCTTCTCTAGTGCTAGTAGAGAAGAAGGATGGCACTTTTTAAATGTGTATAGTGTTGGAAGTTGAAGATTGCATCGTAAGGTTGTTATTAATGTCAGCAAGTTGTCATTGATGTCAACATAGTACCACATGTGTATGAATAGTTTACCAAAAGCTATTTACCATTGAATATGAGAATTGTATGTGGTCCAGTGTGTTGGTCTTTAGGTCTGGTTCCTACTGTGTGACAAACTATGATTCAGATATTTGAAAATCTTGGCCGACTTGGCGTAAACAATACTTTATGGATTTTTTGGCTGACCTAATCGATATGCAAGAAGGATATATATATATATATATATATATATATATATGTGTGTGTGTGTGTGTGTGTGTGAGGTTATGCAAGAAGGATATATAGATATGCAAGGTTATGGAAGAAGGATATAGAGATAGAAAAGTGTGTGGATGCAATAGATCAAAATAAGCGAAGTAGGAAAAAGACAAAAGGTGTGTGATTAGAGCAGAAGTATTTAACGATTATTGATATGCAGTACTACCTTTATAGAGCTTCATCCAAAACTAAATTCAACATAAGAAAGGTGTTATTCATCAGTTTACTTTTGTCGGTAAGCCATAACTTTTGTATTTCTGGCAGTGAGCCAACTTCTTTATATCTTTGTGGTAGTGAACCCTTCAGGTTGTACCCCTATGGATAGTGAGTCCTTATTTCAAGCAGTGAGCCTTATCTCAGGTAGTGAGCCTTATCTCAGGCAGTGAGCCTTTTGTAATCAGTTTTGATATTCTCTATAGTGTGAGTTAATCCTCACCATAGCTTTTCCCTCATTGGGTTTCCACATAAATCTGGTGTTATTGTGTTTGAGCACTTGCATTTGATGGTTAATCACTTAATCGGTTTATGTGTTAGTTTCAGTAATTGAATTTAAGGTTATATAATTTGTGACAACTGATTCACCCCCCCTCTCACTACCGGTTATCAAAGAAGACCATTAAGAACTAGTACCCCATACTGCAAATACATGAGTTGATTGATGAGCTACATGGCACGTAGTGTAATTCTCAAAGATTGATTTGAGGTCTAGATACCACTAGATCTACATGAGACAAGAAGATATATAAAATACTATTTTTTGATGTCATTATGGGAATTTCTAGTTTCTAGTTATGTCCTTTGGTCTCACTAATTCTTCAAAAAAATTCCAATCCTACATGAATCATGTTTTTGTAAGCACTTGAGGAAGTTTGTGTTAGTTTTCTTTGATGATATTTTGATATATAGAAAAAATGACAACATTTGAAGCATTTGGATATAGTAAATTGGGAATTATAGAATAACAATCTCTCTTTGCAAAGATGTCCGAATGTGAGTTTGGGTCAACAAAGATATATTATTTGGGACATGTCATAAGTGATAAAGGAGTCCCTATTGATCATCAAAAGATCCAAACCATTCTAGACTAGCTACCTCCTACTGTAATGCCCCATCATAATAACCTAAGGAATGTTGCAATTGTGTATAAAGGTGCAATACAATTTTTTTAAAGTATAATTATTAAGTTAATTAGTTGCATACATTTGTTAAGTTATGTGACGTTACACTACTTTGAGTTTCCATAGACGACTTTAGTATTTCGCATTGCACATATAATTAATTAGCATAAACATTAAAGATAAACATTGCGTAACATTGAATTCCATTCAAGATAATATAAAATACATACATGCTTCTCACATTGCATTTGATAAAATAATACAATACTCATCCATCTGATGAGGTAGTTCAATAATAATTACAATTACATTTACAATGATCACCTCTTAAACAATTGAGGGATGTTTTCAAATACAAAATTTACAAATTACAATGAAGAAGTACACATAAGATTCCAAGTGCGAGCTCTCCATCCATGAAGCTCTCGATGCCATAATCAAACTGGAGACCCAATGGAGTAAGGTGCACGTCCCACCCAACCATGTGGTACCCGTAGGTCCACCCCCTGTGCTAGGAGATAGTAATATGGTTACCTAGACATAATCTACTAACCCTAGACACTAGTACACAACTAGCAAATGGTTACATTGCTTCCAGATTCTTTGAAAATTGAATGTACTACATACACAAGGTTAACTGTTACTTTAGGTGGAGTGTCATCACAACACTGCAAAGGTTACCCTGGTGTTTCTTCCTAGGTTTCGGCCCCCAACTTGGGTTACCTTGGTAACCTCTTACGAAACCCGGCCCCATTGCAAATCATTGCGGAATCGAATGTCTTTTCAAGAAACAAGACACCGATTTTCCATTCCAGGCCTTCTCATCTTATACTCAAGACTGAAGTAGCTCAAGAGTCATAAGCAAGGCATAAACATCTTGTTAAGAGTTTTAATCTAACTACTGTGTTATTTAGTTATCACTAACTTACTAACTCTTTGTAAGTTACCCTGACACCACTTTGTGTGTCGGCCCTTACAAAAGCCACTCCCCTAAACATAACAAAGGTTTACTAAGTTTTCTTGACTAGGGTTTGCAAGGTGCACAAATTTTCAATCACATTATAACAAATGACACACACAACGGTTATAAAAAAACTTTTATCATAAACCATATAACAAAACACCATATTCTCACTCATGCACAACCCAAGTCAACTCATGAAATGCATTTGAACAATAATACACCCTTACTATACAGATCATTCTGGAAGACTTATACAACAAAGACTTTCCCAATTTTCCCAAAAAGAAACATGATTAAAAGCAAATCAAGAAATGGAAATGTCTACTGTTCGGATATGCTAAATCCACTTAAATCAGTTTGAGAATAACACAATTATAAATCAACTTAACAAAAGATCTATTCTCTAAACAATAAAGAAATTGTTTCATTTATTCTATTTCTCGTACAATTAAAAGAACTTGTGTCGTCTAATCTAATTTACACTTTCTGAATTTCACATAATAAGTTAATCATCAATTATCAAATAAATAAAAAATATATTTCATTTAAATTAAATCAAATTTTAAAACACCCTCTTATAAATTACTCCCAAAATAAAACAATCACTTAAATAAATTTTATTTAAATAATTATTTTATTATTCTATATATATATTTCTTTTTATCATTATTTCAAAAAGTTCTAAATAAATTTTTAATCAAATATCAACTTATATAATATTTAATAATATTATATAATATATAATATATTATAAATATATTACATATAATATATATATTAAAAATATATTATATAAAATGAAAAAAAAAAATATATAAAATAAAATTTAAACTTAAATTTCATGTGATTAGAACATATTGCAATCATTTATATCACAGCCATGCTGCAGGTTGCGTAGTAATCCCTGTAGGGAATGGTTGTTTCACAGCCTTCCCCACGGGTTGTAGACTATGTGCAGTGCTAGGCACTACCCACAGTCCGCGTCCCCTATGGGGTAGGTTGTGTAGCCCCCATTCCACACATTTAACCCTTAAAAAAAAAAGAAATACTTCATTAAATTTATTTTCGTTCGCCTGCACAGCGACTGTAAAACATTGTTTATAATATATTTTCTTAAAACAAAATTTCCATGATGATATTCGCCCAGGCGGCTGTTTCATTAATTATTTTTGATAATTCTTGTTCAAACCCTCGCCCGTACGGCGACTTTCAACAAAAAAAATTCATGTATTTATAAAACAATAACTTCATAATGCAATTTATATATGAAAAAATATATATATATTTATATATATAAATAAAATTTCTTTAGGGTTTTCTTTTTTAACAGAGAAGTAAAATAAATTTCTATAGGGGAAAAATTGGGGAAATTAACAAATTTCTTTTGGGTTTTCAAAAAAATAACTCGTACAGAAGTTACACCTAAAATTTAATTTACCCCATAGATTTTAAAAATCCATTTTCTAATCATATAATTTTTTTCTACACCAATTTTAAATTCTACAGAGAAATAATTCTACAGAGATTTAAGGAAAATCTACAAATTCTTCAGAAAATGTACAGTATTTAATTTTCTGAGAATTACAAAGATTTTAATAAAATTGGAACTTTCTTTTCTCTGACAATCTTTTTAAATACAACAAATTGAAATCCACAAGAAAAATACCTGTGTTCCCTTGCTTCTGAAAACTAACAGGTGATGAGAACCCCTGTTGCCTCTGCTGCTTGTAGCTTCCAAATCCTTCCCGAGAACCAAAACCCAAATAGCAACTAGAGATTTTCCACAAATTTGCAACAAAAATACCAAAAAGCATATACAGAGAATTTTACAGAGCACAAAATATTTTCTCGTGAAGAAATTGAATAACCTCTATGAACAAATTTCCTCAACCAAAAATCATAATTGCACTGGCACACATGTCGAGGAAAACAAAATATCCTCAACCACTTCTCGGATAACTTCCCTTTTCAAATTGCATGGAATTTAATTAATTAATTTAATTTATTTTAAAATTTACAATTTTCAAATGCAAATTTATTTATTATTTAAAATTGCCATTTCCACTAAATATTTAATTTAAATATTGAATTTATTCACACAAAAGTTAATACAATTTAATTTTATTAACTAATTTATTTAATTAAATAAATTTAATCTTTATGATCAAACCATTTAACCAAACAAACTAATTAATTAATTAAATAACTTGCAAAACTATTTTTCTTCAACATTAAAAATCAATTTAAATAATAGTAAATAAGACATAATAAACTATTATTAAAATTGACCAGATTTTCCTATCAAAGCAATTTAGTCCAATTAAGAAAAGACAAGACAACCAACACTCAAACTAAAACTGACAATGTACAGTGACCGGGTTAAAGACTAGACTAGGATGAACCTAACTACTACCTCCCAATCAACGTATTCGTTGCGTCTTGACACGCGCAGACCTGAGTAACTAGGTGGAGTCGGTGTCATGTACCTACAATCCTGTAACCAAGCAAATAACATGCATATATATATAAACCATTGTACAGGAACACCGTGCAGAGAAAATCACGGACATCACAGGGCACTCGCAAGCGAGTGATGCGATTTCATTCTCCACACCAATACACGTCACATCAGACTGATGAATTAAATAATAGTTAGTCCATCATAAACATATACATAACAAGAAACATCTGAAAGTAAACATCTACACTATCTCAAAGCATGTCTAAAATCAGTAATCACCATACAATGTATCATCATGTCACAGAATAAATCCACTGTCACTCAAAACCAGCGATGAAAATATCTAAACAAAATATCATAGTCTAACTGTGTGAAAACATAACAACAAAAAACATAAGCATAAATAGAGGGGTACTACATCCTCCCCCCCTAGTATCAGGCTTGCTCCTGAAAGCCTGCGAACAGATAGGGATAAATTTCCCTCATGCGTGTCGCATCCTCCCAAGTAGTAGAAGCCTCATGGCTAGTATCCCATTGAACCCTCACCTGATCAACATCTCGACCCCTGAGACTGAGCGTCCAACGCTGTAGAATGGCCACGGGATCCAAAGCCAGCTGCCCGTCCTCTACCTGTAACGCATTCCAATCAAGTACATGAGATATGTCGGGATGATATGTTCTAAGAATTGATACATGAAAAACATCATGAATACGAGACAAACTGGGTGGTAAGGCGAGTCGATACACCACGTGACCAATTCTCTCTAAGATCTCAAATGGCCCAATGAATAGAGGCACAAGCTTGGAGCTGTTTCCATAACGGATTGGACTCTTTCACAGTCGCACTCGAAGAAACACTCTATCACCAACAACAAACTATCGGTCTATCCTATGTGCATCGGCATATTTCTTTTGCCTATCTTGAGCTGTTATCAAATGTTCTCTAATACGGTCAACCTGTTGCTCCATGTATCAAAGCATCTTAGGTCCAAGTAACACTCTATCCTCAAGTCGATCCCAGCTCAGAGGAGTTCGACAAGGATGACCGTATAATGCCTAAAATGGTGGCATACCTATGGAACTCTGATATCCATTATTGTAAGTGAATTCTACTAAGTACAAATAATCCTCCCAACATGATTATTGGTCCATTACGTACATCCTAAGCATATCCTCTAATATTTGGTTAACTCTTTCCGTTTGACCATCAGTTTGAGGATGATACACTGAACTAAAGTTCAACTATGTACCTAAAGCATGTTGTAATGAAGTCCATAGGGCTGAAGTAAATACGAGATCTCTATTAGAAATAATCCTATGAGGAATCCCATGTAATCTAATGATGTCCTCCATGAATATCCTAGCTATGGATGAAGCATTGTATGATGAACGTACTAGTGAAAAATGAGCTACTTTCGTCAATCGGTCAACAATTACCATAATGGCATCATGTTGATGTGATGACGTAGGTAACCCTACAATAAAGTCAACGTATATAATATCCCATTTCCATTCGGGAATGAGATGTGGCTGCAATAATCCAGCGGGATGTTGATGCTCAGCTTTGACTCGTTGACATTCAAGACATCTTGATACATAGTTAGCAATATCACGTTTCATACCAGGCCAAAAATACAATTTCCGAAGATCGGCATGCATTTTCTTGACACCTGGATGAGCTGAGTATGGAGCTCGATGAGCTTCAGTCATAATTAATGTATGAAGACCTTCAAAATGAGGTACATAAATACGACCTAAATGCCGTAATATACCATCTGATTCTAGGACATACCCTCCAAATCGACCTTCTAAAGGTCTACCAGATTCAATCTCCAACCTCACTTCTTGATACAATCTATCAGTAGGAAGTGCAGCTAATATTTGACCTCTCAAATCTACTTCGAGAGTATTAGCAGAGATCTCATGCTGACGACAACTAAGAGTGTCAGCCACTACATTCTCTTTCCCTTGAACATATCTCACTTCAAAATCGTACTCACACAAGAACTCCATCCACCGTCTCTGCCTAGCATTCAAGTTAGGTTGCGTGAAAATGTATTGTAAACTACGGTGATCAGTATGAAGTTCGAAACGATGACCTAATAGGAAATGCCTCCATCAAACTAATGCATGCAAAACTACAGCTAGTTCTAGATCATGAGTAGGATAGTTTAATTTGTGATCTTTGAGTTTGCGAGACTCATAAGCAATCACATGCCCATCTTGCATCAAAACTGCTCCCAAACCCTCTAAGGATGCATCCGTGCATACTACAAAATCCTTAGTAGGATCAGGAACAATCAGTATAGGTGCATTAGTTAACTTTTCTTTAAGTGTTTGAAAATCCAACTGACACTGCTCTGTCCAAACAAACTTCTTCCCTTTCCTTTGAAGAGAAGTAATAGGATGACCGATTCTAGAGAATCCCTCAAAAAACCGCCTATAGTAACCAGCTAGACCCATAAAACTACGAACTTCACCTACATTAGTAGGCGTGGGCCAATCTACAATAGCTTGAATCTTTGAAGGATCCATAGCAATACCTTTTCCAGATATCACATGTCCAAGATATTTTATCTCAGATTGAAAGAAATCACACTTCTTCAGGTTTGCATACAATTGATTTTCCCTTAAACATTGAAATACCTGTCTTAAGTGTTCTTCATGTTCCTTCATGTTCCTCGAATAGATCAATATATCATCAAGAAATACCAAGACAAAGCGATCAAGATATGTACGAAAAACACCATTCATTAAACTCATAAATACTGATGGTGCATTCGTTAACCCAAATGGTACTACTATGAATTCGTAGTGCCCATAACGAGTTCGAAAAGCAGTTTTATGAATGTATGCTTTAGCTATACGCAATTGATGATACCCAAATTTTAAATCAATTTTAGAGAACACATTTGCTCCCTTAATTTGATCGAAAAGATCATCGATTCTAGGCAAAGGATAACGATTGTTAATTGTAACCTTATTCAATTGACGATAGTCAATGCACAGCCTAAGAGATCTGTCCTTCTTCTTTACAAAGATGATAGGTGCTCCCCAAGGGGAAACACTAGGATGAATAAAACCCTTTTCTAATAATTCCTCTAACTGGATACGGAGTTCCTCTAACTCTTGAGTTGTCATTCTATAAGGAGCTCTAGATATAGGCTCAACTCTAGGAACTAGGTCAACTCTAAATTCAATATCCCTCTTCGGTGGCATTCTAGGTATGTCATCAGGAAACACGTCTACAAATTCCCTAAGAATAGGATGATCATCAAGAGATACCTCTCAACTCTCACCCTCTTCCAAATCAGTAACTGTTGTTGCAAACAGTTGACATCCCTGATGAAGACATCTCTTTAATTGCATAGCAGATATCATCCGCAAAGAGATAGGTCTTTGCACACCTATGATTTCCACTTTCGCACCTAAATCATTAATGCAACTAACTGTCTTAAGTTGATAGTCAATTATAGCATGATAAGATGCTAACCAATCCATACCTAAAACTATGTCATACGATCCTAAGGGTGTAACATATAAATATACTAAGGTAGTTAACGCACCAAGTTTAAGTTCACAATTATGTACTAAGTTTTCTACTGCTACTTTCACCCCTGGGGTGAATTCAACTTGCCACTTACCACCTTGCTTTACCGCCACAAGACCACAACGGTCTACGATGGTTGGTGAAATAAAGGAGTCGGTAGCTCCGGAATAAAAAAGAATGGAAACACTAACACCATGTAACTTACCTGAAGTTTCGACCACTATGTTCTGGTGATCGGCTTGGCGGTCATTAACCGCAGCATATACTGTATGTGATCGTCCTGCATCACCCACTATAGGCTCTGAAACTATAGGTCAAGGCCCAAAACCAGTAGAACCTCTCATCGGACACTGCCTAGCTATGTGTCCCTGCTGCCCACATGAGTAACAACCTGTGCCTCTACCGAATCCTCTGCCACCTGAAGGTGCATTGGATTGTTGGAAACTACCCCTACTGATAGTAGACTGAGCACTCTGTGCCAACTGATCTTGCCTATTGCACTTGTTGCACCACCAGTTGCGACCCTTTCCTATTTGAGGACTATTACCTTGTTGTGGTTGTGAATTATTGTTCTTTTGAGGTATTCGTTGTTGTTGTTGCTGCCCACCCTTTGTGGGTGTCTGTTGGTTCCTAGAGGAACCTCCTGTCTGTACCCCTCCACCTCGTGGACTAAAACCTACTGTAGGAACACTGCCAATCTGCACTCCTGTGTGCCCACCTACTGCCATAACAAGGTTCTCCTCCACTATGCGAGCCTTCTCCACCACAACTTCCATAGTCTTTGGCTCAAAGACTTGGACACCACCACTAATGCGGGCATTTAAACCCCTGATGAAGTGTTGTACTAGCATAGGCTCATCATCGCCAATACCAGCATACTGCTTGAGTTCATAGAACCTATGTTCGTATTGCTCTATAGAAAGAAATAACTGACGTAGATCATGGAACTCGTCAGCCTGTCGCTGCCTCCAGTGTTCCGACAGGAACCGTGCTCTAAACCTCTTGAGAAACATCTCCCAAGACACTGACCCAATATCTAAGTGGAGCTTCTGCTCCTCCAGGCGCCACCAAGTAGAGGTGAATCCTCTCAGATGCATAATAGTGCATCTCGCATGGGTATTGCTACCATATGGGTGCATGGAAAAGCATCTACCCAAATCCAGTAGACAGGTCTCTACCTCTAATCCACCTCCTTAACCATCAAAGGTAGGAGGGCGTTCCCTCAGTAAATCCCTCATGTGTCCTACAGTAATAGCATCCTAGTGTACTGAGTCATCTACTCTCCTAGGAGATCTATCTCTCTCTCTGACAACCTCTTGTTCAACTTCATGTCTAGGTCCAAGACGAGCTAGGACCTCCTCTAATAAAGGACGTATCTGAGAACACTCTACTCCTGACTGCTCGGTATTCTGTCCCTCATTCCTCTGATCCAACTATTCTGCCTCATCACTGTGATGAGGACTCGGAGGGGGAGTAACCTGAGGGATTGGCCCTCACCCTCCACCTCAACCCCTACACAGCCTCTTCCACCTTGCCTAGGCATGTTCCTAGACACATAACAATAACGATTCTTAGATACTAATCAACCAAGGCTAACAGTTTGCGACACTACGTACTAGGTCAACCTAATGGGCTCGCAATTACCCAGAGCATCCAGTGTTTGTAACCTTGGCTCTAATACCAATCTGTAATGCCCCGTCATAATAACCTAAGGAATGTTGAAATTGTGTATAAAGGTGCAATAATTTTTTTTTAAAGTATAATTATTAAGTTAATTAGTTGCATACATTCGTTAAGTTATGCGATGTTACACTACTTTGAGTTTCCATAGACGAATTTAGTATTTTGCATTGCACATATAATTAATTAACATAAACATTAAAGATAAACATTGCGTAACATTGAATTCCATTCAAGATAATATAAAGTACATGCATGCTTCTTACATTGCATTTGATAAAATAATACAATACTCATCCATCTGATGAGGTAGTTCAATAATAATTACAATTACATTTACAATGTTCACCTCTTAAACAATTGAGGGATGTTTTCAAATACAAAATTTACAAATTACAATGAAGAAGTACACATAAGATTCCAAGTGCGAGCTCTCCATCCATGAAGCCCTCGATGCCATGATCAAACTGGGGACCCAACGGAGTAAGGTGCATGTTCCACCCAACCATGTGGTACTCGTAGGTCCACCCCTCGTGCTAGGAGATAGTAATATGGTTACCTAGACATAATCTACTAACCATAGGCAATAGTACACAACTAACAAATGGTTACATTGCTTCCAGATTCTTTGACAATTAAAAGTACTACATACACAAGGTTAATTATTACTTTAGGTGGAGTGTCATCACAACATTGCAAAGGTTACCCTGGTGTTTCTTCCTAGGTTCCGGTCCCCAACTTGGGTTACCCTGGTAACCTCTTACGAAACCCGGCCCCATTGCAAATCATTGCGGAATCGAATGTCTTTTGAAGAAACAAGACACTGATTTTCCATTCCAGGCCTTCTCATCTTATACTCAAGACTGAAGTAGCTCAAGAGTCATAAGCATAAACATCTTGTTAAGAGTTTTAATCTAACTACTATGTTATTTAGTTATCACTAACTTACTAACTCTTTGTAAGTTACCCTGACACCACTTTGTGTGTCGACCCTTACAAAAAGCCACTCCCCTAAACATAACAAAGGTTTACTAAGTTTTCTTGACTAGGGTTTGCAAGGTGCACAAATTTTCAATCACATTATAACAAATGACACACACAACGGTTATAAAAAAACTTTTATCATAAACTAGATAACAAAACACCATATTCTGACTCGTGCACAATCCAAGTCAACTCATGAAATGCATTTGAACAATAATACACCCTTGCACTATATAGATCATTCTAGAAGACTTATACAACAAAGACTTTCCCAATTTTCCCAAAAAGAAACATGATTAAAAGAAAATCAAGAAAGGTAAATGTCTACTATTCGGATATGCTAAATCCACTTAAATCAATTTGAGAATAACACAATTATAAATCAACTTAACAAAAGATCTATTCTCTAAACAATAAAGAAATTGTTTCATTTATTCTATTTCTCGTACAATTAAAAGAACTTGTGTCGTCTAATCTAATTTACACTTTCCGAATTTCACATAATAAGTTAATCATCAATTATCAAATAAATAAATAAAATATTTCATTTAAATTAAATCAAATTTTAAAACACCCTCTTATAAATTACTCCCAATATAAAACAATCACTTAAATAAATTTTATTTAAATAATTATTTTATTATTCTATATATATATTTCTTTTTATCATTATTTCAAAAAGTTCTAAATAATTTTTTTAATCAAATATCAACTTATATAATATATAATAATATTATATAATATATATAATATATTATAAATATATTACATATAATATATATATATTAAAAATATATTATATAAAATGAAATAAAAATAAATAAATATAAAATAAAATTTAAACCTAAATTTCATCCGATTAAAACAGATCGCAATCATTTATATTGCAGCCATGCTGCGGGCTGCGTAGTAATCCCTGTAGGGAATGGTTGTTTCACAGCCTTCCCCACGGGCCACAGATTGTGTGCAGCACTGGGCGCTACCCATAGTCCGCGTCCCTTATGGGGTGGGTTGTGTAGCCCCCATTCCACACATTTAACCCTTAAAAAAAATGAAATACTTCATTAAATTTATTTTCGTTCGCCTGCACGGTGACTGTAAAACATTGTTTATAATATATTTTCTGAAAACAAAATTTCCATGATGATATTTGCCCAGGCGGTGGTTTCATTAATTATTTTTGATAATTCTTGTTCAAACCCTCGCTCGTATGACGACTTTCAATAGAAAAAATTCATCTATTTATAAAACAATAACTTCACAATGTAATTTATATATGAAAAAAATATATATATTTATATATATAAATAAAATTTCTTCAGGGTTTTCTTTTTTAACAGAGAAGTAAAATAAATTTCTACAGGGGAAAAATTGGGGAAATTAACAAATTTCTTCCAGGTTTTCAAAAAATAACTCGTACAGAAGTTACACCTAAAATTTAATTTACCCCATAGATTTTAAAAATCCATTTTCTAATCATATAATTTTTTTCTACACCAATTTTAAATTCTACAGAGAAATAATTATAAATCTACAGAGAAATAATTCTACAGAGATTTAAGGAAAATCTACAAATTCTTCAGAAAATGTACAGTATTTAATTTTCCAAGAATTACAAAGATTTTAATAAAATTGGAACTTTCTTTTCTCTGACAATCTTTTTAAATACAACAAATTGAAATCTACAAGAACAATACCTATGTTCCCTTGCTTTTGAAAACTAACTGGTGATGAGAATCCATGTTGCCTCTGCTGCCTGTAGCTTCCAAATCCTTCCCGAGAACCAAAACCCAAATAGCAACCAGAGATTTTCCACAAATTTACAACAAAAATACCAAAAAGCATATACAAAGAATTTTACAGAGCACAAAATATTTTCCCGTGAAGAAATTGAATAACCTCTGTGTTTTTTTCCCAGATCCAAAATAACCTCCGTGAACAAATTTCTTCAACCAAAAATCATAATTGCACTAGCACACATGTCGAGGAAAAAAATATCCTCAACCACTTCTCAGATAACTTCCCTTTTCAAATTGCATGGAATTTAATTAATTAATTTAATTTATTTTAAAATTTACAATTTTCAAATGCAAATTTATTTATTAATTAAAATTGTCATTTCCACTAAATATTTAATTTAAATATTGAATTTATTCACACAAAAATTAATGCAATTTAATTTAATTAACTAATTTATTTAATTAAATAAATTTAATCTTTATGATCAAACCATTTAACCAAACAAACTAATTAATTAATTAAATTACTTGCAAAACTATTTTTCTTCAACATTAAAAATCAATTTAAATAACAGTAAATAAGACATAATAAACTATTATTAAAATTGACCAGATTTTCCTATCAAAGCAATTTAGTCCAATCAAGAAAAGACAAGACAACCAACACTCAAACTAAAACTGACAATGTACAGTGACGGGTTAAAGACTAGACTAGGATGAACATAACTACTACCTCCCAATTAATGTATCCGTTGAGTCTTGACACGCTTAGACCTGAGTAACCAGGTGGAGTCAGTGTCATGTACCTGTAATCTTACAACCAAGCAAATAACATGCATATATATATAAACCATCGTACAGGCACACCGTGCAGAGAAAATCACGGACATCATAGGGCACTCGCAAGCGAGTGATGCGATTCCATTCTCCACACCAATACACGTCACATCAGACTGATGAATTAAATAATAGTTAGTCCATCATAAACATATACTTAACAAGAAACATCTGAAAGTAAACATCTACACTATCTCAAAGCATGTCTAAAATCAGTAATCACCATACAATGTATCATCATGTAGCAGAATAAATCCACTATCGCTCAAAACCAGCGATCAAAATATCCAAACAAAATATCATAGTCTAACTGTGTGAAAACATAACAGCAGAAAACATAAGCATAAATAGAGGGGTACTACACCTACAAAATTATCTTAGCTATGAGGTTTCTTTAGACTATTTAGCTATTATGGGAGGGTTGTTAGAGAATATTCTTAGTCTACGACACCCCTCACTAATTTGACTAAATCCAGAGCTTTTGAATGGATAGAGGAAGCACAAAGAATTTTTGAGTTTAGCTGAAAGGGGTAATGAATACTTGTCCAATTCTTGCAATTCTTGATTTATCACTTCCATTTGTTATTGAATGCAATGCTTCTAGTGAAGGAATTGGATTTGTTCTTTCTTTAAAAGGGACACCCCATAGCATTTGAAAGTAGGAAGTTGAGAGCCACTGAAAGAGGATATTCCATATATGAAAAAGGCATGCTTACCTTAATGCATCCCTTAGAGAAATTCCAACAATACCTAGTGAGCAAAATATTTATGGTCAAATCATATCACAACAACCTGAATTTCTTCTTGAGTCAACATTTGAATGATAGGTGTGAGGAAGCTAAGGTAGCAGAACAACTTACTACACTAACCTTGAGAGGAGAATAATGTACAACTTTTACATATATTTAATGATTACAAAAACTTAAACATAAATAAATAAAAGTATCATGCATACCACAACACAATGATTTACATGGGGAAAACCCTTTTGGGAGAAAAACACCACACTCCAAAAGCCGCCCAATATATTATTCAGAAATCAAAAGATTACAATATACTTATAGAGAAAGCTTCTCATAGGAGTATCACCACTAGATAGCAAGAGACACCACGACTATTATTAGACTCTTAGAATGCACACCCATCTACATACATCCCACCCACTTATAACAAGATTGTTGAAACCTTCTAGAATTAGGGTTTTATAAGGTCATTTTTCATTTGGCATGTTAACAGAAAAACCTTGATGTGTTAGCAGGGAAAAAGCTTGATATGTTAGCAGGGAAAAACCTTGACGTGTCAGTGGGAAAAAACCCTGACGTGTTAGCGAAAAAATATGCAATATACAAACATGCATCCTATCAATAAATCATATATTATTTCAAGGTTGAGACACAATTTCCCAAAAAATTGATCCCACTTGTCGAACACCTTGCAAGGACAACAAAAGGGTGTCATCATCATCTCTAATTTCTAGGGGCTGAAAGGCCCATAGTCTCTGAATAGCATCTGAACTTCTTTGTGCTCACAAGCTTAGTGAAATAATTAGCAACATTCATCAAAGTATCTACCTTAACCAGCTTCACCCTACCATATTCAACCATATCTCTAACAAAATGATATTGTACATCAATGTGCTTGGTTCTGGCATGAGACATTGTGTTCTTGGCTAGACATATCACACTCTGACTATCACAATAAACTTTCATTGTACCTTATTTCATTCCAATATTTGAACATAGTATCTTAATCCAAATGGATTCTTTACAAGCATGAGTAGCTGCCATATACTCTTCTTTAGTAGTGGAAAAAGCAACCACAACCCGTCGCTTACTCATCCAACTAATTGCACCACCAAATAAAGTAAACACAAAAGCACTGATGGATCTTCTACTATCAACATCACCTACCCAGTCTAAATCTACATAACCATGAATATCAAGGGAAATCTCATCTTTAATCATATTACTATAACATAAGGAATAATCTAAGGTACCACACAAATATCTGAAGAGTCTTTTAATTGTATCCCAGTCAACTCTACCAAGATTAGAATATATCTGGAAAGAACTCCCACTACTTGGGAAATGTCTGGTCTAGTATAAACCATAGCATACATCAAACTTCCAATTGCATTTTGGTAAGACACTTTGCTCATGTCTTCCATATTTAATGGAGATGTTGGGCAATTTGAAATAGATAACTTAGTTCCAACTAAAATAGGAAAACACAATGGTCTATAATCCTGCATATCAAACCTTTGTAAAATTGAGTTGACATACTTGCTTTGTCCAAGCCATAGCTTTCTGTTCACTCTATATCTTTTAATTTCCATCCCAAGAATGTGTCTAGCTACACAAAGATATTTCATTTCAAATTTAGAAAAGTTGAGATTTTAGTTCTAAAATCATACCTTTCCCTCTACTAATAAATACCATATCATTATGTTTCAAAGATGTCATTTCTTCATGCATAGCAATCTTCTAAGATTTTGCATCATTAATACCTAGTGCCTCTTCTATAGATCTGGGTTCATCCATGTTAGTATTCAAAGAAAAAATACATCTCCAATCATTAGGTAAATACCTTTCAGGTGGTTGTCTATGCCTTGTAGACCTACGAACTAGCTGAGTTGGAGGTTCCTCCTCCTCTTCTGAAGACCCAGAAAGCTAGATGAGATCTCCTCAACTTCTTGTCTATCCTTGGGCCTCAATTCAACTTTCTCAAGTGTAGAAGGAAATTGAATCACATCTTCTTGTTTATTTTGTTTTGGCTTCAACGTAACAAGAGAAGGCTTAGTTAAAAATAACACTTCTACTATGTATTACCTTCTATGCAATAGGATCCCAAGTCTTGTATCCTTTCAAATCATAACTATATTCGATGAAGATACATTTCACAACCTTTTTCTCCAACTTTGTTCACTTCTCCTTTGGCACATGTGCATATTCCTCGCAACCAAAAACTTTAAGATGTCTTAATGAAGGCTTGTGACCCGATCATGCCTCTATAGGCGGCTTATCAACAAGATCTGATGTAGAAGACCTCTTAATCAGGTAACAAGCAGTGGCAACAACTTCAACCCAAAACCTTTATCCTAGGCCAACACCACTCAACATACTCCTAGCCTTCTCCATCATTTTCCTATTCATTCTTTATGCAACTCCATTCTGTTGTGGAGAATACATAGTTCTCTTCTGTCTATGAATAACACAATCTTTACAAAATCTATTAAAATCATTGGAGAAAATTTCACCACCATTATTAGTCCTAAATTTTTTTATTTTATTTCCAATATACAACTCAACTGGTCATTGCTTTAACTTCTTTAAATTGACTGAAAACTTCATATTTACTCTTTACAAAATATACACGTCCTACTATAATCATCAATAAATGAAACATAATATGTGGATTTACCAGTTGAAGGAACATCTATAGGACCAAATACATCATAATGAATAAGATCCAATACACCACAAGATTTATGAGAACTCAAGTAAAACTCAATGTAGTTTTATTTTCCATAATGCAATGCTCACAATAATTGAATTCAATATTACAATTAGACAAACCTTCAACAAGGTTTTTATTTTTCAAGGTCCTTAGACCCTTTTCTCCAATGTGGCCAAGTATTTGTTACCATAACATATATTTCTCTGTAGATAACTTTTTCTCAGAAGAAAGATAACCCTTGGGTACCCAAAAGCCATGACCATTTGTTGGAGGTGAAACCCTCACTTCTTCTATAGACTTTCTTTTCATAGAAGTACTATTGCACTCAACAGTACATGCATCAAGCTTATACAATGTCCCATATCTGATACCTCTACCAATCACCATAGAACCTCTAACCATCTTGCATCCTACATCATAAAATACTACCTACACACCCGCATCTATTAGTTTCCTCACAGATGAAAAATTTCGTGCTAATCCGGGGATATGCAATACACCATTAATCCTTTTTATTCTACCATCAGGAAACCTGATTTTAACTTTACCACGACCAAAAATTTATAAATGAGAATCATCACCCAAGTACACCTTACCTCCATCAAATTTCTCATATTCACAAAACCAATGTCTATTAAAGGTCGTATGAAAAGATTCACCTAAGTCAATTAACCATGCATCATTACCTGCATGAGTTGCCAAAGCTACAATAAATGTGTCACCATCTTCCTTCTCAGACTCAGAATCAAAATCAAATTTCTTCTTTTCTTCTATGCATTCCTTACAAACATATCCAGGCTTACCACAGTTCTAGAAAATAACTTTGGTTTTTCTAGGAGATTTAGATCTCCCCTTGGACTTAGATTTTTCATGCTTTTCATTCTTCTTTCCTTTTTCCTTCAGTTTTCCACAAAAATTTAGGGCCTCCTTGGTAGTGATGGATACATTCCTCCCCATCTCTCCAAAAGTAAAAGAACCCACCACATCTTTAGTCTTCAAGATATCATAAGTACTCCCAATAGCCATAACAAGAGGATCCCACAAATTAGGTGAATAACAATGCAATATTTGATATTTCTCCCCCTCATCCATTTTGACACCAACTAATGTTAATTGAGCCACCAACATATTGAATTCTTCTAGGTGGTCTCTGATTCGTCCACCCTCTTCCATTCTTAAGGAATACAACTTCCTCAAGAAAATCTTGTTCACTAAAGATTTGGCTTGATACATCTCACCAAGCTTCTTCCATAGTTTTTGTGCAGAGGTCTCTTCACAGGCATTTATTAAAAAAAGGTCTACCAAGCACAATCTGATTATACCCTTCTCTTTACAGTCAATAAAATCATATTGAGTCTACAACTTGAGTAGGATTTGGAGGCCTTGAAATATTATCATCAACAACATCCTACAAATTTTGATCTATCAACAAATCCTCCTTCTTTAGCTTCCACATCTTAAAAGTATTTTGAAAAAAATTCTCCACCTCTATTCTCCTTGATGAACTTGCCATCTGAAAATTCCCATGACAAGATCAAAAAGTGTCTTCTGCACAAGCTCCCACTCAAATCTAGATTAGTTCAAAAATCCCAACAACCCACAATTGAAACCAAAGGTGATCAAGCTTTGATACCACTTGTAAGGAAGCTAAAGTAGAAAAAAAACTTCCTACACTAACCTTCAGAGGAGAATAATGCAAAAAATTAAATAGAAATAAACACAAGTATCATGCATACCACAAAAAAATTATTTACATGGGGAATACCCTTTTGGGAGAAAGATCCCACACTCTAAAAGATGCCCAATATATTATCCAGAAATCAAAAGTTTAAAATATACCTGCATAGCAATCTTCTCACAAGAGCATCACCACCAGAGATCAAGAGACACTACAACTACTATTAGACTCTCAAAATACACACCCATCTACATACATCCCACTCGCTTATAACAAGCTTTTTGAAACTTTCTAGAATTAGGGTTTTATACTTGGTCATTTTTCATTTAACATGTTAGTGAAAAAACCTTGATATGTCAACACAAAAAAAATACTACCAATATACATCCTATCAATAAATCATATACGATTGCAAGGTTAAGACAAATTTTCCTAACAATCGGCAGTAGAAATGAGTAAGTAAAATTGAATAATATGATTTTGATATCAAATATATGTTAAAGGGAAAAATAATATTGTGGTGGATGCAATATATAGGAGACCCACTCTATGTGATGTGTCCATCAAATCAAAAAACTTGAAGGATTCAATCATGGATGAATATGTCAAGGACCCTTCTGCTTCTAAAATTTAGGAAGGTATGGAGAAGGATGACTCGTATCTAGTGTTAGAAGGTCTGATTTTGTTCAAGAATAGAGTAAATTCCTGGTTTTTGAATTGATGGTGAAGGAGAAGATACTGGAAGCTTATCATAATGCACCTATGATGGGGCACCTTGGATTCTATAAAAATTACTAGTAGATCAAAGAAATGTACACTTGGAATAGCCTTAAGGAAGATGCTTAAGGAAGATGCTCTCTCACACATCAGGGGATGCATCACTTATCAACAGAACAAGGAGGAACAAGAATTTCTAGCTAGATTATTTTTGCCTCTTCCCATTCCAGAAAGTAAATGGGAGATTATCTCCATGGATTTCATTGATGGATTGCTTAGAGTGCAAGGAAAAAACTACACTTATGTTGTAGTGGACAAATTGACTAATTTTGCTCATTTATTTTCCATTTCTAGTGACTATAAAGCTCCACAAGTGGGAGAACTATTCTTCAAGGATTTTTTTCGGTTACATGGACTACCCAAGAAAATTTTGAGTGATAGATATATCTATTTCTTTTAACTAGAACTAAAATCACCCCTAGCGCTAGCTACCATCCATAAATTGATGGGTATATTGAAATTATGAAAAAATGGGTGGAAGGTTATTTGCAAAACTATATCACAAGCCAATAATATGCATGGGTCAAGTGGCTTCATTTGGGATAGTATTGCTACAACACCACTCACCACATGTCAATTGGAATGTATCCTTTCAAATAAATCTATAGATATGATGCTTTGAACTTTGTACAGCTGGTTGTCACAGATAGTAGAGTTTTGACAACAAGCAATCTAGTCAAACAAATTCAAGTGATTATGAAATTAAACTAAATGATCACTTTCAAAATGCTTCAATCAACAAAAGGTGTATGTAGATAGGAAGCACATGGAAAAGTCATTTGAAGTAGGGGATATGGTATTCATAAGTTTCTAAACATATAGTCATTATTCCATCAAGAAAGGTAGAGTAGAGATGGTGTAGGAGCACCCATAGATTGCCTTAGATTGTTTTGAAGGTCATATTTTGGCATTTGTTCAGGCCTACTTGTCATTTTTCCATGTTCATTTTTGGTTTTTCCTTAGTGGCATTTTTTATTTAGGTGTTGAACTCTAATGAAGGTCATGTTGACCATAGATGAGGCATCATTAGGATCTAGTCCAAAATAAGGTTTTGGGTTTTAGGAATTCATGGAAATATTTGGCAAATATTGCTCAAATAGAGCTTCATACGGCCAAGAAGAGCCCAAGGGAGCATAACTAATTGAGGAACCCTATCTAAGGAATGCCTCGGCATTGGAGAAGGGTTGGAAGCATTTTTGTATTTACTTTGAAGTTTCTGAATTGAAGAAAACAGTGTGTTTGAGTGAATCTTCTAATTTTTTCTTTAAAGTGAGCTTTTAATGGATTAACCATGGCACTGTGTTTTGTGTAGGATGTAGTGTAGTGATTTCTCAAGCATTGTGTGCCATCTATTAGTCTTTTTTATTCAATAACAATCACTATTTGTAAATAGTTTGTTTTCACCCTGTTGCTGGTCTGAACCAAACAGTGTTGAGAAAATGGAGTATTAGCTCACTTTCCCACTGTACAAATTGTACGACCATTTGGGAATAGTGAATAGACTCCATTTATGTATATATGGTAGGATGTAGGGTTTTTGAAAGCATAGGAGCTGTTGGCAAAGTCTTGCCCTAGGCGAGCCAAGAAGGTGCCCAGCTAGGAAGACTTTAGTGCAAAGCACATAACTTGTAGGGGTGATAGATTCTAGTTGAATTTCCTATTGGAGAAGGAAGACTTGAGTCTTTCCAAGACCTGTTAATCAAGAGGAAACTCCATCAGTCCATCTGGTGTGAGTAATACTTAACAGTTTGAGAGGAGCCAGAAAAAGGCTTTAAAACCCTAGTTTTTTGCCCATTTTCAAGTTGAGGCCTTGTACGACAGATAAAGACCTAAGAACTCAAAAATATTTGAGAGGTGTTCATATGAACCAAAAAACTCAAAGAAATATTGGGGTGTTGTTTGGAAAATATAGAGCAATAACTAGTTTTCTCGGAGAAGGAGACCTAATTGGGGCTCCTAGGGCTAGTAGCCTTTTCAAGACCTAAATCAGGGTTTGGTGAAAGCGACCAAGAATTGGAGTTAGGTGAACCTTCAAGAACCATAGTAGGATGGATTGAAGTCTTTTGAAGTACCTCCACACCCCTGCAAATTTTAATTCTTTAATTTGGAGGTTTGTAGCCTTTAGGGTGGATTAAGGGCTAAGGGTAGAGTTGCAAGTTTGCACCAAGATTTGACTTGGTAGAAAGAATTTGTGTTGATAATTGGGGTTGGTAAAGCAAGACCAGGGGATCCTAAGTACTAGAAGGTCCTATAGGTTAAATTGGTGGAGTGAGACACCTTAGAGGTCTTCCAAACAAGACCTAGAGCATGAATCAGAGATTGATTTACCCAACCTCTCTATCAGATTGGTATCAGAGCGAACAAAAGATTTGGGATTGACTATTGTATGTCTGAGATTGAGTCTAGTGGTTCTACCATCATGGTGACAAATGCAAAATTGGCCAAGATGGTGGAAGTACAGGAGGAAGACAATAGGCTATTGAGGGAAAGAATAGACCAACTTGAGCAAGCATTGAATGATGTGTAGTTCGAAGGAAGGGTACCAAAGAAAGAAGAGGTTGCAGAGGAAGACAAGATCCCTGAACCTGACCCTGTTTTGAAAGAAGATCCTTTCTTGAAGGAAGTGAAGGCTTTGAGTGGAAAAGCACTTGAAGGAATACCACTGTTTAGTGGGAAAATTGAAGTTGATCTAGTCATGGATTGGATAGAGGGAATGGAAAACCATTTTGAATGTGATGGAGTCACTGAAGCACATAAGGTGAAGGTGGAAAAGTCAAGATTAAGAGGTTCTACCTTGACATGGTGGAAGTTCATTTAGATAGAGAGGGAAAAGGAAGGCAAGAAGCCTATTTCTACTTGGAAGGGAATGGTTGCCAAAGTGAGAGAAGCATACATTCCTGATGATTATGAAATTCCATTGCACAAGAAAAGATAGAGCTTGAGGCAAAGAGATCAAGATGTGAATTCTTATACTGAGGAGTTTCAAAAAAATTTCATGAGGTCTAATGTTACAGAGGATGAAAGTCTCAAGGTGGCTAGGTATCTTAAAGGCTTGAAGTGGAACATTCAAGAGGAGATGACTCTTCTAAGTCTCAAAACAATGCACCAATGCTATCAATTGGCTATAAAGATTGAAGAAAGGAGTAAGAGGAAACAAGACCAAGCTTCTAAGAGCAGAGGAAAAGGAAAAGATCAAAGAGGACATAGAGGTGGATATCAAGGTAGAGGGACTGAACAAAGAAATCAGGGAGAGTCTAAACTCATAGAGCATGGAAGTGAGACAACTTCTAGAGGAGGCTATGGAAGAGGTAGAGGACCTCAAGGAGGTTCAAATAGAGGAAGAGGAGCAGGCAGAAGTAGCTCATACTTTGCCACTATGAAGTATTATAACTGTGGTCAAGTAGGACATCTAGCTTATAGGTTCCTGTAGAAAGCATCTTCATCAAATACTGAGAAGAGAGTGGCATATGCACAAGAAGACACTATGAGTGTCAAGTCGCCAAAGGTTAGTCACATTGAGTCAGAAATGGGGGAGAACTTGACGTTTAATAGGGTTATAATTAGACAACCAGTCAAAGAAGAGCCAAAGCAAAGGAGAGCCTTATTTAGAGCAAGATGCAAAATACTTGGAAAGGTATGCAAGGTTATTGTGGATTCAGGTTCAACAGATAACATCATCTTTGAGGAGGCAGTAAGGAAGTTGAAATTAGAGAAAATACCCCACACTAATCCCTACAAGGTGACATGGTTGAACAAAGGACAGAGTGTTCTTGTCAATGAGCAAACAACGGTGGAGTTCTCCATTGGAGGGTACAAGGATAAGTTGATTTGTGATGTGTTACCCATGGATGCATGCCATCTTCTATTGGGTAGACCATGGGAGTATGAAAGAGGTTCCATCTATGATGGAAAGGAAAATACTATCTCATTCAAAAAGGATGGAAATACATTCAAGTTGTAGTCACTGTTAGATGAGGAAGAAGGACATTCAAAGACCCCTAGTGTCTTATTAAGTAGTGGCAAGGAGTTCCTTAACACTCTACATCAAGGAAGTGAAGGATATGTAGTTATGGTGCAACCCAAGGAAGAAGACAAAGCAAAGAAAATAGTCATACCAGAAGAAATCCAGAAGTTACTTGAGAAGTATAAGGACATAGTCAGTGATGGAACACCAGCAAACTTACCTCCAAAGAGAGCCATTAGCCATCAGATTGAATTCATACCAGGAGCTTCATTTCCAAACAAAGCAGCTTACAAGCTTACACCGGATCAGAACCTAGAAGTAGCTAGACAAGTGCAGGAGTTATTAGACCAAGGATTAATTAGGAAGAGCATCAGTTCGTGTGTAGTACCAGTGGTCTTAGCAACTAAGAAAGGTGGTAAGTGGAGACTATGCACTGATTCTAGGGCTATAAATAGAATTACAATCAGATATAGGTTTGCCATTCCTAGGATTGAGGACTTGCTGGATTGTCTTGGAGGAGCTCAGTACTACACCAAGTTGGATCTCAAAAGTGGATACCACCAGATCAAAATCAAGGATGGAGATGAGTGGAAGACAGCCTTTAAGACAACTGATGGGTTGTATGAGTGGAGAGTTATGCCATTTTACCTCTCTAATGCCCCTAGTACATTCATGAGGCTCATGAATGAAGTGGTTAAGGACTTCACAGGGTTATTTGTGGTAGTATATCTAGATGATATACTCATCTTTAGCAAGAAAACAGAAGAACATCTAAAGCATGTGGAGTTGGTTCTTAAAAGATTGCAGGAGGAGAGGTTAGCCATCAACCTAGAAAAGTGTGAGTTCTTCAAACAAGAGCTTGTGTATTTGGGGTTTGTATTATCCCAAGGATCATTGAAGATGGACCCAAGCAAGGTGGAAGCTATCCTAAATTGGCCTACACCAACCATAGGGACAGAGGTAAGAAGTTTTCAAGGATTGGCTTAGTTTTATAGGAAGTTTATAAGAAAATTTATTAGGATATGTGCACCAGTCCTAGATACAATCAAAGGTGGCTTAAAGACTAATTTTAAGTGGACTCAAGAAGCTGAGAAAGGTTTTGAGAAACTAAAACAAGAAGTGGCAACTCAACCCATCCTTTTGTTACCTAGCTTTGATAAGTTATTCACTATGGAATGTGATGCTAGTGGAATTGCAGTAGGAGGAGTGCTAAGCCAAGAAGGCAGGCCTATAGCTTTCTTTAGTGAAAAGCTCAATGAAGCTAAGACCAAGTATTCTACCTATGACCTAGAACTATATGCTCTAGTGCAGTCACTTAGAAAGTGAAGGCATTATCTCCTACCTAAAGATTTTGTAGTGCTTACTGATAACTAGGCACTTAGCTACATCAACACACAAGAGAAGTTGAGCAATAGACATTTGAAATGGATGGAATACCTCCAAGCTTTCACATTTACCATCAAGCACAAGAAAGGACAGTTGAACAAGGTGGTAGATGCACTAAGTAGAAGATTGCCGACAGTGCAAGAGATACAAATAAAGAGCATTGGAATAGACAGTTTCAAGGATCTCTATGGTGAAGATGAAGACTTCTCAAAGGCATATAAGGTATGTTCTGATTTTGAGAATCACTTTCATAGTTAGTTCTCAGAGTATACATTGTAGAGTGGAATTTTGTTCAAAATAAATCAGATGTGTGTACCAAAAGGTTCTATGAGAGAGAATCTCATCTAGGAGAAGCACAATGGTAGTCTTAGTGGTCATTTCGGTATCAACAAAACAATGGAACTAGTGCAGAGGTTTTACTATTGGCCCAAGTTGCCAAGGGATGTCAGGAGGCATGTGGAGCAGTGTGTAGTTTGTATGAAAGCCAAAGGGGGAGCTAGTAATGTAGGCTTGTATCAACCTCTACCTATTCCCAACAGACCATGGGAATGTGTTAGCATGGACTTTGTGGTAGGACTCCCTAAGACTAAGACAGGGTTTGATAGTGTCTATGTGGTGGTAGATAGGTTCAGTAAGATGAGCCACTTTATTCCTTGCAAGACCACACATGATGCTAGCCACATTGCTCACCTTTTCTTCAAGGAAATTGTAAGGATCCATGGATTGCCTTTGAGCATTGTATCAGACAGGGATGTGAAGTTCATGAGTCATTTTTGGAAGACTCTATGGAACATATTAGGTACTAATTTTACTTTTGGATCAGCCTACCCTCCTCAGATTCCTAACCAAAGAGTATGGACATACATGGGACTTGGTCATATCATAGGCTGAGTATGCATACAATGATAGTGTGAACATGACTACAGGGAAGAGTCCTTTTGAAATAGTGTATGGAATACAGCCAAGAGGTGTGTGTGAACTTAGGGATCTAGGAGCTATGGAGCATAGGAGTGGACATGCAGAGGATTTATCTGAGATCATGAAGGAGATTCAGGAGTAGGTGAAGAAGACAGTCACCAAGGCTACTCAAAATTTGAAAGAGAAGGTTGATTTATCTAGAAAGGATCTACAATTTATAGTAGGAGACTATGTTATGGTCCACCTCAACACATCTAGGTTACAGAAGGGGATATCAACCAAATTGCAGATGAAAAGAGTGGGACCATGTAAGGTATTAGCCAAATATGGGAAGAATGCCTATAAGGTGGAATTACCTGTAGATTTAGGCATCTCTCCAGTGTTCAATGTAGTTGATCTAATCAAATATAAGGGAACAGTCATTGACATAGATCAGAACAGTAGGGATATCTTCAAGGATGTGAGCAACATAGCCTTACCTACTCATGATAAGATACAATCAGAGAGAATCTTGGAGTCAAGGGTGAAGAAGTCTACCCAACATAAGGAATACTTGGAACATCTCATCAAATGGAAGAATAAATCAGATTTTGAGGCTACATGGGTGGATGAAGCCCAGTTCAAGAAGTAGGGTATTGATTTATCTCTGATCTCTCCCCACATTCCTTAGTGTTTGTGCAGAGGGGGGGAGAATGGTGCAGGAGCACCCATAGATTGCCTTAGATTGTTTTGAAGGCCATATTTTGGCATTTGTTTAGGCCAACTTGTCATTTTTCCATGTTCATTTTTGGTTGTGCCTTAGTGGCATTTTTGATTTAGGTGTTGAACTCTAATGAAGGTCATGTTGACCATAGATGAGGCATCATTAGGATATAGTCCAAAATAAGGTTTTGGGTTTTAGGAATTCATGAAAATCTTTGTTAAATATTGCTCAATTAGAGTTTCATATGGCCAAGAAGAGCCCAAGGGAGCATAACTGATTGAGGAACCCTATTTAAAGAATGCATCGACATTGGAGAAGGGTTGGAAGCATTTTTGTATTTGCTTTGAAGTTTGTGAATTGAAGAAAATAGTGTGTTTGAGTGAATCTTCTAATTTTTGCTTTGAAGTGAGCTTTTAATGGATTAACCATGGCACTGTGTTTTGTGTAGGATGTAGTGTAGTAATTTCTCAAGCATTGTGTTCCATCTATTAGTATTTTTTATTCAATAACAATCATTGTTTGTAAATAGTTTATTTTCACCCTGTTGCTGGTATGAACCAGACAGTGTTGAGAAAATGGAGTATTAGCTCACTTTCCCACTGTACAAATTATACGGCCCTTTGGGAATAGTGACTAGACTCCATGTATGTATATATGGTAGGATTTAGGGTTTGTGAAAGCACATGAGCTGTTGGAAAAGTCTTGCCCTAGGCGAGCCAGGAAGGTGCCCGGCTAGGAAGACTTACGTGCAGAGCACATAACTTGCAGGGGTGATAGATTCTAGTTGAATTTCCTATTGGAGAAGGCAGATTTGAGTCTTTCCAAGACTTGTTAATCCAGAGGAAAATCCATCAGTCCATCTAGTGTGAGTAATACTTAACAGTTTGAGAGAAGCCAGAAAAAGGCTTTAAAACCCTAGTATTTTGCTCATTTTCAAGTTGAGGCCTTGTACGGCAGATAAAGACCTAAGACCTCAAAAATATTTGAGAGGTGTTCATATGAACCAAGAACCTCAAAGAAAGATTGGGGTGTTGTTTGGAAAATTTAGAGCAATAACTAGTTTTCTTGGAGGAGACCTAATTGGGCCTCCTAGGGCTAGTAGCATTTTCAAGACCTAAATCAGGGTTTGGTGAAAGCGACCAAGAATTGGAGTCAGGTGAACCTTCAAGAACCATAGTAGGATGGATTGAAGTCTTTTGAAGCACCTCCACACCCCTGCAAAGTTTAATTCTTTAATTTGGAGGTTTGTAGCCTTTAGGGTGGATTAAGGGCTAAGGGTAGAGTTGCAAGTTTACACCAAGATTTGACTTGGTATAAATAATTTGTGTTGATAGTTGGGGTTGGAAAAGAAATAATAGGGGATCCTAAGTACTAGAAGGTCCTATAGGTTAAATTGGTGGAGTGATACACCTTAGAGGTCTTCCAAACAAGACCTAGAGCATGAATCAGAGATTGATTCGCCGAACCTCTCTATCAAGAGAATATCAAGCCTAAGTTCTATAGGCCATACAAGATAATCTAGATGGTTAAATAAGTTTCTTATGAGGTGAAGCTTCATACATGTAGAAAAATCCATAATTTTTTTTCATGTTTCCTATCTAAAAAGGGTTTTGGGATTGAATATATATTCTGTAGTTGAGTTGCCACCATTATATGATGAAGGAAAACTCAATTTCATTCTAGAAGTTGTGATCGAAACCCAACTCAAGGATCTAAGAAATAGGAGCATAAAAGAATATCCTATTCATTGAAAAAAAATTCCAATTGAAGATGCTACCTGGGAAGGGCTTAAAATTCTAGAGCATCCAAACCTGCATTTCTTAAGGACAAGTAATTTTTGGAAGGGAGGATTTTTCATGACCCTTTTTTTGGAAAGACATTTACAAAGTGGAATCCAAGAATCCTTCCAAATTTCTTCACAAAAAACCCCTCTAGCTTGTGATTTGGAACATATTGTCTGTAATAATTCCCTCACATCATATCCAAACCTTAAGGAAAATGGATCACATACCCGAAAGATATTACCATCAAAAGATCACCAGTTCAGATTCATTGTATTAGAGGAGGACTGGTTCCAGGAATCCCTCTCCATACCTTTGTAGGAAAACATTTTGGCTTAAAATTTGGAACATAGCATCTATCATGAAATTTGCACATCATATTCCATTCTTAAGAGGAATTGATTAGGCACTAGAAATATATTACTATTAGAAGATGGTTGTTCTAGGCTATTGGCACCCACTACAACAAATTTAAAGGAAGGATAAGACACCTCTAGATAATACGATAGTAATTATGAATTTTCAAGAAGAAGGAAAGGGCCAGGGATGCATTTGGATAGTTCTACAAGATGGCACACCAATTCCTAAAAAATCTACTTTTTCCTTCAGGCTGACCTAGTGTAGTGTGTGAAATTTAAATTCTAGGCTTTGGCACCATTTTGGCTCAAGGCCAACTTTTTCCTTAAAGGAAATTTTAGCATATAAATGTAGGGAGTCAATTCATGTATTAGGTATCAAATTATTATGTCAATTTTCTATATTTTGGAATAACTGTGTTCTAAACCCTTCTATGGATGAAAACCCATAGGATTTGTGGTCATTAGAAAAAAACCTAGTGATCACTAGGATCAGAGGATGAAACCCCTTTGGTTCCTAAGGGAATTCTCATTTATGGATTGCATATAAGTTTCAAGGATCTTGTAAAGAGTTGTTAATATTGTTATTGGTATGTGGTAATCTTGTGTATCATTTCAAAACATTATTGTGAGTTGTAATTGAAATATCATATATGTATGAAATTCTAAAGTTTATCATCATATCAAGGAAATATATGTGTTCATATGTTTTTTTTTCATTGAATTCAATCTACAAATCAACCTCTATGGTGAAATTATATGTTAGGGACATTACAGTGTGCACCCATGATTTGAATTTGCACTTGATTTTGTTGTACAAGGCCCCTTAGGGTGCCCTTTTCTAGATGACTTAAAATAAAATCTTCTTTCATAGTCCTTAGGTGCTTGACCATAGGATTATTCCTTCTAAATATTATTGTCAAATCATTTTTTGTTGAAAAGATAATTCATTTTTTGTGTCTTGTCAAGTCGTAGGGTTTCAATGCATCAACAATCAAATCATCTTCAATCTTCATCCAATATAATTTAGATTTGTAACTTGTGCATTCAAAGAGAGAGGGAGGGTTGTGTCATATAGGGTCTTGCCTCAATCAAACCCCATATTTGTGTTACCACCTCCATAATGGAAAAATTGATGAAAGAGATCTTATCCTTTTGAGGGATAGAGGCTCAATGATAAATGAATGGTGAATCAACAATTGGATGCAACTCACCACTCAAATATAATTTCTTGAAGGATTGAAGTCATGCACATCTCCTCAAGGCTTGGTTGTAATTTGGCTTGAAGAGCTACATGTGTTAGTCCTCACAATAAAATGTATGTATAAACATGCACAAAATCGCATAAAATTTGACATGATGCCTTGATGTTGAAATGCTACAATAATCTTGACAAACCTAGTCTTGACTACTCTTAGGATAGTTGATTTTCTCAATAGAATTTCCTTATGATAAATTTTTTTCTTGTTGTTTCCCATTATTCTTCAAATGATGAAATGATTAAGTTTTTATATGCAATTAATCAAATTTCCCACAAATTAAATCTTGATAGCCAATATTTAGGATTTGAAATTCAAAGAATAAATTGCTAGCATCAACATATTAAAATTTTGGGCCAAATTAGGAGGACAAGGCTGCAAAGGGTGCCCTTGTCTAGGTCCTATTTTTAGGGATATTAAGCATAAGGGGAAAAGTATTAAATGCCTAATTTTATTTTTATACATGTTTGATTCCTTGAAAAAAATTAAATGGGCCATGAAATGCATAATTTAGAAAATTAGGAAGATAATTAGGTCCATGCACATGTAAGAGAGATAAAAATCTTGCGTGAAATTGTCAAGGGTGAAAATTTACGAAGATACACCAAGAAAGAAAGCTCCACCATTTGTACTCCTTCGATCATCTATGCTTCCTACCCAATTTGCATTTGTGTATGTAGTTGATCTGTGAATTTTTCACTCTTAGGATACCAAAGACAAAAATCTATTGTAGCCTTTAGATATGTGTATTCTTTTTATAGTCTTGATGTGGGTTTCTTTAGGTGATGCTTGAAACCTAGCTACCATTCCAACTATTGGTATTATATCCAGTTTGGATGTAGTTACATACAAAAAACTACCAATCATTGATCTATATAATACCCGATTTTCTAAAGAAGATTCATAATCCTAACTCAATTTACAATTGATAACCATATGTGTACTCATTGGTTTGCATTTTTCCATCTTGAACTTGTTGAGCATCTCGTTTATATATTTTTTTGAGAAATAAATATACCATTGTTTGATTGAGAAATTTGTTTAAGCCATGGAAAAAGGATAACTCGTGAAGCATAGACATTTCAAATTCACTCTATAATGGATCCCAAAATTCTTTGCATATGGCATCACTTGGTGTTGCCACAATAGTGGTTTACAATTTTTGGGAGATCCTGATTTTTGCTGAAATCACATAATTTAAAAAAATATAATGATTTAAGCCTTGAAATGTTTCATTTAAGGGATTCCAATTGAACAGGGTTTGATCAAACCACCTTAGACCAAGCCCCCTTGGATAGAACCCCGCTAGTTTTAAACCATACCTATAACGGAATCTCCTTTACACCTATCAAAATTTTTGATAAAAAACCACTTTTGATTTACCTTTTGGGGGATCAAATCAATTCATTTAAAATTTATTTTTTTGTAAGTTTGTATCCCTTATTATAAGCTTCCAAAAAAGTATAATTTAAAAAAAATTAATTTGATTATAATATTTATTTTTTATTTCTTGTGAATGTAGGTTTTTCATCGAAAATCAAGCTCTTTGTTTTGTACATGTGGAAAAATAGAAAATTATCATTTTTTTTTTTTGAAAAATATGAGTACATGAGATATTGAATTCCTTGATCCAACAAGAAAAGAAAAATTGAATTTCGATACATACAAAAAAAGTTATACGTTATACGACCGTGCTATGTATGAATTGTAATTGGTTTGAATTCAAAAATTTATTAAAGAAAAAATATTCAATAAAAAACAATATAACCAAGTGGAAGCACTAGATATCAGAGTTAAAAATATAAATTTGAAAGAATTAGAATTATATCCTTCATGGAAAAAAAGTTATGTGCTATACAGTGAGCGTCACTTTTTAAGAATGTTGTTTTCTGAAAAAAACTAGTTTTCGAGGGAGATGGAAAAAGAAGTGCAATATGATTCCAAAAAATTTGAAAAAAATATATTTAGAATCTATAGAAAAAATTTCATGAAACTCTAGTTTGCATCATCTTCAAATTCCTCACAGTTTAGCTACTATAGGTACCCGAAAGTGAAGATTTAGTTAAAAAAAATTATTTCAGTGTCTAGTTTGGCCAAAAATTGTAAACCACTATTGTGGGATCACCCCACTACTACCACCAAAGATAATGTCATCAAAATAAACAAATATATTTTTTTTTATCACCTATTTTTATTTATAAGTTACTATCTCCACTACCTCTCTTAAATTTTTTTTGTAGATGTCTATCCAATCTAGAATACCATGCTCTAGGAACATGTTTGAGTCCATAAAGTTCTTTCTTTAGTATGCACACAAAATCTATTTTTTTTTAACACTGGAATCCTTCTAGTTGTTCAATGTAGACTTCTTCTAATTTTCCATTCAAAAATGTAGACTTGACATTCATTTAATATACCTTGAAATTCTTGAATGTTGATAAGGCCAAAAATATTTAGATTTCTTCCAACCTTGCTATTAGATAAAATGTCTTCAAAATCAATTCCCTCAATCTAAACATATCCTTTGCATACAAGTCTAGCCTTGTTCTGGATCAACTTTCCATCTTCATTCAACTTAATTCTAATGACCCATTTTGTGCCAATAAATTTTGTCTTTAGGTCTTAGAACCAACTCCCAATTATTTATTTTTCTTTTCTTGATTTAACCCTTCTTCTATAGCCTCGATATATGAGCTTGGTTGAATATTTGATAATAAGGAAAATTGTACCTATTCATTTTCTTTCTCAATTCTTCTCCATGCCTAAAATCCACTATCCTTATCTCCTATAATTTGATCTTTAGAATGGTTCTTCTGAACATACCTAGCTAGAGTATTTGTAACTATATTTTTTGAGTCAATTTCTGAGACTTCATCACTGCTGTGGATTGTATCTTCATTATCTTCTTCATCTGGAATATCAGTAAACTATATTGTTTCATCAATACTTATATATTGACACTTTCCATTATCCTTTTCACTCTCTTTTTATAGCATCTATATGGCTTTATTGTCATAGAGTAACCAAGAAAAATATTTTCATCAGATCTAGAATCAAACTTACCCAAATTTTTTTTAGGAAAAGTGCAAGAAGTTGAGTCCACTTCTAGTGGAAATGTCATTTTTTAGCTTTAAAATAGGTACCCATTCAGTTTTTAGAATAGGTACCTATTTTAAAGTGGCTACTCATTCCAAAAGGTTTGAAAATCATCATTAATGTTTCTCATTTGGGTCTAGGCTTAGAAAAAGCACGATAACCCAACCGTTAGCCTTGGACCTACAAGTACAAGGTCATGACAATATCGAGAGAATAAACTATGCAATATGGTTGATGGTTTTTTTTTCATAATTATTTAATGAAATTAAAATCCATTTTAGATGAGATTGTGTAGATTCAAAATATGTATTTTTTTCCCAATTTGATTATTTTCTCTATTTTTCAAATATCTATTAATGAAGTTCGTCCATAAACCTAAAATATCAGGTTTTTTTTATTATTTTAATAACTTTTAATTAAAATAATTTTTTGAAAAACAAATTGTACATGAACAATATTTAGATGATTATTTTCAATTTGAAAAAAAGAAAAATAAAAAAATGATAATTTTAGGTCATCTTATGCATGACGTACACATGAGATTTTGAAAACAACAATTACAACCAATAAAAAATTAACAAAAACAATATATTAAAAAAAATTTACAAAATAATAGCATGAACATTATTCAATGTGTTAGAAATCTTTTCCCAAAAGGATTTATAAAAATACAATTATTTAGGTCATAATATGTATGATGTACACATGCATGGTATGGTAAAAAAAAAAGTGACTTGAAAACAATGGTTTTTAGAAATGCCTATTGAAAATCAATTTGTGCCATTTGGGTATTAAAAATAAATAAATATTTGGAATCAAGACTATGAGTACTACATTTCATATTACTAAATTTTTTCATGATTTATTATTTAAGTGCTTCAAAATTTTAGGGCAATTTTGACAAATTCTAAAAATAAGGGAAAACACTTCCACTTTTTAGCCAAAATGTGGACTCAACTTCTTTCACACACCTTTCATCCCTTTTGATTTAGCATTTTCTTCTAAATATTTGAGATGTCTGACTAAATTCATTCATCAAGTGGAAGTGTTTTAGCCAAAAGGTGGACTCAAGGTGGACTAAAACACTTCCACTTTTTAGCCAAAAGGTGGACTCAACTTTTTGCACACACCTTTCATCCCTTTTGATCAAGTATTTTCTTCTAAATATTGATTTAGCATTTTCCTTTCCATAATTCATATGGTGTTTTAGAAATATTTGGTTTGATTTGAGCTTTGATCAAAAATTAAACTATGATCTAAACTTCTTCTCTCCAATACATTTCTAACAACTTTTCCTAACTTAATATTATTCTATCCATTTCTTGTACAATCTGGTTCTTCCTCTTTCCTACTCCATTTTGTTGTGGAGTTCTAGGAGAAAAAAATTGTCTCTAGATGTCATGTGACTCACATAATTCATCATACCTATCAGAAGTGAGCTTTCCACCTTTATCTAATCTCAAAAACTTGATTGTTCTTCCACCATTTTTCTCAACCATAGTCTTAAATTCTTTAAAATTTCCAAAAGCCTCCAATTTTTCTTTCAAAAAGTAATCCAAGTCATTGTAGAGTAATTGTCAATAAGATGTTGAACACATTGAATTTACTGAGATAGGGGTGAATTAGTATATTCAAAAACTTAAATTTCTCTAGAACTTGAACTCCTTAGCATAATACTTCATAAGAAAATATAAACCCATAAATAGATTAGCAACAAAGAAAGATACTATAGTTTAAACCTTCAACAATTTCAACAATCTTCAATAATGAAAGATATATCGATTGTATCCTTAATCAAATTAGTAGCAATGAAAGAGAAACAAGAAACACACATCCACAAGATGACACTAGATTTACATGGAAAACCCAATGAGGGAAAAACCATGGTGAGAGTTAACCCACAATATAAAGGCTTACTCCAAAAAGGACTTGCAAACTAAGGCACAATAACTTAGAGAAAGATACAAAATACTTGCAAAACTGAAGCATGATACAAGTTACAAATCTACAGGCAAGATACAAGGACCTAATTAGATTCACTAGATCTTAGAGCATGATACACAATGGATTTAGAAAATTTACAATATTTGTCAACAATTCACTTTGTTGATTGAGGCATTAAGGCACATCTAATATTTCTTCACACTTTAGCACTAACTCTATTGGATATTAGTTGCATTCCACACTCACACTTCTTCACACTAATTCATATATCCATACCATTGCAACTGAAATGATCTTACATTTATATCCACCACAATACTTTAAAACTTCAATTAGTTCAACCAAAAGAAAACAAATAATAAAATCAAAAAATTTGGACACAAAAACATACTACAGTCCTATCCCAAGGATAGAGAGGACCAAAAAAAATCTTAATACATCTTCCAATGTGATCCAAAACCATTCACACATTGGCACACATTAACAAAGTTGAAAATAGGGAAACGTGTAGATGAAACATGAAGAGCATTACCAGTCAGCCCAAAAAAATTCTTTCAATTGAATTAACTCAATGTGATCTCAACCAAGATAGGTCATGACCAGAATATATCATACCACAACTTCATATGCTGGTGCAAATCCTTAAGCATTTCACACAACCAAAAAAAAAATTCCTCTCTGCCATATATCCACAAATAACATAGAAAACCAGCTCAAGACACCATGCAACACCACAAGAGATTGACCATTGTTGTGTGGATCACATAGGGATGTTTCTTTAACATCCAACAACATCTCTAAATAATTTTTTATACTTTCATGCAACCAATAGCTACTACAACCCAAATGAGAATAAAATACATCTTCCAAAAGCATAAAATACACAACCATCAGATATACCATCAACAGATCAACTTGTGGACCACTTCAACATATGAAATTAGAACTGAGATGTTGAATGAAGAAGACAATTGAGAGGGGGGGTGAATCAGTTGTGGGTTAAGACACAATAATGGTTTACAATTCAAGTGAGGAAGGAAAACTAACAAAAAATTACCCCAAAGCAAAAAAAGTGATTTTGGGGGTTCATATGAACCTACTAGTTCAACTAAACACATTAGGGGTTCATTCAAACCAGGGTTCGACCGAACCCCTTTGAATTTTGACCGCCAAAAAAAATAAAAAATGCATATCCAAGGGGTTCAAGCGAACCCCTTTGAATGGGTTCACTCGAACCCCTAGGGGTTTGCATGAACCACCTTTATCCGTCATTCCTCCCTGAGACACAAAAAAACCTAAATTTTGGAACTTCAGAGCTTGGGTTGAGGATGAAAATGGAGGAGTCTTCACAAACCCAACTAGAATCAGGTACTCCTTAGAACAAGCTATCCAACGAATATAATTTTAATATGTTTTGGTTTTATTATGTATTTTTTCTTTTAGTTTTATTAAACATAGGTTTTTCATCGAAAATGAAGGTCTTTTTCTACACATGTGGAAAAATAGTAGATTATAAAAAAAATAAAAAAATGAGTGCACTAGATATTGAAGTCCTCGATCCAAATTTTTTTTTTTTTTGAATTTTGATATATACAAAAAATGTTATGCATTATATGGTTGCACTATGTTTGAATTTCAATTGATTTGACTTCAAAACTTGATTAAGGAAAAAATATTCAATAAAAAACTATCTAATCAAGTGGAAGCACTAGATATCAGAGTTACAAATCTAAATTCGAAAGAATTATAATTTTATCCTTCATGGAAAAAAGTTATGCGTTATACGGTATGTGTCACTTTTTTAAAATGTTTTTTTCTGGAAAAAGCCAGTTTTAATGGGAGATGGAAAAAGAAGTACAATCTGATTCCAAAATTTTGAAAAAAAATATTTTTAGAATCTACAGACAAAATGTGATGAGACTCTAGTTTGCATCATCTTCAAATTCCTCACAGTTTAGCTGCTATAGGTGCTCGAATGTGAATATTTAGTTAAAAATAATAATTTCAATGTCTAGTTTGGCCAAAAATTGTAAACCACTATTGTGGGATCACCCTTGTATACAATTAAAACATAAAAAGCCTCAAAAGTAATCAATTCCACATGCTTTCAATTAACCCTTAAAATGTTTAAGAATGAAATGTAGATAACTTAAACAACAACACCATACACAAGAGAAAACCAGATTTACATGGAAAACCCAATGAGGTATCAACCATGGTGACGATTATCTCACAATACAAGTAATTGCAAAACCGATACAAAGGATCACTGTCAAAATAGGATGCATTATCTAGAAAGGCTCATATCCAATGTGCAATACCATATAAATAAAAGAAGATCTAGAAGAGAAATGTTACATAGAGAACAACTTCTCAATGCAATAGAGAATCCACCACAATAGCTCCAACACCTTCATAGTTTTGTTTCAATGATTGCAGAAACCTTCAGCTCATTGTATTCAAAAGTCCAACAATTTGAAGTTCACAACACTCTGGTCAAATTCATATTCTATAGCTCAAAAATTTGCATCACTTGCATCACACACCTCTATTCTTCCTCTCTTATCAACCCTCAACATCTCAACCATACTTATACCGTCCTCAACCTTGAAAAAATTCTCAAAGATTGGCTACTTCGCACTTACAATTTCAAATTAGGCCAGTACTAAGCATTCCCATGATGGATGGGAATGAAAGTGGACCAAAAAAAAAACCTTAATTGGGACATAAAATAACTCTCATATTTCATGCTACACATCCATCAATACATGAACATCTTCGAATGTAGTGTAAGCACCAAGTCAACTGTTACCTGTGAAAACACATTAAACATTTGAGTACACACTTCCTTTGAACAATTCAAAATGTATGAACAAAAAAATTCACCTGAACATGATCCAAGAGCATTCTGGAAACCAACAAAATCCTTCACAACAAACCTCACCTTAATATTAAACATTCTATTTACCTAGACAACACTGCCAGACACTGCAATACTCTATAAGTTAGAAGACTTTCTTTTGATACACCAATCCTCGAATTGTCTTGAAACAAGAAAGATACAAGCATCATCAACTCTCATTTAGTACCACAAGTCCTGAAACATAGCTGGGGAGAAATGTGGAGCAAGAAAATTTCTCCTAGACACTTTTGAACACAACACTACAAATCTAGTCAAGATATTGGTGAACATAAATTTTTCTACACATTGATCCAAAAGCCCAAATTTTGGATATAGAATATTTGAATACTTCTAAAAATCATATCTGAATTGCATAGAAAATTAATCAATACAAAATAAACACAAAGCACATACCAAAGCACATTTTGAACCTGTGAACACACCTTCATCATACTACTTCCTTTTTCATTAAATTTTCTCAAAAGTAGTTGGAAACTAAGTACTAGAGACATCATATCAACATTTCACATCATCTCCAGACTCTGCAACATGATGATAGCTCCATGTAATCACAACAATTCCTTAATATCTCAAGTATACATGTGCAACTAGACAGCTCTTCAATACTGAACACCACTGCAACACATTGTCATTTCTTTTCCACAATTTTCTCAATATCCTCGACATCTTCAAAAAACTCTGTCTCAATCACTGCACTATTGACATCAATGACAACTCGAGCTTGTTGAAATCAATGAAAACACCTTCATACTTGCAACAATTTCCCCCTTTTCATTGATGGGAACAAAAGGTGTGAAACACCATCAAAGACACACACACCATATCTAATCAAATTTTCTTTCCATAGAAAGGCATGAATATCTCTCCCCCTTTTAACATGCTCTACTTCTATTCATAATTTATATTTTTCTTATTTTTCACATGCTTCACTCTCTGCCTTTGACATCAATGGAAAAGGATTTTTTTTTTACATTGTTCTCCCCCTTTGACATTAAACAAATACACTTGCAACTATCCTAAATACTCCTCCTTAGGAGTACACACCAAACAACCTCTACAAAAAGATAAGACATACTGCAATAATGCCACTACCTACTCCCCCTGAGAGGTAGACACCATCATAAGTCCAAAAAATGAATGGATCCACAAATCCACTAGAATGATGCATCTCCATATGCATCTAGTTCAAAGGAGGGGAAATAACCCTCATCTTCTCCCAGAGATACTCAAAATTATCTTTAGGAAGAGCCTTAGTGATTTTGTTAGCAATCTGGTTCTTTATAGGTACATATTCAAGCTTCACCTCATTCTCCAAAACTTTTTCTCTCAAAAAGTGATAATTGATTGATATATGATTTTTCCTTGAATGCATCACTAGATTCTTTGAAATACTAATTACATTTGTACTATTATAGAAGATAGAAATAGGCTCACCATACACTATTATGAAATCCTTCAATGTTTATATCATCCACAACACTTGTGTGCAGCAAGATGTTGCTACAATATATTCAGATTCTATAGTAGATAAGGAAATTGAATCTTGCTTCTCACTTAGCCATTCCACCAATCTACATCCAAGAAAGAATGCACCACCACTTGTAATTTTCCTTTCATCAACACATCCAACTCAATCTACATCTATGTATGCACTTAATGCGAAATTAGTATCCTTTGTATACCATAAGCCATAGTCTAGAGTTCCTTTTAAATATTTGAATATCCTTTTTACTGCGACAACATGTGAATCTTTAGGATCTTCTTGAAATCTATCCACAAGACAAGTTGCATGCATGATATCTAGTAGCAGTTAGATATAACACCACCAACCATAGATTTGTACTTGCTCTGATTAGCCTTATGTGATTCATCATCCTTGATAAATTTTCAACCAATAACCATAGGAGTACATACTAGTTTGGAGTCTTCCATTCCAAACTTCTTCAACATATCTTTGACATATTTTGATTGTGAAGTGAAAATTCCTTTATATGTTTGATTGATTTGTATCCCAAGAAGAAATTCATCTCCCCAAACATTGACATCTCAAAATCTTTATGCATCTCTTTTACAAATATTTTACACATAGTTTCATTGCTTCCAAATATAAAGTCATCCACATACACAACCACTATCAAGATTTTATCTTCCCCAAATTTGAAGTAAATATTACTATCTGTGGTACCTTTATTGAATCCTTGTTTTATTAATTCTAGTAACTTGGTAGCAGATTGCTCTTTTCCTTTGAAACTACTCCTTTTTTGTTTTCCAAATTGACAGTCTTTGCAAACAACATTGATAGGATTTGTGATTCTTGGTAGGTCTCTTACTGCATGAACTAAACTGATTCTAACTATATTTTCAAAATTCATGTGACACATCCTTTGGTGCCATAAAAAAATTTCATTAATTTGAGTCATAAAGCAATTACCATCAACACCCTTGAGCTAATAGATATTTCCATCTTTCCTCTTACCAACAGAAATCACAATTCTATATCCTTTTCTAATCTCACATCCATCATCCTAAAACACAAGATTATACCCTTTGCTACACATTTTTCCAACACTCAAAATATTTTTCCTTAAGACTTTAACATATTAAACATCTTTAGTATATTATGCTTTCTATGAAAATTGATTGAACTTATTCCACAAATCTTAGGTCTTGAGTCATATCCAAATTTAACTAATCCTCCATCATACTTTTCAAGTTTAACAAACTTACATTTTTCTCTAGTCATGTGATTAGAGCAGACACTATTATCAATAAACAAATAGTTCTTATCCTATCTAGTATGAAAAGTAGATACCAAAGTACCTTCAATCTTATATCCTTCTTTTCTAGAACACTTTCCTTCACACAACTTTTAGGGTTAGTAGAAGTAGATTCATCTTTTAAATCTAAGAACAAGAATTCATAGTAATTTCCATAATAAGATTCATCATCAGAAGTACTGGCATATTCTCTAGCATAGTAACTTATCTTAATCATCTTTCCTTCATTCTCCTTTGATTGTTCACAACTCTCTTTGGATATCTTAAACAACAGTGACCTATATTTCCACAACTAAAACATTTGAAAGGTAGTTTCCCTTTATACTTATTGATTCCCTTTTTCATCCTTCTTACAAAGTTAGCTTCTACATCATCAAGATCATCTCCATCTGAATCTTTAGCCTTTTTTGAGTTTCTAGTCTTGAAAGCTATCTCAACTTTTGTACCATTTTTCAAACTAAATTTTCTCATTTCATATGAAGTTAGTGTGCCAAAAAAATGATCTCTAGTGTAAGTATTAAATTTTTTAACTTCCTCAATAGTAGATACCTTTTCAATGTAAGAAATAGAGGGACATCTAAGAATTTTCTTTACCATTCTAGGTTTTTTGACATGTACACCAAGACCTCTCAATTGCACTTACCAACTCCTGAACCCTCTACATGTAACTTGTAATTATTTCATCTTTATAAATTCGTAGGGTCTAAAATTGTGCCTTCAGATTCTACAACTTTTCTTGTTTAATCTTATCATATCCTTCATAAATTATTTCTAGCTCGTCCCAAACTTCTTTAGTAGTTTTTAGATTCATGAATTTTACTAATTTAGAATTTGAAAGACTATTCAAAAGAATAATCCTTGCTTTACCATTTGTTTCATGGGCCTTGATCTCATCACTTGTGATTGGACAATTTAGAGGTGCAATATATTGAGTCTTTATTTCCTTTTCAACCTCAAATCCCAAGGATGTTAGATATCCTTTATCTTTGTCTTCCAAAAAGCATAGTCAGTGTCATCAAAATTAGGGATCTCTATATTGTTCACCATCCCAGATCTACCTCAAGCGATTAAGATTTTCTCCAAGGAACCTTGATCTGATAACAATTGTTGAATGAAAAAGACAACTGAGAGGGCGGTGAATTAGTTGTATCCAATTAAAACATAAAACCCTCAGAAGTAATCAGATCTGCATGCATTTAATTAACCCTTAAAATGTTTATGCATGAAATGTAGATAACAACTGAAACAACAACACCATACATAAGAAAACACTAGATTTATGTGGAAAATTGAATAAGGGAAAAACCACAGTGAGTATTAGCTCATAATATAATAATTAAAAAATGGGTAAAAAGGCTCACTGCCAAAATATGATGCACTATCCACAAAGGCTCACAGCTAGGGCTCACAACTAGGGTGCACTTCCATAGAAAGATAAAAAGATAAAAGAGAAATTTTACATAGAGAAAAACTTATTAATTCAAGAGATAATCCACCAAAATAGAACTAAAATTCATAAAAAATAGTTGTGGAGAAATATAGAGAAAGAACATTTCTCCTAGACACTTTTTAAAAAAATACTGCAAATCCAGTGAACATGTTGAACATAACTTTTTCTGCACATTGATCCAGAAGCCCAAATTCTAGATATAGAATCTTTGAACACTTTTAACCAAAATATCTGAATCATAAAGGCAAAGAATCAGTACAAAAGAAACAAGGAGCACATCCTAGAGCACATTTTGAACCTCTGAAAACACCTTCACCATACTTTTTTCCTTTTTTCATCAAATTTTCTCAAAAATACTTGAAAATCAAGAACTAGAGACATCATCTCAACACTTCACGTCATCTCCAAAATCTACAACATAAATATAGCTCAATGTAATCACTATAGTTCCTCAATATCTAAACTATACATGCACAACCAAACAACTCTTCAATATTGAACACCATTGCAACACACTGTCTTTTTATTTTTCACAATTTTCTCAATATCCTCAACATCTTGACAAAAACACTCTCTCTCAATCACTACACTATTGACATCAATGACAACACAAGCTTACTAAAATCAGTGACAAAAACTTCATACTTGCAACATGAGATACTAAGTAGAAACTAAGATCACATTAACCAAGTCATAGGAGTAGAGACATCAATGCAAATAAATGCAGAGTATTTTCTAGACCAATCCAAATAACCAACACTGCCAACCTTTTGCAATTCACAAAAGCTTTCTCGACAACACTAGTGACCTAAAAAGATAGGAGTACAACAGCCACATAACAAAAACACTAAATACCAAATTGCAAGACCACATCTCTAACAATAGAAGAATGCAGAGCATTCTCCTAAATAGTCAACAATTTTCAAGAATAGAATGTTTCAACAACTTGTGGAGACCAAAAATTTCTTTCAGTGACATATGCTTCATCAGGATCATCAGGAGAGAGAATACAAAATACTATATATCATCAACATCTATCCACCATTAACATTACTTCTAATCAGCATCTTAACATATCATCATGAAAATAACTCTACTAACAACAACCATACACAATACTTTCTTACATGATATCAAACAAGGCATGAAATTCAAAGATGAAATTCAACAACACATCATCATACAATAATGGAAATTGAAAAAAAAAATTGTTAATAGTGACAACCAATTCCAACCAAAAATTCAACTATCTTCCTAAGCATATGTAATAATCTCCTTAGGTATTGACATCAGTGACAACCAACAATCAATGTTGACATCAATGAAAATGACTATGAACAATCTCCCCCTTTGGCATTGATGGAAAAAAAAACCTACTCACTCTCCCCCTTTCACATGAAGGACAAAGGGAAACACACACTTGCACAAAATGACAACACTTCTTCAACAACCAATCATGCTAGCTCCCCCTAAGGAGCACATTCTTTCTCCTCTTTTGATGAACATAGACTCCTTGAAACAACTAATAGGCTCCCCTATTAGTAGCAACCATTAACATCTCCCCCTTAGAGGAAACCACTATCAATCCAGGTATAAGGATATGTCTTTGAATTAAACCCGCTGGATAGATGTGCCAATTATGTATCTAGTTAGAACAAGGAGGGGGAATTACCCATAAGTTCTATTAGAGATACTAAAATGTATCCTTTGAAAGTTCTAAAGTGAAAATGTCTAAAATTTGATCCTTAGTAGGAACATGCTCCAATATTCCTTCATGCTCTGTAACCTTCTCTCTTAGAAAGTGATATAGGATACAAATGTGTTTAGTTCTTGAATGCATCTTAGATTCTTGGAAATATTAATTGCACGGATGATCACAAAATATAGGAATGGGTTTTTCATACACTACCTTCACATCTTTCATATTTTTCTTCATCCAAAGCACTTGGGTGCAACAAGATGCTGCAAAAATATATTCACCTTTCATTGTAGATAATGACATTGAGTCCTGCTTCTTATTGAACCAAGAGACCAATCTGTCTCCTAAGAAAAATGCACTACCACTTGTTATTCTCCATTAATCCACACATATTTCCCAGACAACATCACTTTAAGCATTCAAGAACAAATTATTATCCTTATTATACCATAAACCATAATTTGGAGTTCCTTTCAAATATCTCAAGATTCTTTTCACTTCCTTCTCATGATATTTCTTAGGACTAGCTTGAAAATTTACAATCAAACATATTGCATCCATGATATCAAGTTTAGAAGCAATCAGCTACAACAACCCTTCAATCATAGACCTATATAGAGTTTTATCAACCTTCAAAGACTCATCAAATTTTCTCAAATGACAACCAGTCACCATAGAGGTACCAACTGGTTTGGAATCCTTCTTGCCAAAAATTCTTCAAAATCTTCTTTACATACTTATCCTGAGAAATAAAGATACCAACATCTTGTTGAACAATTTGATGCCCAAGAAAGAAGGAAAAATCACCAATCATAGACATCTCAAATTCTTTCTACATCTCTTCTACAAAATTATTACACATTAACATATACAATTACAATCAATAAATTTTCTTCCCAAACGTTAATTCAAAGATTAATATCTACATTTCCTTTGTTAAAACCTTGTTCAAGTAAATACTTATCCAACTGAGCATACAAAGCTTTGGGAGATTTCTTGAGTCTTCAAACCATGTCTAGGTCTTTAGATAATTGGAAACCATTTGGTTGCTCAATATATACCTCTTCTTCTAGATCCCTATTAAGGAAAGTTGACTTGACATTCATTTGATAAACTTTGAAGTTCTTATGAGTATAAAGAGAAAGAAACATCCCTATTGCTTCCATTCTAGCTATTAGAGCACAATTATGCCAAAAATTAATACCTTGAACTTGTGATTTTCCTTGTACATGTCCACGACACTGCATGGACAAAAATTCATTTCCTAAAGAATGTAGATCAATCCAACAAGCCTTTATCAACACTTTAGTCTACCAAAGCATAAACTGAAACTCTATCATTTGTAACTTTTATTGTGAAAGATTTAATGAAAAATTATTGTCAAACATAAAAATTTTGCAACATGATCAAATTATCTTTTGAACCACAAAAAAAAATATTTCTCTACAAAGGCATGTGGGACAAAATACCATGACACTGTGAAATATTTATTTCCACCAAAACCTTTAAAAAGGTTCATTATTGCATAAAAGATCTGCACACCAATATATCTAAACCAATTCTTCTTTCATGCTAAAATATTTAGTATCTTACTCTTTTTAGGGGGACTAAAATCCTTTGCAAATGAAGTCTCCCCCTCATATTTAAATTCTCTATCTCAATTGTCTTAGGGTCTTGTGTAGACTGCAAAAGTGTAGAATCATGCTTCCTCTCTTTTTCTTGAACTTGTTCTTCCTTCCAAACATTTTCATTACCCTTCTCTTGCTGATTAAATTTTTTTATGCCCTTTTTTATTTTGAAATGATTCCTTCACAAAACCACTTCTAAAACTATTTTCTTTATGTCCCGCTTTATTGCATTTTTAGCAAACAATGTTGTTCTCTAGAACAAAATTGTTTCTTTTCACCTTGGATCTGCGCTCAATATCTTTATGACCAAAGTTGTTGCAAGTATAGAAATATCCATCAAATGAAACATTATTTATTTGAGGCACACATGATCTTCTCATGTTATTATTCCTTATTTTTTTAGATTTACAATCAACATCCTTATGCAAGAAAAGAAGAAGCCTAGAAAAGATTGATAAAAACTTGGTAGAAGCATGTTGTCTTGCATGTGGAGGACTTCTAAATGCTTTTTTATTTCCAGACAGAAATAAATCCACCTTCTCTCTTACCATTTTGATCTATATTTGCATTTGTTGATGAATTCTTCTTAGAATCTTAAGTGGGGGATTTCTCCTCCTCTATCTTATACTTTCCATCTGATTTGGAATTATCATGAGCTGACTCTTCTCCTTCAATGTCTTTTTTTTCTTTTTCTCTTTCCAGTTTATTTCTCAGAGTAGCAATCTCCTCCTTAAGTTTAAAGTGCTTAGTTTTTTTGTCATTGAGATTGGTATTCAAGGAATCTTCAATATTCTTTCTTTCTTCAACCTTAATTTTCAAATAAGAGATCACATCTTCTACCATTTTTAGTTTGATTCCACATTCTTTACCCTTTTCTACTTGAGATTTCATTTTTCCATTTTCTTTCTTTGATATTTTGAGTAGTCTCTTATATTTTTAATTTAATTCCTTTGCTTCATTTAGGTCTTCTAGAGTAGGTGAAAGTTTTCCTTCAAACAAAATTTCTCAATTATCTAAATTGAAGGCCCAACCTTCAAGTTCCATTGACTCTAGATCCGGTTTAGAAGAAAACATATCTTTATCACTAAGGAGTTGGAATTTTTATAATTTTCAACATCACACTTTTTTTGCACTAAGAGCCATAAAAAGGGTTTTAGAATTTGAATCATTCTCCTCATCTTCTAAGGAACAACTACTCTCTTAGAATAAAGACCTATTTTAACCTTATCTCTTTTGTTATCATCATCTTATTCTTTATAAGGACATTTATATGCAAAATGACTAGTCCTTCCACAATTGAAACACTTGAAAGGTAACTTACCTTTGTATTTTCTAGTGCATTTCTTTAGTGTTCTCACAAAATTCACTTCAACCTCATCAAATTCTCCATTCTAATCAATAGCTTCATCTTCAATCTTTTTGTTGGCTTTGAATGGAGCTTCCTTCTCTAGGACATCTTTGTCAAATTCTCTCATTTAAAGGTAGTTAGAGCACCAAACATTTCATCTACTGAATACTAATCCAAATTCTTAGACTCTTCAATAGTTGAAACATTAAATGTCTATAGGATTTAGGGAGAGATCTCATAACCTTCTTCATAATATCATCATCTTTGACTATACCACCAAGACTAGTGATTCCAGTAACAACTTCATGCACCCAAAGCATATAACTTGCAATGTATTCATCCTCTCACATTCTTATGGTCTAAAATATTCTCTTAAAAATATACATCTTGGCTTGCTTTAATTTGGTATCCCCTTCATAGATATGTTTCTAATATTTTACCATACATCCTTGGTAGAGCTACAACTCATCACCTTCAAAAGTTTTGAATCAGCCAATTCACACAAGATAGCAATTTTAGCCTTGGAATTTTTCTCATATAACTTGATTTCAACCCCAGAGCAGTTGGAGGAGAAGAAAGAGCAACATAACCATCTTTGACTAATTTCCATACACCAAACCATAGAGATTTTAAATGACAATCCATTCTCAATTTTTGGAGAGTATAATTAGTCCCATCAAACCTAAGACCCTTGTATGAACCATCATGTTCCATTTCATACCTTTACCTCAAGTGGTTAAGCTTGGTGTAGGGAACTTGGCTCTGATACCAATTGTTGAACACACTAGATACTGAGAGGGGGTTGAATTAGTATCTATGAATACTTAAACCCCTTTGGAACTTTAAAACTTTAGCACAATAATTCATAAGAAAATATAAACCCTTAAATAGATTAACAACAAAGAAAGATATAACATTTTAAACCTTCAACAATTTTAGCAATCTTTAGTACAAAATGTGTTAGAAGTTTGGAAGTTTATCATCATTGATGCTGCTTGGAAACATGAGAATGATGTGTACATACATAGGATGATTCCGCTAAACTAGTGTTGTCATTGATGTCAACATTGTGGGAAGCATTTTTGGTGTCATTTTTATAGTACTAACTATACAAGAAGCTTATCTATCAGAGGTTTGGTTAAGTGTTCGAGCTGTTGATGGTGTTGTGGTCTAGCGCATCAATTTTTGGGTCCACACTTCACTGCAAGAAGATATGTAACTCTACACTCTTAATCATATCATTATGACTGGTTCATACAACTATATTCAAGATCTTGAGAAGTTTCATTATGTGTACTGGAAGTTATCAATGATAGATTTCAACTCTATATATTATAGTAATCTCTCTGTCAATATACCTACTTGGGAGATTCCACATTTCCTTATGAAGTATTTTTTGATGTTTTGGTTCTAAAGGTAGTCCCTCTCATGTTGGTGGAAATATAAGCTAAAGAAATATTGAATTTGGAAGGTGTTTATTTTGAGAAGCATGTGTATGATTGGAGTTTTTGTGATTAGGTCCTATTCCTAGATGACCTAATGCATGATGTGTGTTGAGAAGATTAATTATAGTGGAAGTTAGTTGGATCTATTTTAGATCCATGATGACTTGAAATTGAGTATTACATGTTTTTCTCGGGAAAAAATATGTGTTTTAATCTTGTATGGTGCTGACAAGAGCTATTTTGGATTATTTTGTTTACATCTAATTAGACCGACCTAATTGATGTGTGTGATATATTTTGGTATATATATGAAATATTTTGGGATTGTAAAGGTGGGTGGAGGTATGAGAGATAAGTGGATGTATGAACATAAGTGACATATCACATGCAAGTGGTGTTGTATGATGCAAACATATGAATTAAGTGGTAGAAGTTCAAAATCAGAGTAGAGTTGTTGAACGACTACTAAGTAGGACAATACTTCATATTCAGAGCTTCAAAGGAACTAAAATATAGCATAAGATAGGTGCACTTTGTATCAATTCATATTTGGCAGTGATCCATACCATTTTGTATTGTACTTAACTCTGGTTGTGAGCCTTTTTAAGGATAGTGTGTCTTGGCAGTGAGCCCCTATAATATACTATATTCAGATATAATATATTGTGAGTTAATCCTCATCACGGTTTTTTGAATTTTGGGATTTTCACATATTAATCCTGGTGTTCATGTGTCTTGTGGATTTTTGGATGATTCATGATTTTATTTATTTTTATAGTTAATATATTTTGGCGATTGTATTTATTGTGTTCAAAAAGTTATAGAATATTGATTCACCCCCTTCTCAGTATTTTGAATGTTTAACAATTGTTATTAGAGCAAGGTTCCTTGGAGAAAATCCTAACAACTTGAGGAAGATATTGGAAGTTTGTGCACATGGCTAACAAGAAGTGTCCTATTCCTCCGCAAGAAATTTCTACAATTGAGTACATAGAAGATGGCTACATGTTTGAAAAAGAAGAAGTGAAATATGTTCTTGAAGATCTTGATAGAGTTGAAATCGAGAACAAAAGATTGAAGGAAATCCTAGGCGAAGAAAATGAATGCAATAAGAAACTAAGAGAACAAAACCAGAAGTTCAAAGAAAGGAATAGGGAGGTTAGTATACAGTTGAAGCAAGCAAATGGAGAGATCATTGAAGTAAAAGTGAAAATGGAAGAAAAGAAGAGGATTAAGGAATGTTTGAATACAGTGGTACAAAAAAAGACTGAATAATGCTCTAATCTTGAACAAGAAGTGTTAAATATCAGATTTGATTTGAAAAATGCAAGAATAAATGAGGAGAAATTAAAAATGAGTACTACATTTTTTGATGAGCTACTTGCAATATAAAACCCCTCTACAGAAAAAGGTGGTTTGGGCTCGAAGAAGGACAAAGTTCAAAGGCAATTTAGACAAATAGAAAGGTTGACAATTAAAATAAGATTCAAGGAAGAGGGAGACAATTCATAAATCGAATAAGTAATGTTGGAAGACCTCCTATTAGAAAAAAAAATGCATAAAGGTACCCATATTTCAATGTTATTTTTTTTTCATGCAATAAATATGGACATAAAGAAATAGAATGTAGGAGTAGAATAAATCAGAATGTTGGATTCTTCTCTTGACAATGTTTTGCATGCAAGAAATTTGGACATAGATCTATTGAGTGTAGAAGTCAAATGATGAATAGATATAACATAAGGAGAATGTTTTAATATTTTAATGGCTACTATTATACATGTAATGTATTTGGACGTAAGGCTAACCAGTGCAAATCAAGAATGAATAGAAGTTAGTTTATGCTACTTTTGCAACAAACCCGAAAATATTTAAAAAGTTTGTAGAAGCAAAAATAGAAGACAACCTAATCCAGTAAAAAAGAATGAACCTATGAAGAAATTTCATTCTACCGAGGTTAAGAAGGAAATGGAAAAGATATGGAGAAAGAAAGAGAAGTCAAAGAATGAAGATGATTCAAGAACTACAAATGCATTTGTACCTACCTTGAATAGAGATAATTCTTCTCAAAATTAAGCCCATGCAAAGGCTTAGGGGGATCAATAATAGAAAATTCTAAAATCCCCCTGAAAGTATAAGGTGTCAAGTTGTGACATAGAGATATGTCTTGGAAATGTAATTTCTAAAGCTATTGAGGAAAGTTGTGGAAGGAAATATTGTGATGCAGAATTTTGCAGAGCATTTGTAGATTAACTATGGATACTTTTGATCATCAAAGCTTGCACCTCTTTGAACAACCTTATGGGAAATTCAGTGAGTGGGGGACCAATTTCACCTCATTGAATGACCTCTGCAATTTTTATAGAAAACCGAGTGTTCTTTTTGTTTGGGGAAAAGGGTAGAAAGAAATGAAAAATAAAACATAAAGATGGTGATGCACTGATGCTTTTGCAACATTTCAAACCTTAACTATTTCTTACAACTAATATGATAGACAAAAAATGCCACCAACCCTTCATTCATGGGAAGAGAATGAGCAACAAAGGCTAGAGAAAGCATAATGTAGTCTTTCAAATCTCCCCGTGGAAAGCACCCATTAAGGTCCAATTAGATATAAGAAAACTCTAAAGACCAATAGGAGTACTCACATATTCACAAAATCCTTCCTCATTTATAGCATAATATTAAAAATGGAATACCTTTTATATAAAATGAAATACTATCATGGACATAATCCAATTTTTGAAAGATAGCATAAAACATAGAAGCTAACAACATGTAGAATAATTAATAGGAATATCAATGAAAAGCCTTAACATTGTATTCTCAAGATGAATGAAATATGAAAAAGAAACATGAAAAAGGCCATGAACATGCACAATCTCAAATATTTCTTCCAAATAAATCAAATTTGCATGATATATTAACTGAAAAAGAAAGGTCGGATGCCAATCCAATGATAGTCTGAATTAAACATAACATTCCAAAGAGAATAAACAATATTTTATAAAGACCCTCCTACTTCTGAGAAAATAGAACTCCCTAAAACAATATCTATATTCTTTGAAAAGGTTTTTCAAAGAAAAATTTAAAACTTTTTACTCACTACTACCAACACTTATTTATAGCCAGAAGAAGAGGACACCACTACAAACAATCAAGAAAAAGAAACTCCCAGACACTTGAATCTAATAGCTTGCAATCCAATCCTAGATCTTGATTAGATCGTAGCAATCTTCGCTCATTAATTCTAGACTGCTTCATTAATGGTTTCAAATTTTTAGTGAAGATATACTATCAGAAGACAATCATATTTTAACACAACTTGGAAAAATCTGATCGATCAGCTATGGAGACTGAAGAATCCGACTCAAAGATTCCACCCCAAAATTAAGACATACACCGTGCTTCCCAACAAATTCTACCCAAAAATATCTTTTCGAAAAAAATACAGACTACCAAATGAAAGTAGATGACATGTCAAGCGAGCATGCGATTTCAAATTTTGTGAGAGCATATTTGAAGAAAGTCCCTGCCAAGCTGACACATGTCCTGGTTCATGCCCAAAAAGGAAAGGATATATATAAATTTGTGCAGCCTCCACGTGGTGTATTGCACACCTTTATGTGAAAGCAATCTTCGTCCTTTAGGTTTGGATCCATCCTAAAGTAGAAAGGAAGCAAGGTCAAAAAGCAAAAATGTTCAAAGGAAAAAATTGTTTTACAGATACAAAGGCTTGAATTTTGACAATTTTTTGGTAGCATTTATTGCTGACACATTTATTAATATAGGTCAAATCATGGAGTTTAAGAATATATTTGAGAAGAAAAATTCATTTGATGTGAAGGAAATGAAAATTGAAGAAGAGGAAGTGGATTTGAGGCATTTTTAACAAGCTAAATATCAAAATCCTATTCATCATTGGATAAAATTCAAGAGGTATTTTCTTACAAAATTCTTTTCCAAAATTTTTCATTTTTAATGCAATGGATGGTTCAAGGGTAGTGAATATTTCAGAAAAATCGTAAATTAAATTAAACACATGTATTCTTTGAAAAAATTGTTAGAAGACTCATCCAGTGCATTTTTTGGCATTCCCCTTAGAGTTTTCCCTAGTGAAGATATTTATGCATACATTTACCAAAAAATAGAGGAAATGTCAAGTGTTCGATTGAGTATTTTGTGGAAAAGTGAATTGGAAGAAAACTATGATGCATACTAAAATATAGAAAAATAGGGTTTACCACCAAGATGAACAAGATGATAAACAACTATTTTTTCTCTAGGGGAATATTTCATTCAATTATGAGGCCAAAATGCATAAATAACAATAAAAAACTAATCCTAACTATTATAGAAATAAAAAACAGGAGTTTTGAGAGCTTGAAATAATGTGTACCTTGTAGAAATATTGTTATTTTAAAGTAACAAAAAAATCATTCACTTGGTGAATGGGTCATTGTTAGGGTTCTGGAAACTAACTTATGGGTTTTATTCCTCTCATTCTACACTCCCAAATCTCAAGTTTTTACTACTTCAAGCCCCTATAAGGACTCATCCGCCTTTAGTGGTGAATGGGTCCTTTCAAGGCTTCATAAAATTGACTTCTGGGTTCTGTACTTCAATATCTGAACTCTCAGATCCTTGGTGATCAGCTCTCAAAAACCTGTACCAAATTCTATAGCCTTGTTTCCATGTTCTTGCACTATGAATGACAACTTTGGAAATTGACAGCATTGACAATTTTGCTTTAATATTTTTCTCCACTTGATCTTCAACCTATAAATCTGCAAACACACATCAAAGGGGAGAGAAACTTGTTGATTGTTATTGAATAGGGGTTTTCCTTGGTCAAACCCCTTTTAGGTAATTAAACCAAATGATGAAATAAGGAAATAGAAGCATGAAACATGAAATATGCATTGTTGATATCTTGGGAGTTGTCTTGGAATGTAAATTTGCAAACTAACATGAAGTGGCCATGAAGAATGTAGATCTTGATCTTAAATTAGATGTGAAATGATGCTTGCAAATGGATCTTCAATGCTACATCAACAACACTAGTTCAACTACATGCTTGATGCATTATGCCTTTGACATGATGAAATGACCTTGAATTGCTGCAATAAACTCTTGATAATCTACCTTTGAATGACCTTGAAATTATCTTGAAGTGCTCTATAATGTTCTTGTGAAATATTAGGATGCTCTCTTGAAAGTATTAGATTGCTTAGATTAAACTATGTGAATTAACCTCATTTATAATAAATCTAGAGATTAACCACGAAATTCAAATAATTCAAGCCGACATCAGATGTAGGATTGAAAATCATTAGAATTCCACCACAATTAAATTCAAAAAGGGGTGTCCTATGTGAGAAGGACTCATTCACCACTAAAGGTGAATGGGTCCTAGCGCAACTTTCTAGGACCAAGCTTCGAGGTGGTGAAATAACATTAAAAACCCATTTTAAAAATGCAAAGAAAGGGGTATCCTTTGTAGAGAGGACCCATTTGCCAGTAAAGGTGAATGGGTCTTAGCACCATTTTCTAGGACCTTGATTTTTCCAAATTAAATGTCATACAATTTGATTATTGGGTGTTAGGTTGGATCCTCATAAGGTGTCATAAATAAGGCTTAAATTTGAATTAAAGGGGCTAATTAAGCTCAATTAACAAATATTAATTAAGGATACCCTAGATAAGTGTGAAAGTGTGCTACAACACTTTACAACACCTTAAATAGGGTACAAATTAAGTACATTGCATTAGAAAGGGGCTTAGATTAATGTGAATGTGTACAACACATTACAACACCAAACCAAGGCATGATTAGGTTAATTAAATGTCAATTATTCCCAAATTAAGGAAAAGGGATACTTTTTCCATTACTACATTTTCCCCCCTCTTTAGTGAGAATTTTCCCCCACGAAAAACTCACACTAAAGTAGAAATTCAAGAAACTTAAAAGTATGAAACAATAACAAAGATACATAATAATACCTTATCAAAGGCCAAGAAAAACAAAGAAAAACAAAGTATCAAGCACAACCATTCCAATGAAATGTGGAACGGGGTTGTTTGTACGCAACATACACTGCTCACTTGAGGGGAGTGGAACCTTAGTCTATCCACTAGGTGAGTTATCCCCATCATGTCTGCTCACTCTGAGGTAGTGGAACCTCAGTCTGTCCACTAGGTGAGTTGTCCCAATGAGGTGGAAAATGAGAGAATCATATTAGCCTCCCATACCATATTGAAGTTATCCTCTTGACAACTTTGATAAGGCACCACAATGTAATTCTTTTTGTAAATGATTTTGAATGTCATATATGTAAGTTTCTGATAAAGAGGATTTTCCTTTGTTCGTTTAATGTCTTCTTCTAAGGGAACATCATGCCTAATGTCTCCAAGAGAGGACAAGTCAAAGAGTATCATATCACCACTTATGGGATGAGTCTCATTTCACATCATGCCATGAAGGGAGATCATATGCTTAGAAATATCACACTCTTGGAGGACATCAAAACCAATGACACCACCAAGAAAAGGACACGTCATAATAAACAAAGAAAATCACACCATAAAATATGCCAAAATATGTCATCAATGTATGCCCCCACTTTAAAGTGGTTGCTAACACCATTACTGTGAGCAATTTCTTTAAAGTAGACAATTGTTTTGTCCTAAGACATGAGATATTTCCTTAGAAAACCCTATGCGAAGTCATATGTTTCCAAAATAAAGCTATGCCATGAAATAGCAAGGAAGGGTTTCCCCCAAAAATAAAATGCTAAATCTAGAAAGAAAAGTATGTCACATGTGAGCTAGCTTAAGGCTTGTCATCCACATTCCAAGCTTTCTCTTATATGTACATGAAATTTGATCAACTAGCCAAAAGAGACAACGATAACTGAAATACAAGGGAAAGGCTACCTACCCCTTTCCCCCACTTAGTGTAGGACAAGCATGAGCCGATATGATTGATGAGAAACTCAAATATCAATATCAATTAGAGGAACAAGGTGCTTCAACACAAGGAAGAGAATGACACTCCTTAAGATGTTGAATTCAATTACTCAAAGCCTTACATTCATTAGTACAATGACCATGAATTCTATGATATGCACAAAATGAACTCTTGTAGTAAAATTTATTTCATGTTCTTGGGGGGAGAGATATGGAATGATATTGGAGGAGTCTCAACAAGATACCCTCTTGATCAGTATTAGAATATGTTCCCTTATTTTGTGACAAAGATTTCTCTTTCTTAGTACAAGATGTCATATTTACATAAGAGTCTTTAGATTGTGAGATTTTGTACTCTCCTTTACATAATCTAAAAAACTCCAATTGTTATTATTTTGTGTGATGAAATTGATATTATGCGAGGATTTCTCTATTTCTTTCATTGCTTTCAAAGGATAGTAATCAAGATAACTCATGTCTATCATTTCAAGATTCACTAATGTTAAAGTTGGCTTAGAATCTAATGTTTTTTAAGAGTGTTGACATTAAGTGAGGGCTTGTTTGTTTCTTTCAAGGGAAAATAACAAATACCATTAGTCATTTCCTATGTGTTAGGCTTTATAGGGACACAAATAACTTATTCTCTAGCACCACATCCTTTTCTACTATAACCAAGTTGCATCATAAGTTCATAACCTCTTCCATAAAGTTTTGCATTTCTTTTAGATTTGGCGGTTTCTCATAATCGACTTCATCAAAGTTTTTTTGTGTAATTTGTTTCTTCTAAAGTGCTTGAGGTGAATGCTTTCGAATTTTGTGTTAAATATTGTGTTTTCATTACCACTTTTTCTTTTCCCTTTTCAAATTATTTGTTTATGATCTTGTATTCTCCCATGAATGTAGGTGTGAAATATAAGGAGCCCCACTAATCTTCTAATAACTTTGTGACTTTTTCAATATGATTTTATTTTTCTTTCTCTTGCACGGGTTCCACTTGTGTAGTTGGTGTCAATGTGTTCAAAGGATTTTATTTTCCTTTTTGAATGTTCAAACAATTTTTTGGTTTAGGGTCATCTTTGATTGTATATACCTTGTTGTTGTAGACATACATCATTTTATGATGAAGGGTAGAAGGCACCCCATTGATTGTATGAATCAATGGCCTTCCTAAATGAATATTATATGAAATATCATGAGACATAATATGTATAGGAGTTTTCAATGTAACCTTTCCAACTTTAATAGGTAGTGTAATCACACAAAGAGATTTTTTTCCTACATTATTGAACCCAAAAATGGATAAAGAATCTAGTTGTATTTGGCTTTTTTCTACTTCAATATTGTCCAAAAGATTTATGCTACATATGTTAAGGGTCAAACCATCAACTCAACAATAGTTATTTTTATCCCAATATGATTATGTTGAGCTATTATCATGAAAGCTTCACTTTGTTTTTTCTCTTCTAGCAAAGGTAACTCATCTTTGTGGAAAGTGATGTACAAGTTGGTCGAAGTTATAGATTCAATTTGGGCTTCCACATCATTTGATTACACATTATGAGGGGTAGGAGCTTGCTGTAAAGCACTTTGAAGCATGTTATGATAACTAGGCGAGGTTTGAATAAGTTCCCATAATGATATCTTAGCAGGATTATTCTTTAGTTGTTCAACATTATTATAATCCTTTCTAGTTTTTAATGGAAAAAAAGGGGGACCAGGTAAGATAGGGTTAGGCAATGGTAAGGATGTTGGAGTTTCTTGTCTTGGTTGTGTATTTTTATAGTGTTATATGTATGAGCAATGGTATTGTAATGCGGTTGTTGCAAAACATTATCAAGTTTCCTTTTAGGTAGTCTGAGATAAACACAAGTTTATTTTCAACTTGTGGTTTTTGTGAGGGTGGATAAATAATTAGAGGATTCTTAGGATTTACCACTAGATGTTTAGGGGGTCCAATAACTAAGGGTGATCTAACGGAAACTTGTGCATTCATAGCCTCAATAGTTTTGGTTTGATGTCTTTCTAATGAACGGGATTCTAGTGTCATCATTTTACCCTCATCTAAGGAAGTTACATCACTATTGTTTGAAAGACATGTATCAATGTTCTCATTTTCTTCCACCATGATATCCTCCCTAGTATGAGAGTTTTTTGGAGAGCAACAAACTAGATGTTCATGAAATTCAATAACTTGATCACAAGTAGAGGATTCCCCAATGGTTGTGTTCTCTTATTTATCAATGATGTCAATATTTTGTTCAATAAAGTTTTTTCTAAGAGAAGAGGGACAAATGGGATTTTCATAACTCTCATTGATTGGATTTTCTATCAAAATATATTTGTCACCAATAGTAGAGATATTAGGAGAAGGCCCAATTTGATTGTTATGATTGTCCATGATTTCATCCTTTTTATCTAAGGTATCATTCTCTTGTGCCATAATATCTACCCTAGTAGGGGAGCTTTTAATACTTTAATCACAATCCATGGTTAGATTTTGTAAAGTAACTTCATCACAAATAGGGGAGACATCAATAGAAGAAAAACTATGAGTTTTATGCTTACTAATGATTGGAATTTTTTTTTCAAATATATCTTTCCAAATGGAAGGAGCATTAGGGAAGGGAGGAACATGATTATCATGATTCTCAATAAGTTTATCTTCTAACACCAAACGATTATCTTTTCATCTAGGAGGGACACTAGGAGAAGGACAAATTTGATTGTCATGGTTATCTACAACTACATACCCATGTCTTATAATGTCCTCCCACATAGGAGAGGTAGGATTGTCATATATCTAAATCATTGTATCTCTTAACACCATGTCCTCCTCATAAATGTTATTTTCATGATTGTATAGAATTGTATCTTCTTTCACTAAAGCATTCTTACAAGTAGGGGAGGTGTTGGGAGACAAATGGAGACTAGGTAAAGTAGTGTCAATGGTCTCATCTTCTTGTATCATAATATCTCCCCAAGGGAGAGGAGGAAAATAATAAACAAGAACTTCATGATTCCCACCAAGTGTATCTTCTTTCACCAATATACCTTCATCAAAAATAGGAGAGGTATCAAAAGAAGAACAACTATGGTTATCATGATTGTCTATGCTTACATCCTATTTCACTAAAAACTTCTCACAAATAGGAGAGATATTAGGAGATGAGGGGATGATGGGAAATGTGGTATCATGGAAAATGTCAACAAGATCAATCTCTTTCACTAAGATATTTGCACGACTAATATGCTTTCTATTGCATTTTTTCTTTGCAAACTTGGAAAAGAAAGATACTAGCATTTGTGAAAAGTAATCTAATGCAACACAATGACTTAGAATGAAATATGTAAATGAAATTTCTAGATTCTAAACAAGGTAATTTAATGATTACACTATGAAACAATCTGAAAATGAAATGTTGAAAATGCAATTTTGAATTTTGACAATGCACTAAATGAAGCAGATTAAGCTAGATGCAATGAATTTGATGAAAGAGAAAATAAAAAAACTAAAACAAGAAAGTAACAGTAGAAAATAGAAGCCTAAAAATGATATTTTAATTTCTAGAAAATGCAAATCAGGATCTATCAGGGACTCATTCGCCAGTAAGGGTGAATGGGTCCTGGTTAAGGATTTTTGGGATGTTTTTGCTAATGTTTTAGTGATTTTTAATGATTTTTAGATGACAAAAAATTTAGGTCAAGCCTAATCAGGGACTCATTCTCTAGTAAAGGTGAATGGGTCCTTGATTAGGGTTTTTTTAACTATTTTCAAATGATTTTTCAAGTTTTCTACAATTCTTTCAGTTCCAGGTCTAATACTATAACTTTTAGTTTCAAATTTTTTAGAAATGTAATGTAAAATTGCAATAAAATGATGAATGAAAAGACCTAATTTCAAATGCAATGTTTTAATTTTAAAATGCAAAATTATGAAATATAAATGGTATGCAAAATGACTGATTTGTTTTTGTATTTTTTAGATTTAGAGAAATGCAAAATAATGCAATTCTAAACTCTAAATGAGATGCAAGTTTGAATGAAAAGTAAGAAACCCTAAATGAGATCTAATTCAATTCAATGAATGGAAGATATAACATAGGATGAGAAGAAATAATCCAAGATCTGAAAATTACAATATTCAATAGGTCGGGTTCACCAAAATGAAACATAGAAAAGTAGGGTTTACCACCAAGATGAACAAGATGATAAACTGCTAATTTTTCTCTAGGGGAATGTTTCATTTAATTATGAGGGAAAGAATACATAAATAATAATCAGAAACAAATCCTAACTATTAAAGAAATTATAAAAAGGGGAGTTTTGAGAGCTTGAAATAATGTGTACCTTGTAGAAATCTTGTTTTTTTTAGCTCATAGAGGACTCATTCGCCTTTAGTGGCGAATGGGTCTCTGTTAGGGTTCCATAAACTGATTTTTTGGTTTTATTCCTCTTAGAATCCACTCCTAGATCCCAACTTTTCACCGCTTCAAGCCATACACCGAGGACTCATTCGCCTTTAGTGGCGAATGAGTCATTTCAAAGTTTCAAAAAATTGACTTCTCGGTTCTATAATTTGATGTCTACACTCTCAGATCCTTGATGATAAGCTCTTGAAAACTTGTCAAAAATTTTATAGCCTTGTTTCTGTGTTCTTGCACTATGAATGACAACTTTGCAACTTGACAAATTTGATAATTTTGCTTCAATATTGTTCTCTACTTGATCTTCAATCTATAAATCTACAAACACACATCAAAAGGGAGAATTTTTTTTTATTGTTAGTGAATAGGGGTTTGCCTTAGTCAAACCCCTTTTAGGTAATTAAACCAAATGATGAAATAATGAAATAGAAGCATGAAACATGAAATATGCAATGTTGATAGCTTGGGAAATGTCTTGGAATGTAAATATGCAAACTAACATGAAGTGGCCATGAATTAATGTATATCTTGATCTCAAATTAGATGTGAAATGATGCTTGCAAATGGATATTCAATGCTACATCAACAAAACTAGCTCAAATACATGCTTGATGCATTAAGCCTTTGACATGATGAAATGACCTTGACTTGCTGCAATAAAAACTTGATAAACTACCTTTGAATTCCCTTGAAATTATCTTGAAGTTTTCTATAATGCTCTTGTGAAATATTAGGATGTCTCTTGAAATTCTTAGATTGCTTAGATGAAACTATGTGAATTAACCTCATATTTAAACTAAATCTAGAGATTAACCCTGAAATTCAAATAATTCAAGTTGAAATTAGATCTAGGATTGAAAATCATTAGAATCCCACCATAATTAAACTCAAAAAGGGGTGTCCTATGTGAGGAGGACCCATTCACCACTAAAGGCGAATGGGTCCTAACACAACTTTCTAGGGCTAATTTTTGAAGAGGTGAAATAACATTAAATCCCCTTTTCAAAAATGCAAAGAAAGGGGTGTCCTATGTGGAGAGGACCCATTCACCACTAAAGGTGAATGGGTCATAGCACCATTTTCTAGGACCTTTATTTTTCCAAATTAAATGTCATACAATTTGATTATTGGGTGATGGGATGGATCCTCATAAGGTGTCATAAATAAGGCTTAAATTTAAATTAAAGGGGATAATTAACCTCAATTAACCACAATTAATTAAGGAGACCATAGATAAGTGTGAAAGTGTGTTACAACACTTTACAACACCTTAAATAGGGTATAAATTAAGTACATTGCATTAAAAAGGGCCGTAGATTAATGTGAATGTGTACAACACATTAAAACACCAAACCAAGGCACAATTAGGTTAATTCAATTTCAATTATTCCCAAATTAAGTAAGGAAAAGGGATACTATTTTTGTTACTACACATACAAAATCCTAGTGGAAAAGAAACTAGATGTATGGAAAAAAATTCCATGGTTAGAATTTGACAAGAAGTACATTTGAATTGGATTGAGAAGGATTCATGATGAGTCTATTTGGATTGATGGTTCAAACTTGATAACCAGAGAACCTATAATGGATGTGACTAGTTTGTGGTCCTTCAGGCTAGTTTCAAGGTGAAAGTTTGTCAATGATCAAGAATTAATAGAATATAATGGCACAACTCTTGAAGGAAAAGAACATGTCTCGAGTACAATTAAAAATAGAACTATCTAATATGCCACAATGCTTATTGGACATAAAATTTACTTACCTATTAATGACTATACAGTCTCTACTATTGTTACACACATTGCATTTGACATGGTTGAGAATGGTATGGATTATGATCTTTGTGGGCTACTTCAATAACACCTTATAAAAAATTTAAAAGAAATAAAAAAGAACAAAGTACATTTCAATATGAAAATTTAATAGTTTACTTACATTTTCACTTCATGAAGGAGATACCGGTTATTGGAAAGGTTGAATGGAAAAATACAAAGCCGATAGCACACTATATAAGGAATATCATGATGGATCTCGGTGGTTCGGATGCTTGAGAAACTTTCCTTGTGGAGTTCTTTTGAATATTTCAGATGAGGATGAATAAGAGGACAATAATTCTAAAAAGTGTGGGTATGTGTAGGATCATCATGGAAAAAATAGGCCCTTAAGTGGTAAAAAATTTAGAAAAATCAGAGTTAGGCAACTTGACATTAAAATTTGAATAAGTTATCGATATTATTTCAAAAATATGTAATAATAGAATATGTAGCAAATTGAATGTAGTTTCTAAACTACTAGGTTTGTTTAAAAATTAAAAAACTATTTGGTGAAAATTTGAAATTTCAATGCGAGTACTTAAATTTCGTGGAAAAAATAAGTAGGTGTCTTTCGACCACCCTAACCACAATAAAATGATAATATATTTTTATAATATTTTAGATATAAGTAGAGGACTCATGTCTCGATGTGATGCATATTTTTTTGTAATTTTTTTCCAAGTAAATAATTAATTATGAATTTTTTATTACAAATTTTTAAAAATATAAAAAAATCGTATGTCTGACCACCTTAACTTGGTCAAAACTTCATGAAATTCATTTTTTTTCAATCCTATAATATGCAAAGCATAGAATGTGGCGCATGTTTTGGATTCAAAAAATGTGATACCGTTTGAAAGTTATAGATGTTTTTCAATCACCCTATCAATCAGGACTTTAGTCGTAATTCAAATAGAATATGAAAAATAATTACTTATTAAATTCAAATTAAAGCATAATTTATATTTGTGGAAATCTGAGAATCTCCTCTTAAAACCCTTTTTGTTTCATCAATTTTGGGTAAAAAAAATGTCATCAGCCACATACCCATCATATTGCCACTTTTTGGCCAATCATGATCCTGCACATATCCATGTGGTCGAAAAATACTTTAGAGATATCAATTTCCTTTTTTCTATTGATTTTTATTGCATGGAAGCAATTGAGCCCAAACTTGTGTGGATTTCTTTCCTTTTTTCTATTGATTTTTATTGCATGGAAGCAATTGAGCCCAAACTTGTGTGGATTTCTAAGTTTTATTATAAAGTAATTATGTAGGAAGTTGATGATTATGTAAAAGTGATTCTAGAAATCCCAAAGGACCCCAACAAAATAGATTTAGAAGAAAATTCTATGAATGAAGCCTCTCGTAATACAAAAAGAATAGGAAATAAGAGTAAAAGTGTTGCTATTAAGCAAGAGATCACATAACAAGAAGGAATTCAATTTGAGGTAACCCAACATAAGCATGAAAGTGCAAACATACAAGACCTAGATGAAGCATTAAAATCTTTACAAGAAGTGATTCCTAGTGCTAGCATTAATTCCTTTGTGTCCACTTGGGAAAATCTCAGGAGTATGGTTGATTTAATGAAAGCATACATCTTCAAATTGAAAGAGAAAACACGAAATGAGTCAAAAGAAAGAAATAGAAAAGAAAATCTAGAAGGAACCATATAGAAATATGTAGATGCACACCACAAAGTCTTGAAGGAATTGAAGGATGTTCAAGATTGTGAAGAAGAAGCTTAGGAGTTAATATCTTTTTTTCATAAATTGGTTTAACTGGACATTAAATGCAAAGACTGATATAAGTCAAAATGAAATTCTATTGAGCACTCAAGCATATGTTTATAGCTTGGAAAATGAAAGGGACAATCAAATATGGTCCTACATCATGCAACTGTAGGATAAATTCTTTAGCTTACAAACTTAGAGAACAAAGGTAATCAAATAGTATGTGGTTGTAGACACTAAAAATTGACCACTTTCGTTTAGTCAGTTTACCCCCAATTCGACTAATGTCATATCCTCTATATTAATTAAATAATTCCATATTATTTAATTAATATTCATTATCCATTATCCTTTCATCCTAATTTATTTCTTCTATCATCTTTAAATCCTAGCCTAAAGTAAATAATTACCTTTAATTATTTACTCACATCTCTTATACCGTTTCCTCTAAAGAATTAAATAAATAATCTATTTATTTAATTCCCCTCATGTCACATCCTCCATAACCTTTTTCTAATCATGATTAATTTATATAATCCTAGATTAAGGATGTTCACATTCCTAATCTCTCACTTACACAACCTAATCATTGATTAGCTATCCTAATTTACCCCTTGGTCAACTCTCCCCATCCCCCAAGGAATTTTTAATTCTTTTTTGTCTTCCCAAGGTGCTTTTGAGGAATTTTTAATTCCTCCCCCATCTCCCAAGGAATATTAAATTCATTTTCTCTTTTCCAAGGAATAGTAAATTCCTTTTATCCTTTCCATGCACATTAAAAAGGAATTTTTAATTCCTTTGGTCAACTCTTGATCTCAACACTTGATCTTCCTCTCCCTTTCAATCTCCACCATCCATTCCATCTCCCTTTGCTAAATGGCTAACACTTAGCTATTTTTGCATTCAAAAAAAGCATTCAGCCAGATGCAACCATAATCTATCACATTCATCCCAATCTTTCAATCTCCATAGCCAAATCCTTGTAACCAAATCAACCAAGAGAAAACCGTTATGCTGCTGGAATCGATCTAGGAGCACAGATATCAAGCCATCAACAAGGGCAAACAACTCCATCAAGCTCAAACAAGGTAAAAATTGGTTTTAGTGTTATTTTAAGTTTGAGTTTCATCTTTAGCCCAATCTTGAGTGTTGTCTTTGGTTTTTTATCTCTTGCTTGGGTTTATTTCTTGCATTTTTAGATGAGGTAAAAACACTGGACAAATTTCTGGCACACCCGGTGGGACCCACGTCACGGGTTTCTTTCACTATTTTTTTTGTTTCAAGTTTTGTAGGTTCATATTTCACACACACGGTAAAATACGCCCCCAATGAAATATGCCTGACATAGGGGCGAGTCTGCATTGATATACACGATCGCAGATCCACCTATCATGTAAAAGGGAAATTACACACCTACCTATCTAGTACCTAACTTATAGAGGCGAATTTACAGACACATAGGTGAATTTTTGGACAGATAGCTAAATTTGCGGACAATGAATAGGTGAATTTGGGGATAGGAAAATTCCTGGATGACAAATAGGTGAATTTGCAGATAGGAAAATTTGCAGACAATGGATAGGTGAATTTGTAGATGGTAGATAGGTGAATATTTGGAAGATGGATAGGAAAATTTGTGAATAGTGGATAGGAGAATTTTAGAATAGGAGAATTTGTAGATGATGAATAGGTGAATTTGTAGACGACGAATAGGCGAATTTGCAGATAGGAAATTTTTTGAATGGGTGAATTTGAGAATAGGTAAATTTTTCAACGGGTGAACCTGCTCCTTACAAAGGTGATCCTACAACCTTTATAGAGGAAAATCCACCTTCCACATGGGTGAATCTAAGGTATTCCATAACCTTTAATTTTTTTATTTGAGCTGCAATTTCATTTTGGTTTTGGGTACTAATTAGCTAACTTTTCTTTCTGTGATTATGGTATCTTGCTAATAATTTTAGCATCTTGTCCCCCATGCTTGGCCAAGACAACAATATTAAAACTACTAATTTACCTTATGTAGGAAGATTGGTCGAAGACCCTTAGTTTAGTTTTCTCAGTATTTCTTTTTTGCACTATCTAGGTACACATAGATTAATTAAAGGGTCAATATATTTTGTTTTCCATGTTTGGGAGTAATCTATTGATGAATCCACTCCCCTTGCACCTTTCAGTGATCCTGGGTGATGAGAAATCATAGTTTTCTCTAGTCTAGTCTAGTCTACCTAGGAGGTGCTAGTGCATCTAAGCTCTCCCCTTGTGCTATGTGCGAGCCTAGGGACCAGCTAAAACATCTAGTATCTTCTTCCCTTAGTGGAACATGCCTAGGATTTCATCACCCTAGGGATGATCCCAACCACATGTTAGTGATGGGGTATATAAAGGGGGGAGAACTAAAGTTGTACCCCAATCTAGTCACATCGTGTCTAGCGTAGCGTCAAAGCTAGGGTGATACCTAGATAAGACGTTCAGGGTTGGTCTAAATTTCTAGTACCTTGCTGGGGCTCCTAATCCACGCTTGTGATGAGATGGTGTTCACAGTTGTTCCTCATGTACCTAGCGTATATCAAGGATGCACAAGATAGCCTTTTTTAGCCTAGATAGAGACCTGTGTTTTATCTGTGGCTTAGTATAGTGCAGGGGATGTGCACTGTACCCCAAAGTTACTCACCACATACTCCCTTGGATTGAGATAGAAATCCTCTTGGTGGACTACAATAGTATGCAAGAGAGAGTGTGAAGGTGAGCCCGTGGTGTCTATTGATGACCCTATGCCACTAAAACACTAGCTATCTGCCTTCATGAGAAAGGGTGATCTAGAGAATCACCCCGATATTACGGAATATTAACCTTGGGTTGTCCACCCAATGTGGTGGGCCTACATACCCAATGTGTTGGGCCTACATAAAGTTTGTAAACCCTTCATACTAATTTTAGGATTGTGTTGTTTGGAGTGTTTTCTTGTGTGATACAAGTGCCTATCGTTAGTCCCAGTCAGTTTAGCCTTCTGGTTTTTGTTTGCTATATTTGTTTCCTTTTCCACAGTTTTCCCTTACCCTTAGTGGAAAGTTTAGTTCTCACAAGGACAAAATTGCATTGTGGACAGGAAATCCTACCCTATAAAGGGGCGATTCTACATTTGAGTCAAGTCTAGGTCATCTGTTAGGCAAGTTTTTCTTTGTCAGAGGTGAATTTTCCTATGGGTCCCCTCCTTAGGCGACCCCGTGTCTACCTATTTCTTGGAATAGGTGAGTCTGCCTGGCTCATAGGTGAGTTTGCATCCAATTTGTATCCTTCGAGTTTGCCTTTTCGCCTAGAATAGGAAATTTTTTCTTCTCCTTGGGCAATCCTATATCCCATCCGTGTCATCTGAGTCCACTTGTTTCGTTAGAAAATGCAATCTTTTTTACTGCTTGGGCAATCCTGTATCCCATTTGTGTCATCCAAGTCCACCTATTCCATCGGAATAGGTGATCTTGCTCCCCACTTGGGTGATCCTATGTCCCATCCATGTCATCTGAGTTAGCCTATTCCATTAGAATAGGTGATCTTGCTGCCCACTTAGGCAATCCTATGTTTGGTCTATGTTACCCCCGTCTACCTTTTCCATGAATAGGAAATCCTATCATCTTCCTAGGTGATTACACGTCTCTGTCTCCTAGTCCTATGTCCATACAACCCCTAGAATAGTGAACCTATTATCTGCAAGGGTGATCCCATGTCTAGTCTGTACCATCTTCGTCTGTACCTCCCTTAGAATAGGTGAGCTTGCTTTCCATAGAGGCAATCTTGCATTTGTGACTGTATCCTCTCCTTCGTACATTTTCCTATATAGGTGATTTCGTTTCTTTCTCAGGTGATCTTGCACACCCCATTTATACAATCATTTTAAATAGGCGATCCTACATCCCAGATAGGCGATTTTGCAAATCATGTCCTCCTATTCCCATTTAGCACCCAAAATATTTAGGCAATCTTGCATTTAGAAAAGTGATCCTGTTTGATAGTTGGGTGATCCCTTACCTAGATAGGTGAATTTGTCTTGTGAGTCCTCCTGTTTCTTTTTCATCCCTAGATATAGGAAAACTTGAGTCCCATAGATAGGTGAATTCACTTAAAATGGAGGCAAATCTGTGGTCCCAAGATAGGAAAAGTTTTCACTTGGACTGGCGAATTTGAGCTACACAGAGGCATATGCGTTGTCCATATAAAATATAGAGAGTTAATCCTTTTGGTCACTAAAATCCTCTCATTTCCCAAGTCCTTTTCCATGATCAAATTTTTTTATCATCCATCTACCCATAATTGTCATTTTAGTCCATCTAAATTTTCTAAAAGTCATCGAATCCTTAGTCAAATCATATAGGTTCATCATAGGACATCCCTAGATTGCATATCCATCATCAGTTCATCAATCCCAATCTCTTAGGCTTCATTTTAGGGGTTGTTATCCAAGTTGACTTAGGTGTATGATCCTAATCATCATCAATCATGCTTACTTAGGATTGTCATCTACTCTAAGTCAGTAATCATCTACAATCCAATCAATCTACTTTTATCTTGAGGTAGATTCAGTGTCCTAATCAGCCTTTTCACAATCCAATCCAGTCATTAGCATCATACATCATCTAGTTAAACCCTTGAGCTTGGTTTAGAGTCTATCCCATCATGTACCCTAATCCAATCCTAATTTGAGCTTAAATCAAATCCGAATCTGAGCTTTAATCCAATCCTAATATGAGCTTAAATCAAACCCCAATTTGAGCTTAATTTACATCCCAATTTGAGACTTATTCCATCCAAATCCAAGATCCTTTGATATCAAAACAAATCTTATGACCCCTTCTTCAATGTACTTCTAATCCATTCTATTTATCTTTTCATCATCTCCCCTTTCATCCTAATCATCTAATCCCATCCCTACAATCCATATTCATCCAATCCAACATCATGAATCCTTACCCTTCATGAATGCAACCAAAAATAGTAGTCAAGGGAAATCCCAATTATGTTGATGATGATAATGAAAGTCTTGTTGATCAAGATGAGTATAATATAGATCCCCTTGATGCTATCATTACTAGTAAGCTTTCCCCAACCATATTCCCAAATTCAATCAGTCATCCAAGCAATCCCATCACACCTTCATCCAAACTTAATAAAATTCCTTATGCTACCTCTAAGAAGGGATATCAATTATCTGCTCCATCTGCATATTCGTCATATACTTCATCTACATATTCCCACCTTAATCCACCATCCCAATCTTCCCATCGTAATCTACCATCCACAATCTCCTATCTTAATGCTCCATCCCAATCTTCCCATCCTAATCTTCCCATCCCAATCTTCCCACATTAATCCACCATCCACATTCTCCTATCTTAATCCACAATCCCAATTTTCCCATCCAAATCTACCATCCACATTCTCCTATCTTAATCCACCATCCCAATCTTCCAATCCTAATCCACCGTCTACTTCTGCCTATCCCAATCCACTGTCCCACTATTCCTACCTTAATCAACCATAACAATCTTCCCATCCTAATACTAACATCCCCATCCTCCTATCCTAATCCAACATCCACGTCTTTCCACCTTAATGCTCCATCCCAATATTCCTATCTTAATACCCCATCAACTTTCTCCAACATTAAACCACCATCCATATCATCCTATGTCCCTCCATCTTCAACTCCACCATGTCCTAACCCTCTACCTATTCCTAGTCCTCCATCCAATCCCATTCCTCCATCTAATCCCAATCCACCAATACATAATCCTAGTCCTCCACCCATTCATAATCCTTCATCTATTCCGACCACACCATCTGAGCCTAGAATATGCAAGTATCCCACTCCAGATGTCATCCAAGGACTCATGACAAAGAATACATCCTCAACTCCACATCTTGATGTCGCAGAGCCATTCCATCCCAATCCATCATCCATGGTCATTAGTGATGAGACCCTTCTCCATCCCACACCTATCATTACTATTACCACCCCTAGCACCACCCAAACTATTGAGACCATCAAACTAACTAAATCCATTGAATCCCCATCTTCTACTCCTAGATTCACCCAATCGATTTAAGAAACTCAATTCCAATCCACTCCTTCCACTACTAGTATCACTGAAACCCATTCCCATGAACTTCATGAATCCTCCAACCTTCCATCTCCCCCACTTAAGGATTCCCTCCAACACTCCATCATCATGCCTCCCACACATGAAGAGTCATGCCAAGAGCTTGATCCAAAGCATACCAACATATCCCTCCTCCACATTAAGATCCTCCCATCCCATCCAAATCCATTTTGGGTCCTTATGCCCCTCCATCCACCATCCCACATCCTCCATGTACTAATTCCATTTTAAAAACCACACTTTCATATTCCATCTCATCCTACTTATCCCTTCATCCATCAATCACATATTCCTATCAACCATCATAAAAACCACACTTTCATATTCCCTAATCAATATCAACAAAGGCACATAACTACACTTACCCCATCCACACATCATCCCCAAAATCCTACATCCATCACTCCATTCATGTTTCCTCCACATAATTCATCTCCTCATACCCATCCCATTGCTATTAAAAGCACTTTGGATGCCAAAGTAAAAATGCATAAATCTAAACATCCACATGAATCTATAGCTCCTCATGTCCACTTAAAAATGCATGTTGAAGAAAAGAAAAATCAAATCCAAAATCCAAATCAAACCCATAGAATACAATGGCCCACCGAAGAAAAAATCAAAACAATGTGGATCCCAAAGAAAAAAGTTGCAATGCCTTCAAATGAAAAATCTGTAATAGCATCCAAAGTTTCTAATCGAAAAGCTACACATCCTCATCCCCCATCTTGTAAATCTATTTTAGGTCCTTATGCCCCAAAATTCACTATCCCAACTCCTCCATTATCCCAACATCCTCCATCCATTACTCCTATCATTTCACATCCCCCACCATATGGGCCAAAGTTGGTCCTAAAAAAACTCACCCATCACACATCTACCCCATCATTCCATCCATACACTTTCCAAAATCCCATCCATTATCCCACATATCTCACCCATCAAATCCTTTTAATCCATTCTTTTGCATAATCCATCCATACTAATAATGTTGTACCAACATCCAATAGTCATTTCTAACATGGGCTCTTATTACCTCATATGGAACTTGTTGCTTGAGTCCTTCATCCATCTCCTTATCACAGGTCTTCCAAATCCATTTACCCACATCACTATCCTTATCCATCTCCATTGGCATACTATCTGAAAATCCAAAAGCCAAAAAACAAAATTGTCTAATGGTGAAAACTTGGAAAACAAGCACCTTGGATAAGTACCATGATGAAAACCTAGAAAACATGCATCATTTGTAAATCCCACATCTAGTTTAGTTCCAAACTTGGCATACATCCCCTCCATCCATCTACCTTCCTTGTCCACCCCTCATTCTACAATCCATCTCCTTTTCCTTATCTACACATTCTCCTATCCACCATCCTTCTCACCTCATTACACATTACATATCTAGAGTAGGACATATTTTGGCTTTGTAATAAAGTTCTTGGAGGAATCCTTCAACCATCCTTTCATCCCTTCAATCTCCTTATCATTAACTCCCCATCCTCCTTCCATTAATCCTTCCAAATCCTTCATCCCTTCATACCATAATCCACTCCATCTTCCAAATCCTTATCTTCCTATCTGCCTGTTGGTGTTCCAAATCAAAGATCAAATGAATCCTAAAGACTATCCAATTTATTATGTTCAAACTCAAAGATGGATTTGGCCAACTGACAAGAAAAGGGATTGGAAAAATTTCCCCTGTACTTTAGGCTTTGTAGTACCTAGGGGGTGACCCTTTAGCAACACCTAAAGATTTAGACACATACTTATTAGGGTATTGCTTAATAGATAATGCTCTCACAAAATTATGCTAAGAAACATAAAATATCACTCAACATTGGCTAAGACATTGACTGAATTTCATCAACCAACATGGAGAACATGACACATTCAAATAACTCATAAAACAAAATTGAGTTGGTTTTTGATTTTAAGATTTGGGACCAAACTAAAAACAAAAGATGCACAAAGATTGACCGGTGACAAGAAGAGGGCTATAGAATCATATAACTAGAAGTTCATCCTACAGTGTTAAGCATGTTTTGAAGATCTTTGAAAATTTTATCACATTATAATAACAAGACCACTAAAGCTTTATCAAATAACCATTCTTATAGATCCACCTAGAAACACAACACTCCTGTTCCATTTTTTGACTAACAGGAGTGTTGTGTTTCTAGGTGGATCTGTAAGAATGGTCATATGATAAAGCTTTAGTGGTCTTGTTATCATAATGTGATAACATTTTTAAAGATCTTAAAAACTTGTTTAACACTATAGGATGAAGTGTCGTTTATATGACTCCATAGCCCTCTTCTTGGAACTGGTAAATATTTGTGAATCTTCTATTTTCAGTTTGGTGCCAAATTTTAAAATAAAAAACCAATTCAATTCTATTTTATGAGTTATTTTAATGAGCCATGTTCTCCATGTTGGTTGATGAAATTCATTCAATGTCTTGGCCAATGTTGAGTGATATTTTATGTTTCTTAGCATAATTTTATGAGAGCATTATATTTTAAGCAATACCCTATTAAGTATGTGTTTGAATCTTTAGGTGTTGCTAAAGGGTCATCCCCCTAGGTCCTACATAGCCTGAAGTGCAGGGGAAATGTGTTCCAATCCCATTGGCTATTAGTTGGTCAAATCCATCTTTGATTCTGAACACCAACAAAATGGTTACTCTATTGGGGAGAATTCTGAATCTCTAGATAGTTGCAGACTAGTATTTCATAGAGTCATATTATTTGCTATTCTGAATTTGGTTGAAATATTAAAGGAATGCAAACCTGGAGAATGAATTTGTTGCATTGAACCTAGATATTTCATGATCTATGGTGCTCTATTGGTGAAAGGAACTCAAAAGGATATTTATCTTTGAAAGAGTTTCATACTACTTGAAATTTAGTCCTCTATGAAGAGGTGGTGACTTTGTCAAAAGAAACTAATGAAGATGTGAATACAATTTCAGATCTATAATATTTCCAATCAGAAAGAATAATTTGCAGTAGCTGCAACATTTCCAGGTATTCTTCAAATTTGGTTTCCAAGAAAATTGTGTGTGAAAACCATATTTGAATGTCTTAGGAATTTTTTTTGGTTCCCTATTGAGTGAATTAGCACTTACAAATGGAAAGGACAATAAAATTGAGGTTGCATACTTCCATTTGTTGTATTTGTCATATCAAATGAAATTGTTGTTCCATTGAAAGATTTTTTCTAGAAATCAAGTGTTTCTAGTATGGATGGTTAGAATGAATTTGTATATCTTAGGGATCTCCATATATTTGCATCATCATATGTTTTAAGCCTAGGTTATCAGCATCTTAGCAATTATCCTAGTGATCCTTCATTTGGTCATGGTTATGATTATGCACAATAAGTGCAACCCCAATTTTCATATATCCATGGATTATCAAGATAAAATAGCCATACAATTAGACACCTTAATACAAATTGTCAAGAAGCTTCAGAAGTCTAATAATCCTTAAACATTTAACACCCCAAACTACAAGAACCCAACTGTTAACAAGCCTAGGTCTAGCCAGGAATGGAAAGTTCTATTTGAAAGGGTACTTAATGAGATGAGCAAAAGGTATCGGATGTATCTAAAAGTCCAGTTAAGAGACAACCATATTGTACCTACTTGCCAAGTTATTGAATTTTTTTTCAATTCCTTTGATCCATTGTATAATCAATTAGACTTGTCATGGGTTGATTACAAAACTAAAGATATGCCAACTCAAGTCTATAAGAAGATGCCTATGTTTAATGGATACAATTTTTGTGAAGGAGATGCATATGTCCAAAAGTTTTATAGATTCATGGAGTAACAATCACTTGGAGATCAAGATATTGTTGTGCAGTTTTCGCACACACGCCCCGCTGAAGGCAGGGACCCTCTTTCGCTTCGGTTTTGGTGTCTTGGCCCTTTCATTTTGGGGTTTTATCTTGCTATGGCATGTGCTTGAATGCTAATTTTCATTGCCTATGTTTTTTTCCCAAGTTATTCATTGAAAATCTTAAGTTTTGGGTGAATTTCAGGTTTTTACCCTGGTTTAGGACTTTCCACCCCTACCGGATTTTCCCAGGTCCTGCTCAGATTCTAACTGAATGCTATGGTTTGGGGATTTTCGTTCTTCATAGAATTTCACATGGGCCAGATTTTCCCAGATTTCATCCTATTGTCGGGTTCCCGAATTTCCCTGGCTATCTTGTTGATGACATTAATGTCATTTGTATGATCTTCAAGGGATGTATTTAACCGATCTTTGATGACTTTCACACCATTATGCTTTATTGTTTGTCATCGATTGAGCTGCGAGGTTTTTTCTTTGAGTGTTGGATTTGATTTAGGGCACTGAGTTGGTGAATTATTCAATTTAAGTGGTGATTTCTTGAGCATTGTTGTTGTCTTCACTGGGCACCATTAAACTAGTATTTGCTACCTCATTCAAATTTCTGCTATGTCAAATGGTATGTATTCAATTTCCTTGCTTTTAATTGATGATTGTGGATAACGCTTTGATGTTATAGAGTTTATTGGGGTCTGAATTCTTGAATGTTTGATCATTTCATGGCTAGGGTTGCATAACATTGTTTGATTTATAGTCCTCCAAGTGGTCTTCGAGCTTGTTTATCTCTTTGCATTATGAGGAGTCTTGCTTGAGAGTCATGATTTCCCCTAGTAATGACTTAGCAGTTGAAATGCTTGAATCCTGAGCTTGCCTATGCGTTAATGGCGGATTTGTAGGGTTTGACTTAGGACATCGCCATTTAACTTTAGTGTGCTTTCGAATTGGCCTAGAATTCTATGAAAACCTATGGAAGGTCCATATCAAACTCAGCGAAGGCCTAGATTCTCAAAATTTATGATTGCTCCATTGGTCTGAGTGAAATCGTTATTTAGTGTCAAAGTTCAGGTTTCGTCCTTAGTTTGAGATTTTTTGTCTCTGGTGGATTGTCTGGTTCTGGTGGATTTTCCCAATCCCCTTTGTTTTCCCAAAATCTGCATACTCTCAGAGTTTCACCTTATCTGCAAATTTCCGTTGGCTCTAGATTTTCCTGAAATCCTTGATTCCCTATTTTTTCCAAAATTTTCCAAGTATCTCATCCTTCGTGGAAATACATCTCTGGTAGATTTTCTCAAAATTTGATGAGATATGAAGGAATATGAAATAGCATGATTTTTTAATAGGTGATGGTGCATTTTATGATTAATTTATGCTATTTTGAGATCTCATATGTTGTATATTGATTAATAATGATCGAATTGAGTTGCTAATTAGTGTTTTCTTGCTCATTCTACTAGAATCCATCTAGCCCATAATTCTCTGAAATTCCTCCCTGGCTTGGATTTCGCGGATGGTCCTAAAACCCAAAGTTTAACATGGCCATTCTATATGAGGTTTAATACAATTTAATGATGATTTTGATTGATTAACCTTTGTTGGTGTGATCTTTATTATGTTTCCTTTGTCAAATATAGGCTGAATCTAGCAAGATAACAGCTGGAAAGGCTAAGGGTGACATGGAGGGATCTTCAGTATCTGAGGCAAAGAGAATTAAGATGGACATCAAGAGAAAAATATCAGAGAGTAAGATCACCTCCATCTGGTCAGAGGTAATAGACACGAACGTTGGAATATGGGACTATGAGGAGTTCAAGGCTAGAATGGCAGCACAAGAACTTCCTCTGGTGGCTAAGAGAATGTTAGAATCAGGATTGGCACATGTAGCTAGTTTCCCTTCCACGGTGCAGTGTTATGAGTTAGTCCTTGAGTGTGCCAGGCACTATGACAGTGATACACAAAGGATAATTGGTCCTCAAGGGAGGGTTGTGGTGAATTTAAATCCTATCTCCATTGCTCAGACTTTTGATATGCTAGATAGGTCTCATGTGGTGGCATTCAACATGGAAGCATGCAAGGAGTACTATGAAGAACAAACTATCAAATCTCTGCAGCTCATCAATTCCTGGCTGGAGAAGCCTAAGTCTCATTATTCCAAACTTCCTAAATAGTTATTCAAGGAAAAATTCAAGAAGGAATATTATGATGCCATCACTCTTATTAATAGGGTGGTTGGATTGAAAAATGCTGGTATGTTTGAGAATTGGATGTGTCATGTTATTGTGAGGATGGAATAGGAGAAGACTGACTACCATTGGGCAGGTGTCATTAGCAGGGTGATTCATGAGCAATTGTCAATTGTGCTACATACCAAGAACTTCACAATGACCTCGTACTTAGTCTATGCACTTGCAAGATTTCATGCATATAAGGGATTAAGTACTAAGGGTGTCTTTGGATAGGATATTATTTATGAGGTGTACCCTCAATTGCACTTGGGAAGTTTGAGTTATAGGAGGGTGAATGATGCATTCACCATGCATATCACTAGGTTGTTGCAAGGTGTAGAACACACAAGAATTTCTGACCAATCCAAGGAGTTAATCAAGAAATATGGTGCTTGGTTCATTCAATTACCAACCTTCTCATACGTCTGGGTTGATGGTTGTCAAAGGGCTCCATACAGACTTCCAAGGTATCCCACTGATCATGTCATACTTCTAGCAGTCACTAGATAGATATGTGATTTTGATGCTATTGTCAAAAGGGACAAGCATAAGACTAGTTTTAGTGGGGACTTTCCTTTGAGGATAGGTACTAGATAGGCATTTCCTTCCATTATTTTTTCCCTGGCTTTAGAAGAGGAGATGAGTACTTTTGGCTTGTCCTTTCATTCCAAGCGGTCTAGATTTGATATAACAGGTGAAGCCCAAAAGAAGGCCAGTAGAGAGTATAGCCATAAGGTTGATCTAGAAGACTACTGGGCCAATTGCAGTGACGAATATGAGGTAAGGAAGAAGAAGTTTTCATGTCTTCCAGTTGAGTCAATTCGTTTATATAATGTGAAGGAAGTTCTTGATTAGCTTGAAGATGATGGAAATGTGATTCAAGGTCATGCTTATGAAGCGGTTAAGGACAGGCTGATTGGTGATGTGGATTGGCTAGAGGAAGAAAAGATAGAATTAAAGTAGTTAATGGATCCAGTCACCAATTTCACCAGAATGTGGCTAAAGCATAAAATGTGAGAGTTGGAAAATGAAGGTGCACAATGCACCTATGATCTGATGGGAGATTTGGACCCTCATTCCACTTCTGAGGAGTCAACCGAGCAAGATCCTAAAGGAAAGGGTAGGATGGATTCTCCTTTTAAAATCAAGATAAAAGGTGTTCAGGTGGAGGAAGCCCAAGAAACAAAAAAGTAGAGAAAGCCCATTGCCAAAGAGAGGGGGCATACTTCAAGGACTAAGAAGTATGAAAAGAAAAAAACTGAAAAAAAAGAGTCCTGAAGTTGATGTTCCTATGCCTAAAAGAAGGAGAATTGTGAGATTATCACAAAAGGCAAGCTCCAAGGTGGGAGAGGAAGGAGTTGCTCCACCTATGGTAAATGTAGAAATTTTAGAGGAAAAGGAATGTGTGTACACAAGGAGGTTAAGGACTCCTTATCCAAAGGATAGTGTGCCCAAAGCAGGTCCTCCTCTAGTTAGTTCTCATGAGGAGCAGCATGATGATGTTCCTTCTTCCCATGAAGCTCAAAGAAAACTAGGTGAATCTGAGAAAGCTGAAGATCATCCATACATTGAGGGAGAGGAATTTCATGAGGGTGACCTTTATAGTGCAGAAGCCAAAGTTGAAAAGGTAATGTAGTCTCCCTTGGTTGCATATGGAGAGTCACCTGTTAGGACTGAAGAGTTCAAATATCCTCAAAAGGAGGAAGAAGTAGAAAAGATTACATCCCTTGAGCACAAGGAGGAACATGTTGAGGAAAAGGTGAGTAAGACAGATGAGATTCCTGAGAAGCATAGTTTGGATAAAGAAGCACCTAAGGGCTAGCAAGAGGAAGTGGGACAAAGTGAAGTGCAGTTGGAGTCCACTATTCCAGGGTGGTTGGACAAGGAAATAAAGATAAAGCAGGTTGTTGTGGAGGATACTCCACCTAACTGGGATCAATTGTTGGCCAAGATTGGAAAGGATAAAGGTAAGAAGAAGGCCAAGGTCATTTCTAGGATTGAAAGAGATGAGGCGAGTAATAGAGTTGTCCAAATTGCAACCCCTACTCCGGATAAGAATAGAGATGAGGTATCTACAAAAGATTATAATGTGTAGACTTTCAATTTAGGGCCCACTTCCATTGAGTAGGACATTGAAGATTATCAAGGTTCTAGCATAGTTATCCTGGGGAGATTGAGGAAAAAAATTCAAACTAAGCAGGAGCTGAAGAAGGAAAATGAAAAACTTAGGAAATGCTTGGAGGATCTGATGAAACCCTTGAAATCTATTAACCCCTCAGCTTCTGCTACAAATCCCTTACCCTAGGACACCATCACTAAGCTTGAAAGAATGAAGGCTTCCAATCTTGCTACTACAAACTGGCTGCAAGGGGTGTGAACAAAAGGAAATGATGCTATCAAGGACATTATTTCATCTGGAAAGGATGCAATGAGAGAAATTGATTGGTTGAAAGAATTACTGGCTTAGGATAAGGAAGATACAGATCTCTTACTGCAGAAAATGAAAACTATCATGGAGTACACCAAGGATAGGATTATAAGTGATGAAATTATCCCTTACTTTAGAGTTGCTGAACCTTGGGAGTGGTTTGAGGAATTGCAAATTAGGCAAAAGGTTCTAAAAAAGATCTACAAGTAGAGGAGGCAAATTGATGATACCCTAGCTGGTGTTTATAATGGCTGCATAGCTTTCTTTGAGATTATGATAGGGAGAAGGAAGATTGTGCCTAAATATTTGAGTTTGGAACAATTGAGAAAGTGGTGGCATGATGTTTATGCTCCAATCAGTGATGATTTCATTACTGAACACGAGTTAGATGATGCGGTCACCTACATTGTTATCATTGATAAATACCTAACTTATAAGGTGGAATGGGATAAGTCGGTGAAACAATCTAGGGAAGAAATTACATCAATTGAGAGTCGACTTAAGGTTTTTCCTTTACCACCTATGGCCGACTTGGATAGGGTGCTTTTGAGGGTACATGAAATGTTGGATCGGAATAAAGACAAAGAGGAAGGTAGTTAATGATGGGCTACATTGAGATTTGTGCTTCCCTATTATTTTGGCATGCATTGGTCTGAGCTGCAATGGAGATCCCAAGTCGACCTGGATGAAGTTCATGCATTTAATGCATATTTTATCTCATTTTGAATTTGTCTTGTTCGACTTGTTGTGCCTAATTATTATTGTAAAATCCTATCTGGGCCAACATGTTTTGGGGGTTCTATAAATATGGAATTTTTCCTCATTTGTAAGTGTTAAGAAGTATAGACATAGACAAATAGAGAGATAGCTAGAAGCGAATTAAGTAGAGCAAGAGTTAGCAAGTAGTTGTTCTCAAGCAAACATTGTAACAGAAAGCTGGAATTGTTGCTACAGTGGATAATTTGATGCAAGTAATGACATTGTGATTTGGTGCCATACTTGTGTTCTCCTTATTTTGCATGGTTCTTGTTATTCTATCTTTAGAATTGCTTTGAGTAAAGTTAATATTTAGAATTAGATCTAATTCAATGATGTTTATGGTTTGATATTTGAAGTGTTGTAGCAATCCTTGATCCATACTTTTCGCAACCAACTGATTGTTAGTTGCTTTGCAAAGTTATCCTGGACTTTATATTCATTGTTCTTAGTTCAATTGTGAGGGTTTATTCATTTCAATTTCAATAGGGTTGTTTGAATGAATGTTCATGATCTGAAAATATTAACACCTTAGAAGATTGCAAATCCATCTGGGTCAAGTAGAAATCAATTTTTGAGGGATTGGTCCATTTCGAGTGTTTGTCATTTTCATCGTTAATCTTAGGTTTAGTGGTAAATTTAGAAATCTCTTTGGAACCTTTTTTTTTTGTTCTTTGTTTATCATTTGAGTTAAATTTAAGATTGAAGTATCATTTTATTGCTAGATCTGATTGTGTATGTTAAATATGTATAATCAAAATGAAATAAACAAAACACACATAATGGAACTTTAAACTGAAGGAAAGCAAGTAATTTGAATTCAAATAAACAAACGAAGCTTCTTCAGAGCTGTTCCATCTTCCTCTATCTGTAGGGATTTGTTTGAAGCTACTGCTCTCAGATTGTGTAAGCAAGGCTTCTCCGAATGGAAACTTGTAGAATGAGTATGCAAAGGAAGGAGTTCTCTATCCTATATGCTGGTGGAGGTGAGAATACTGATACGGATATGCATAGGGCTATGGATTATGCACAAGGGCTGTGGATTGAAGATGCTATGAAATGAAATGGATATGCCATGATATGCTATGCTACTATGCTATGCTATGAAATGAGAATGTTGTGAATGCTAAAAAGGCTTATGAAGGCTATGCTATTGCAAATTGACTATAATTTTCCTGCTAAAAGCTTCTATATGAATTCAAAGACCCGACAGTCTTATTTATAGTTTTTTTGTAGGCACAATCCTGGCTAGCAGGATCAACGGTTGTGAGGTTGTCTGGTAAGTTTGAATGGTGAGAGATGGAGAGGTTGAGAAGAAGATGGAAGAGGTTGGGAGGTTGGAGAGAAGAATGGATGCTTGTCTTCAACCCACGAGAACAAGCTCGCACAGGAACAGAGGAATTTAATTTTTCTGTTTCGGCAGTTTGCTTCATGGTTGTTGAAGATAATTCCCAAATTAATTAAATAAATAAATTTATTTAATTTCATTTATTGAGTTTGATTTTTGATTTTAGCACTATGGAAGATTTAATTAAATATTTTGGAATATTTAATTGTGATGTGACTTTAGAAGAATTTAATTAAATATTTTGAGATATTTAATTGTGAATGGATATTAGAAGAATTTAATTAAATATTTTGAGATATTTAATTGTGAATGGATTTTAGAAGAATTTATTTAAATATTTTTGAGATATTTAATTGTGAAAGGATTTTAGAAGAATTTATTTAGAAAAGAGGAATATTTAATCTTTATTTGAATAAAATATCCAAGCCAAGATTAAATGATAATTAATATAAATAAATTGTAATGTTTAATTAATTAATTAATAAATGGATAAGAAAAGTGATTAAATAAACTTATTTATTTAATTGAAATGAAAGAATGAACAAATATAAATAAATTATTTAAATTTATTTATACGCAGATGAAATTCGAAGATTTTAATTAAATATTAAAAATATTTAATTAATTACCAAACTATTGTGATGTGACCATTTTTAGGTGTATACATTTTTCCCCTCTTTGAAGTGATGTGTTTTATGCATTGCTTCAAATAATTTTGAAATTTTCCCTAGATGTTGATTGTTGAATGTTGATAGGTATATGCCCCCTCGAACGATGAATCGATAATATTTTGATTTTTGTGAAAACTTTTGAATTTTTTGATTTTTTTTTTTGGGGGGAATGTTTCAATTTTTTATGATTTTGAAGATGTCAATTCATCGTTTGAAAATGATAATATGAAGAAATTGACGTGGAAAGATGTGAGATGAAAAAATTGATGAACAAATTGCCCCTGTAATGATAGAATGTGATAAAATTTCCCCTGTAATATTGCAACGCATGACTTTGTATTGATTGTTTGCATATTGCATTGCCCTAATTTGATGATGTTTGTCTGATAAATTTGTTCCCAAGGTTGTTGGAAAACAAATAGTAGCTGAGAAATTTTCTTTTAAAGTTGTTAAAAACAAACAAGATTTTGATAAATTTGCTTTTCATGAAAATGAAAAACAAATAGTTGATTGATATGTTTGCTTCTAAGGTTGTTAAAAACAAATAGGATTGTGATAAATTTGCTTTCATGAAAATGAAAAACAAATAGTTTGATAAGTTTGCTTCTAAAGTTGTTAAAAACAAACATGATGTTGATAAATTTGTTTTCAAAGTTGTTAAAAACAAATAGTCGAATGATGTATTCCGATTGGATTGATTTGATTGATTTGATGATCCATTTTGATTTGAATGATGGTATGATCTTCTGATGTTATTGACGATTTGATCTTCTGATGTAGGAGTAGGTGGTGTGAGACCAACAACATCTACGGGTAGCACCTCATAGTGTTTTCATGTGATCAGCTTGAATTGTTTTATTGAGACATTGTATACTTTTCTAGCTTTTGGGAAAATCTATAAATGCAAAATGCAGATTCTAACATGAATGCAATCTATACTGACCATGCAGGTTATCCATACAATATTGCCATTTGGAGAGCTTATTTATGCTTTTTATATCATCATAGAGCATTGAAATGTTAAAAGTTAATACAAGCATCAAAGGGTATGTTAGCACCAATGATGACCTGAGTATTGCTTTCATGATTTTTAATATAGCAAGTTAATACAAGCATCTAGGTATAATTGAACCGAGATGACCTGAGTATTGCTTGCATAAACAGACAAGAGTTAACTCATTTCCTATGAAAATTCTGAAATGTCATCCATGATACGTAGTAGAGCATGTCTCGTGACCAATTTGCATAGTACTAATGATTTCCTCGCAAATAGCAGACAAAGAAAAACCATACTCCTTCCTTGCTTTTCTAGTTCAGTACATCATCGAATTGCTCCAAAGATATGATAGAAAACCAAACAACAATTCAAATTTTGCTTAAAGTATTTCAAACATTAGTCAGATTAAGATCATCCAGTCTTGATTATCAACATTAATGTTTGTGTTTTGATGAACGTTGTTGTTTTGACCATGTTGTTTGATTGCATTGGGATTGAGTGATAGTGTTGGTGTTGCAGTTGATTTGATGTGTCAATGTTTATTTTTACAAACCGTATTTTGTCCGTTTGTGATGTTCGAAAAGCTCATTGCCCCTCTCTTGTTTAATCTGTGTTGCTGCCCCTAGTGTAAACACAACCTAAATATTATGGATATATACAAATTTCATCAAGCCATGATGAAACATAAGGATTCTTGTCATATGATATGGATATGAAAGATATGTACAAATGATAGATACATATAGAATGATGTAAGATAAAATATATGATGTTCAAGAAGATCCTTAACCTTGTCAAGATCAAAGGTGGAAATGTAAGGAATGGGCATAGAAAGGATAATGACCATGAATGATAAGATGGATGAAACTTGCCCCTAAGTGTAGAGTGCAAGAGGAATATGGAAGATAGGATATGGATAATAGGGAGATGGAGGAAGGACTTAAGCATCAAGTTTCACAACTAAATATCCCTCTAATAAACCATGGCAATGGAAATTAGAATCCTAAATGTTGGCAGATTAATGATAGAAGAATCTAAGGACTTATGCAAAAGTTTGGATTAAAGAAGAATGATGGGGGATGAATGTTGAATAATGGATAGGAGGTTGGAAAACCTGTTGATGGATAGATGGAAAGGTTGAAAAGATCAACATTGGCACACACCTTGAAGGGTGGTGGAGTGATGGAGGAAAAATGGATTTGGAAGGTGATAGGTTATTAGATGGAAAATTGGAGGAAGCTTTTGGATTAGCAAATTTGGATGCCAATTTAGAGTTTATTGCTTCTATGAGACTTTTAGGAATCCACATGACTTTTGACTTTGAATTTTTATTTGAGGACCTTTGACATTTTTCCTTTTGATTTATGGACCTTTGTGGTCTTTGAAAATTTCCTTTTCTCTTTGATGGGCCTTTGTGGCCTTTGGAAATTTCCTTTGCTTTGATGGGCCTTTGTGGCCTTTGAAAATTTCCTTTTGATTTTTGGATCAAATTCTCTTTTATTTTTGCATGACTCTTCGAGGAGACATGTTGATCCTTTGATACATGTGGAATTTTATATTGAAGCTTTTGACATTTGGCATCCAAATTGCTTCCAAGAGCAATGGGAGGGGTGGATTGAGATGAACGATATGGAGGTATGAAGGAAGAATTTTGAAAGTGGATCAAGGATGTGTGCTTTTGTTGTTCTTGAGAAATAGGATATGGACCTAGGATAGAGGGAAGGTTTGATGAACTAGGATAAGGACCTAGGATAGATGGCATTTTTGATGGACTAGGATACCTAGGTTGAGCATGAGGTGTATAACCAAGGCCATGAGAATATGGATGTGCTTGGACAGAAAGGGGTTCTAGGATACCTTGCTCATGAAGGCCTAAACCTTTTCCTTTGTAATTCATAATTTCACACATTCGTTTACCAATTGGATATGTATTTTTTGTGAAACAAGATGCGAGTCCATTGTGAGGAGGATATGATATGGATGAGAGGATAGGTGTTGGAAGTAAACCAAAATGGATAAAGGTGGAGTATCCCAATTTATAGGTGTGGGGTTCATGGATAACTTGAATAGGTGTGATAGGCTCTTGACATGGGAATGATGGAGTGTTTTGATCTTGACTTGGAAAAGGATTATGAAGTGGTATGAAAGACATATCTTGATCATGAGAAGGATAATCATCTTCATGGGATGAAAGGGTATCCTTGAATGGAAGCTTATATTGATCTTGATGAGGAAGGGAATCATGAGATTTTGTAGAAATCATATCTTGATCATGAATTGGTAAGACATCATTAGATAGGATGAAAGAACTATCATGCTCTTGTGATGCAATAGAATCATGGGATGGTATAGATTGATTAGATGATGTAGAAGGAGAATTTGGAAGAACGTTTTGTTCTTGAGATGGAAGAGGATTATCATGGGTGAATAATGAAAGGAGGGGATCATCATATGGTCCTTGAGAGATGGGATCTTGATCAAAGATAGGAAGGGTTTGTAGAATGTTTTGATCGAGATGTGTAGAATCATTGGATGTAAAGGATATGATAGAAGAAGATGATTGAATGGAATCGTTATCTTGATTGAAAGAATCTTGAGGTTCATTTTGAATTATGGGGGATGAAGATAAATGCATGACATGATAGGATTGGTCAATTTTATTTGATGGCTTAGATTTGGGATTCTTATGTAACCTTTGCAAAAATTCAAAAACATTGAATTTGGATGATGTTGCTTTTGGAGGAGAAGAGATTACATTCATATTTCCATTAAAGGACTTTGTAGTTGTGCCCCCTTGTATTTCCTTGATTTTCCTTTGGAGTGCTCTTGTTTGTTGGGGAAGACTACTAAGATTATTTAATGGATTTTTAGTCTTTTCAGGATCTTCCTTAATTTTCTCCATATTGTAGTTAGAGGGCAATTTGGAACCTTGGTTTGCTAAGAAAAGAAAGTAGCCTTCTTTATCTTGCTCTAACATCTTGTCCAAAATTTGGTGAAACTGTGGATCCTGTTCAACTTCTTGAATCATTTCATCGGTTATTTCCTCATTTGAACTATTCCCAGTATGAAACCTATGAAAAGGATTTTGTTCCCTATCACCCATGTTGTAAAGTGGACAATAGGAATATGCTTTTGAAATGTTCTTCTAGACTTAGATCACAGTTTTATAAGTGTAAAAATGATGATGTCTTGATCTGATAAGATGAAAATCTTATGATATGATCAAATGATGTTTCTAACTCTTGATTGCGGCTTCCAAGATGAAAGGATATCAAAATCATGTTGGGGAAGTTGAATCAATAATCAAAAACTTGTTTGAAAAGATGCACTTTTTTTTTTTTTGAGATTTGATCCTAGTCTCGAAAAATGATAAGTGTGATCAATGTAATTGTGAGTTTTGGATTATCTTTACTGAATTAATGTTTTGAAAACACATCAAGTAAGTTGTAGAATAGTTTTCTTTAAACATTAAGTGTATGATCAAAATGTTTTTCAAAAATTGTTTTAACAGGATTTACACATGATAAGCATCTCAAACAGACTCACTCTTAGTTCTCAAGTAGGTCATCATAGTAATCAACAGCCCACATCTTAGAACTGTGTCGACTCACACAACCGTGTCACCCCCGAAATGGCGCCCATTTTTTTGTCTTTTCCAGGTGCATCAGAGTGACGGAAGTGGATACCAGATCCCCTGAGAAAAAAATCCTTGACAGTTATATGGTGAGTATCTTGGGGGTAGATTCTTCCCTCCCTACACTGTGATTAATATGATGTTCAAAACTCACAAGTTAGATACTACACTAAGTTCTTAGTAAGGGTTTTCGTTCGGTGCGGCAAATGATAGACTCCCTCGAGAGACCTCCCTACCTTTAGAACAAAGGCTTTGGGGATGGTTATCAATGCACACTACCGTCGAATGGGATTTTCATCAACCATCCACATTTGATTAGAGTGGGTTGGAAAACTTGGCTTTAGTTGTTCCCACTTAGGTCGTTCCCGTAGGGTCCGTACTTTTTCCCACTACGGCAGGGCTTCTAAAAGGTGTTAATAAAACAAGAAATTGCATAAAGGGAAAATGATGAGTTTGGCATTTTGATCACCCAGTTAAGGGGAGAGCATAGGCCTATAACCGTTTAAAACAAAGCAAACAAGGATTGAATTTTAAGCCCAAAATAAAAGTTTTACTATGCTAAATGAAGATGTTGCTTCACACAAACATAGAGTTCATTTTAGCCCCAAAATCAAATGTGAAGTGACTATCCTAGGATTGCTTCATTTTAATTTATGACTACCCTAGGATTGCTTCATTTTAAGTTATGTGTCTACCCTAGGATTGGTTCATTCCAATTTAAAATTATTAACTGTCTGCGGTTGTGTCGGATTTAGTTAAACTGTATTAAACTTACAAATTACAATTTGCAAGTTTTTGAAATATGCGCTATAACAGTCTTCACGAGCACTGCAAGATTTATCATAGGCACTGCAGGAACTATTACGGGCACTGCAGGATAGATTAAAAGCACTGCAGGATAGCTCAAATGCGCTGTAGGATGGATCAGGAGCACTGCAGGATGACTCAAATGCACTGCAAGATTGCTTAAGAGCGATGCAGGATAGCTTAAGAGCACTGCAGGATGTCTCAAATGCACTGCAGGATTCTTCACCAGCGCTGAACTAGGTATGAACTTTCTAAAACATGTTTCTTGCGCTAATCTGTTGTTTTTGGCTGTAACCTATCAAAGAAACTTGCAAAAAGATGTGAGAATTGGGGGCAAGAGCCCCACGGTGGGCACTAAAAGTGTGTGTTAAATATGTATAATCAAAATGAAATAAACAAAACACACATAATGGAACTTTAAAGTGAAGGAAAGCAAGTAATTTGAATTCAAATAAACAAACGAAGCTTCTTCAGAGCCGTTCCATCTTCCTCTATCTGCAGGGATTTGTTTGAAGCTACTGCTCTCAGATTGTGTAAGCAAGGTTTCTCCGAATGGCAACCTGTAGAATGAGTATGCAAAGGAAGGAGCTTCTCTATCCTATATGCTGGTGGAGGTGAGAATACTGATATGGATATGCACAGGGGCTATGGATTGAAGATGCTATGAAATGAGAATGTTTTGAATGCTAAAAAGGCTTATGAAGGCTATGATATTGCAAATTGACTATAATTTTCCTACTAAAAGCTTCTATATGAATTCAAAGACCCGACAGTCTTATTTATAGTGTTTTTGCAGGCACAATCCTGGCTGGCAAGGATCAACGGTTGTGAGGTTGTTTGGTAAGTTTGAATGGTGAGAGATGGAGAGGTTGAGAAGAAGATGGAAGAGGTTGGGAGGTTGGAGAGAAGAATGGATGCCTGTCTTCAACCCACGGGAACAAGCTCGCACAGGAACAGAGGAATTTAATTTTTCTGTTTCGGCAGTTTGCTTCACGGTTGTTGAAGATAATTCCCAAATTAATTAAATAAATAAATTTATTTAATTTCATTTATTGAGTTTGATTTTTGATTTTAGCACTATGGAAGATTTAATTAAATATTTTGGAATATTTAATTGTGATGTGACTTTAGAAAATTTAATTAAATATTTTGAGATATTTAATTGTGAATGGATATTAGAAGAATTTAATTAAATATTTTGAGATATTTAATTGTGAATGGATTTTAGAAGAATTTATTTAAATATTTTTGAGATATTTAATTGTGAAAGTATTTTAGAAGAATTTATTTAGAAAAGAGGAATATTTAATCTTTATTTGAATAAAATATCCAAGCCAAGATTAAATGATAATTAATATAAATAAATCATAATGTTTATTTAATTAATTAAGAAATGGATAAGAAAAGTGATTAAATAAACTTATTTATTTAATCGAAATGAAAGAATGAACAAATATAAATAAATTATTTAAATTTATTTATACGCAGATGAAATTTGAAGATTTTAATTAAATATTAAAAATATTTAATTAATTACCAGACTATTGTGATGTGACCATTTTTAGGTGTATACACTGATAATTAGAGATTCAGTATTTTGCTTGTAGTAAGGTCCCATTGTGATTACCAACATTTTCACATTTATCACTGAGTTGTTTATGCATTGTCAAGACCTGACATTAGAGACCTTGGGGTTATCTCTTGAGGCTTGGTGATAGAGATTTACCTTTCAAGAGAGATAGGATATTATATTCTATCTGAGTTGTTGCTATGCAGAAAACATCATCAATAGATATGTGGATGAAATTTTTTGTCAAATCTCTTGAAGCTAGAGCTAGGGATTGGTACTTGAGTTTTCTTGAAAAGTACTTTCCCTACTTGGATAAACTAGTGGATGCTTACAGAAAAGAATTTGCAAGAGAACCTTTTGACCTTACCACAAGGTTCAAGTAGATCAAAAAAAAATATGAAGAGTCAAGCATTCCTTTCAGTCATAGATTTTTTGTTGCTCTTTCACTAATCCCTAAAAAATTTAGACCTAGTACTATTGATTGCATTCATATGTACTTTGAAGCCTTTGAGGAGCGATCTAGTACACTGTTAAAATATTTTAGAATATTGAGTATGGAGATGGCTTACGCATATCTAGATAATATGGAGAAAGTGAGGAATGCATATGGGCAAAGTCTTTTGTCTTCAATTGTGGGTAAACATGTTGATAACATTAGTAGATGTGTGAATAAAAATGATCAGATGTCTTTATTTTTAAATACAGACAAAAAATTACTTGATAAGGTAGAAGACAAGAATGATCCATCATTTGGTGATGAGGAACTTGTCTTTGAAAAACTTATAGAAGAAATATACCTAGATGAAAATTATAGCCATAATGATGAAAGACATGATGAGATGAATGAAACATTTGAATTTTCTTATATCTCCTCTGAAAATGCAAAAAAAGAGAGAAATTTTTTTGTAGCAATTGAAGGTTGCAATGATGCAAATAATTCTTGAATGATCATCTCATTTTAAAATGTGCAAATGATATTTTCCCTTCAAACAATGAGTGTGATGTTGCGAAGAACAATGGGATTCCATGTTTCCTGAGCCAAGAACATGATGAGGGATATGAATTGGATTTAATTTTTGAAGAGGATATGTGCAATCAACAGTGTTATGGTTCAGTTGATCATGTCAATTCTACAAGTGAGTGCAGCTTTGATGCAGGTCTTCATGATGGGATAAAGGAATTTTCTGATTTAGGGAAACCCACCTTGGTCCTACAAAGCCAAAATTGTAGGAGATTTCAGTCTTTTTGTAATACCCCTCATGTTGTTGATACTCTTTGATACTCTTATGTGTTGGTTTGATACTTGGTTTGTGATGGTGATTAGTTCACTGATTTGGTTGTGTGTGGATTCATTGTTTGGTTGGTTTGCTACACTTGACATTACTATGATGTTTGATGATACATTATGTGGTGGTTAGATTATTTTCCAATGCTATGGTTTTCTTTAATAATCTATGTGGTGATGTTGTGATTCTATGATACTATGGTTTCTGATGTGTTTGCTAGTGAGTCTTGGTGAAAGGACGGAGCAACATCACTCACTTGCGAGCACCTTGCTACCCTGTGATTTCCTTTTGTGGTGTGTCTGCAATGGAGATTTACATGTTACTTGACATTTGTTTGTATGCAGGAATTGCAGGAATAAAGTCTCGATTCCACCTACTTCAGTAGGATAGGGTGAGCATTAAATTAACCCAATGGGTATGATGTTGAAAAAGGAGGTTGATAAGGAAGTGTCCCCGTCCCAAATCTGTCACCTTGTTGTGAGTCTTTCAGTGTCGTGGTTTTGACCTTGCCTTTGTCTCAATATTGTTGTTTATTTATTTTATTTGTGGATAGTTGTTATTTAATTTATCCTTCTTTTTATATGGGATTAATTAATGTTATTTTGTGGATATGATTAATTGTGAGTAATTGTAATTTTGGAATTAAATGTTGTAAATTAAAAGTTATTTAATTAATTAAAAGGTGTAAGTACTTAATTTAAATAAATAATGTTGGTGATAATTATAAATTATCTTTTTCAAGATATTAAAATTAGAAAATCAGAAGAGAATATCTTGTGAGGATAGTATCATGTGAAAATAGTGAATTTGTAATTAAAAATTTGTGAGATAAGTGTGAGCTTTTAAAGCAGGAAAAAAGAACCAATGGATGGGTTGGATTTTTGAGAAAAAAGAAGAGCTTTATTTATTTTTCATTATATTATTGTGAGAAAAAGAAGTTTCTACACACACACAATGGTTTTTGGTTTTTTTTGGAAAAAAAAAAAGAATAAGTTATTTTGCATTTCTCTGGAAAAATTGTTCGGTAAGAAAAGAATAGAAAATTGATTCAAAAGTTAGCTGAAAGGAATTTGAGAAGGATCTGCAGAAGAAGTTTGTTTTCAAAAGAGGAAGAAGGCTTACCGTGTTTTGGATTCATCATCAAATGAAGGACTCCAGGTTCTTTTCAATTAATTATTTCTTTTGTTTCTTTTTTATTATTCTGTAAGGGAAAACGAAAATCATGTTTGCCATATTTGAAAATCAATTTCTCTATTTTTTTTGAAATGAGGGTTTTGTTTTAGAAAATATTGTCTTGTTAAACCTTTAAGTCTTTGTAGAATTGTATTGAAAAATATTCTAAATTTCTTCAATAAACCTAGTTGTGAAATGCTTGTTTTGAAAATAAAATCAATTTGTTATGGGGTTGAATTTGTATGCCCTAATTTATTTTGTTTCTGGAGAAAAAAAAACCAGATTGTTGTTCATACTATTCATTTTTGTGGGAAAATATATATATATGTATATATACCTATATATATATAAAATTATATATATATATATATATATAAATATACATATTCATATATTATATTCTGTCTATTTATCAAAAAAAAAAAAGGGATTTATATTGCAACAGAAAAAGGGTTTCTGTATTTTTTCATTTTTTTAAAGATAATATATATTTAAAAAAAATAGATATGTAAGTATTGGGGGGGGGGGGGGGGTGGTCGGCTTATGTCATACCACCCCACTCCCCGTGGGGGCTACACGCAGCCACCACAGCTGCACACAATAGCCGTAGGTTGTTGGGCGTAGCCATGGTGAGGTTGCGGCCTCCCCACAGGGAGGTTCACAGTCCCCATTCAACTGTGGTCTTTTAATTATTAAAAAAAAAATGTTTTAAAATTCATTTTTATTTAAATTATTTTGATATAATATATATATATATTAATATATTTGTATATGTATATATATATTAATATATATCTATATATGTAACTTTACAGTGAGTTATTATGGTTAATTTTTATAATATGATTTAAAAGTATGATTTTATTAGATGTTTAATTTATATATATACGTATATATGTATATATGTATATAAATGGTTATACATGTGGAAATTATGGAATTAATTAGATAATTATTAAAAGTTGCAATGTTATAGTGTGATCGAAGAAATTAGAAATAAACTTTGTGATTTGAATTAAATTGATTATTCGCGAGTAATTAATTCATTTATTTGGTGAAAGTGTTGTGCATTGAAATGTTTTATATGGCGTTGTGTTTACATAATTGTGTACTCTCGAGATTGGTTGTTGAATCATTTGTGGTTTTCTCTTTATTGGTTTTGTGTCATGTGGGAAATCCCTTGAGTTGTTTGTTCTTTTGTAGGAGCTTAAGTTGTTGGTTAGGAACTTCCAGAGGTGGGGAAATTGATGTTTGGCCCTTTGTTTTGGCTATAGTTATGATTTGAGTTTACACATGGGTTGTACAGTTTTATGGATGTGTTTCCTATGATTTTGGTGAGATGGTTTTGCCTCGCAGATGTTCCATTTTTTGGTTCATTGTTCTTGTGGTACAAATCCTTGGTGTTAGATTTTTATGTTTTGGGTGTCTAGGGAGAGTGGCTCTAAGTGGGGGTCGATGCACTAAGGCATTTTCAAGGTAACCCACGTTAGAGTTAGATTAACAAATGATAACCTAAGTAATTAATTAGGGTGCAGGTAGTTAAACATTAATAATATATTTATGGATGCCCCATCTACCTGTTAGTGCTATCATAGACTAAAGGTGGGCTAAGAAGGCCGTGGTTGGCATGATCATTGCCTCGTCTCCATGAGAGGTTAACGGCTCCACATGAGTAACCCTATGGAGTGGCACCTTGAGATAGGAAGTCAGGATAACCATAGATGGAGGCGGCACCTGGTGATAGGTTGTATGGATAATCCATGTATAGATGGAGGTGACACCTTGAGAGAGGATGTGCAGATAATCCATGTAAGGCCATGCGATGACACTCTCCTTTAGCATTCCGTTTGAGATGTTTTTATTGAAATCCTCTGGAAGTGGTCTATTGATATTATGTCTTGAGATATTGGTGATATGATTTGTGACTTATTGTTGTAATATGATGGAAGTGTTCTATTGCTATGTTTTGATGATTTATCATGGTTAAGTTTTGTGAGTGGTCTTTTGATATTATGTTATCTCTCTTTAGAGTTAGTCTTGTATTTTTTGTTTGGATGTGCTTGGTCAGGGATCCTTCCTTGTTTACTCCCAGCATGGGGGTGGTTGGGTGGAACATGCTACGCACCCCGTTGGGTCCCCTTATGATGCAGTTGTACCATTCAGTGTAGAGTCTTGCTGATGTAGTTTGATCCAAGATTCATATGTTACCAGATGTATATTTGTACTCTAGATGTATTTTATATATTGATGTATCACTCCCACATGCGTTGGGAAGACATGATGTAAGTATGTATATTTGTTCATTGTGATGTACTATCAGACTGATGTAATGTATTATCATATCATGTAAATCATTCTTGAACTATCATTTGTTAATACTGTCAATGTTATGTTGTATTTGTGGAAATATGTACTTTATATCTTCATGATTAATTTATTGTAATTTTCATGTATGGTTTTATATGGATTATTCTTGTCACATTCTTTATCATTTATTAATGATTAAAACCGAAGTTAAGTGAATGAATGGGTTAGATACATAATGTCACCCCGTGTACCCCAAAGGACTTAGATGTTTAATTTGTAATCTTTTAAATTTAATGTATACAATAATTTATACACTAATAGTTTTAAAAAAAATTGTACCATAAATTTTAGATGTATTAGTTTTCTTTGGGGTTGCGTGGTGGGGCATTACACTTTGACTAAATCTTGTCAGTTGGCCAAATCCCTCTTTGAGTCTAAGCATAAGAAATTAGATATTCTTTAAGATTCATTGGACCGGTCAATTTGGAACACCAACACCACCCACCTAAAAATCCTTTCCAACTTTCCATCCTTATCTATTTACCCATCCAAACAATCCCTTTCATCTCCCCATCTTTATCTTCCTATCCATCCAACAAAAAATTATTTCCATCTCCCCATCCTTATATTCCTATCCATCCAATAGAATTTCCTTTTCATTTCGCCATCCTTATATTCCTCTCCATCCATCATATCATCCCTTCCACCCCCATCCTTATCTCCCTATCCTCATTCCATCTCATAATCGTGTGTCATCAGTATCTAGCTATAGGCCTCCCCCATGCAACCCTCTTATCATCATCACTCCCACCTCTTTCACACATCTTTCCAATCTACTATCACTTTTCATCACTCATCTATCCATCATATCATCATCTCAATTCATATTTTGATGCTTTGGATAACTATCCCATCCCTACGCTTCGTGCAATCAACATCATCCTATCCACAAGGTCAGTCTTATGTTATCATGTAGGTTCCACCTTTGTATCCACTTATCATGGTCCTCGCATCATCCCTTATCCATTGTCTGTCGTTGGTCCTTTTTCAAACTACGTTACCCATGTGCTTTCACATAGGCAAGGTTGATCATTTGATCCACCCCTGAGGCATTTGTCTATATGGTCTTTGTCATCCATCATCGTCCCCATTGTCTTCTTTCTACTTTTATTCATGATTAGCCCCCAAGCCCCTAGGTCTTTAAGGTGTGTTTCAGTCTTGTGTCATGTTGTCAAGTGTGTCCCTATCCTAGTTGTTTCTAAACAAACAAAATACATTGGTATCGAGAGGTCCAATTAGTTTTGAGTATCCTAAATCATGCTAGGCATTCAATCTATCCTCCATCTTTGGTCTTAATAGGATGTATCCTTCCTAAATCAGATAGTATCAATCCCATCATTCTTTTGATCTTATGGAAAAGGAAACTTGAAATTGATTTGGTTATTTTGATGCTTTTGGCATTTTGTTTATCATTTGAGCTTCCTATTATACTTTTTCAGGGTTGCCACGATCCATCATATCATGGTGCACTTCGATAGGTAAACATAGGGGCACATCTTGATTTTTTTGCATGATCTTGTCTTCTTGGTTGTCATGCATAGTACCCACCAAGATCCTTATGGTCTTTTGTTACACTGGGGCATCCTTTGTCTTTGTGGTTTTCCAAAATTTTCCCTACCAAGGCCTCTATGACTTTGGGATGTTAGACTATCCTTTTTTTTGTTGTGTCAATTCCATGCATGTGATATGAATTCACCTTGGTTCCTCATAACCCGGTGCATAGTATCTCATGCTATATCAAATTTAGTTCCCATTACATGGTGACATAATGCATAACAATTAAGTTGCTTGATTTGATCACTGTCCTTTCATATCCCCCATCTCCCATCCTCTAATCTATCATTTCCCTCTATCAACATCCCCCATCCCCTCACCCCACATCTTTATAATCCATTCATCCTTCATTAGTCTCCTCATCTATTTCTCCTCTATGTTTTCCTCCCCCCACTTCCTCCATTCTCATCATATCATCATCTCTTCAATCTTCTTGGGATAATATATATTTTTTATTCTAAGCAAATTTTCTTCTATTATTTTCATTCATTTCAACAATCTCACATCTCCATTGAATCCTAATCCATTCAATCTAGAAAAAATCATCTAATCACATCCTTGGTCTTGTTCCCATTCTTGCAACAAGCCTTGATCCAATCATCCTCATCATCATCATCATCATCATTAGGATGTATCCTTCCCTATCATTTTGTGTTGTTTTGGGATGTATCCTTCCCTCATCAACAACACTTTCATCATCATCATCCTCATCATCACCGGGATGTATCCTTCCCTATCACTTGTGTTCTTTTGGTATGTATCCTACCCTCATCAACAACACTTTCATAATTATCATCTTCATCATTATTAGGATGTATCCTTCCCTATCCTTTTGCATTGTTTTGGGCTATTATTCCCTCATCAACAACTCTCCATTCATCATCAATCCATTTTGGCCTATAGCTTGACTGGGGAAACATCACATTTGTCCTTCAATCTATTTGTGCTTCCTTTCTTATCATCCTCTCTTCCCAATTTCCTCTCGTGTCCATCCTTTTGCATCATCTTAATCATCTACCCTTGCATCATTTCATCCATTTTGAGAGCACACATGTGTTCTCTTGAACCCGCATGTCCTCTCCAGGGGGAATCCTCAATCCCTAATCTTTGTTCCCATCATCTTTCCTCCTAGTCACTCCTTTGAATGACTGTGGAATCTTTCACAATCTAACCATCTTATTTTGTGTGTTATGTTTTAATCTTCTTTGAAATGATGCTACTTTGTAACGCCATCTCAAAGAGGGAAAAAATGTAGCAATGAAAATTGACCACTTTCGTTTGGTCAATTCACCCCCAATTTGACTAATGTCATATCCTATATATTAATTAAATAATTTTCTATTATTTAATTAATATTCATTATTCCTTATCCTTTCATGCTAATTTGTTTCTTCTATCATCTTTAAATCCTAGCCTAAAGTAAATAATTACCTTTAATTATTTAGTCCCTTATCCCTTATCGATCTAGGAGCACACATATCTATTGGAAGAATGACTAGGTTATCTATTTGTTGTCATTGATGTCACCATGTTGGTAGTTTGGTCTAGTACTCTAACCGGTACATATGATTGTCTTATCTTCTTCAGTGGTTGATCCGGTATTCTAGTCCGCATTTCTTCACAATTGATAATTGTTCATTACAGTTTTGGGAAAATACTTATGGATGTTAAAGGCATGCATGTTTAGAGTATTATGTTCTCTGGTGCTCATACAACATTGTGGCAACAAACAAAATGTTTACCTTTTCCGTTGAAGACTATTCCTAGCCAACCTATCAAGATAATTTTGATATGATATGAAAATATTAAGCATGATCTATCGTGTGGTCTGGGCTGACATATTGTATCATGCTAATGGTCAAATTACATTTTGAGAATATTTTGTGGAGCCGATAGTTGATATATTTTATAATAAATTACATCTAATTAGGCCAACCTAATTGATTCTTATGATGGTGATCACACATATATATGCATGTATGGTGAAAATTTTATATAGATGTATGGAAGTTGTGTGCAAAAGGGTGTGTATGAGTGAGTAATGAATGTGAAGGTGTGATAAAAAAGGAAACAGTTGATGAGCGAATAATGACAAGTGCAAAGTCTGATAGCATCACTAGAACTGTATCAACACATGATAGGTACATCTTTCTAGTTCATTTTTGGGCTGCAAAGCCTTATTCTACTTTTGTATAATCTTGTGTAGGCAGTGAGCCTCCCTGTTGGACCATGAGTCCTTTTTGTAGGCAGTGAGCCTTTGTACTTGGACAGTGACTCCTCTTTTGGGCAGTGAGCCTTTTTATAATCTTTATATTATGAGTTAACCCTCACCATGGTTTTTCCCTTATTGGATTTTCCATGTAAAAAATATGGTGTTCATTATGTTGATTTGTTTTCTGTTATTTATGTTTCATGCTTATGTTTAATAAAAAATAGTGTGGTTAAAGATTTGATAAGTGATAAAGATTTAAGTTTGAATTTATGTAACAACTATTTCACCCCCCCTCTCACTTGTCCTATGCCTATTTAAAAATTGGTATTAGATCGTGTCATTCCTTGTGTAGAGCTTAACTGCTTGAGGAGGATCCTGAGATCTAGTTGAATGGATGATAAAGGAGAGCTCCAGACTGCTCTTGAAGATCTTGATAAAATGGAAAGAGAAAATAGGGATCTAAAAGAGAATCTTGCTGAAGCAAATGAATGTGGTTAGAAATTGAAGAAATTTAAGGAAAGACATAGAGAAGTAAGTGAGTAGTTGAAACAAGAGATAATTGGACTAAAAGTGTCGGTAGAGGAGAAGAAGAGGATTGAAGAATGTCTGAATACATTGGTACATAATAAAGTTGATGAATGCACTATACTTGAACAGAAAGTGGTGAATGTGAAAACAATTTCAGATCTAGCTATGGTAAACTTGAAGAATTGCTTGCAGGACAAAAACCTTGTAAAGATAAAGTTGGTTTAGGAGTTGATACTGGTGAAATTTCTAAAGGTGTGAAGAAGAATCAACACAAGAGGAAGAAAAGAAGGAATTTTACAAGAAGACCACTTGTGAGATAGCCTAATGCATAGAGGTATTCCTCTTTTGATGGTGTTTTCTTTTCTTGTAACAAATATGGTCATAGAGCAACTGAATGTAGGAGTAGGATGAACCAATTTTCTGGTTCTCTTTCTGGAAAATGTTTTGAATGTGGGAAATTTGGACACAAGGCCACAAAATGTAGATCTCAAGTAAGGATGATTAGTTGAGTAATGAGGAATAGGTTTAATGAAGGTAGGATGAATCAATTCTTTAATGGATACTACTATGTCTGTAACAAATTGGGACACAAAGAAAATCAGTGTAGATTGAGAAATAATGGAGGAGAGTCTAATTAGAAAGATGTGATCTGTTATAACTGCAACAAACCTAGACATGTATCTAAAGTTTGCAAGAACAAGAAAGAAAAGAAGTCTGCTTCAAAAAAGAGTGAACCGGTAAAGAAGATTGAAAAAGAAGAGATGAAGCAAGAAATGGATAAGGTATGGAAGAAGAAAGAAGAAGAAGAAAAATCAAAGACTCCCGATGTGTATGTACCCTCATCTAGTACATATGACTTATTTGAAATTTAGACCTAGCATGGTCTTAGGGAGAGCATTGTCTAAAGATCATAAAAACCCCCTAGATGAATGGCGTGTTAGAGGCTGGATGAACCCTTTCTCTCTGATTGCAAAAGAAAAGAAGAAAATTGAAAAGTTTTGTTGAAATTCAAGAGAAGCATAGCAATGGACAATGATTTGTGTGGTGTTACCTCTTTGAAGCTGAAAAGGGTCGAAGTAGAAGAATACAATCATAGGAAAATGAAAGGAATTGAAATAGGGTTGAGTGAAGTCAAATTGTAGAATATAAAAAACCCTAGGGATGGATTTATGGAGTGAATTTCCATGGATCATAGGTAAAGTGGTTATTTTTTTCTTGTTGAATCATGTCAAGGATAGAAGCATTGTTTTGGACAAACCCTATTTGATCTCAAAGGGAGCTATCAAAGCAATCACTAGTTTATGCAGTGTTGGAGAACTCCCTGGAAAGAAAAATGTGAAGTATAAAGATGTGGAGGAGCTGACTGAAATCAACAGAGATCTTAGAGCACTATTGATTGATACACTTGTTGACTCAATTGTTAGGCATGTTGCGTATGGTATCTCATACAAAATTTATTTTAGAAATCATGAAAGCTCAACTTTGGCTATTGTCGTACATATTTCCCACATGATTGTTAAGGAGAACAAATAGTTTGATTTATGTACCTTGCTATTTGATAACTTGCTTGAAAACATTCAAATGTCATTGGTCAAGAATTATTCCTTTCATTTCAGATCTTTGCTGGTATTTCTGGTGTTTTAATTTCTAAATTCTCTACCTGAAAAAGATAATGTGATGTGGGAATATGGTATCCCTATTGGAAAACAAATTTATAGGTATCTAGAGTCTTTGGAAGATAATGAAAATATGTGCAGATTGTATTTCTAATCTTTGCGAACAAACCCTTGCTCCAACATATCTGCATCTTGAAGTCGATTTGAAGTGGGTTCTTCCTCTAGAAAAAGAGAAATGGAGGTTGTTATCAGTGATTCCCCTCCATAAATGAAAAGGAAAAAATAGATAACTAAAGACATCATTGACATTTTGGATGAGAAGGAGAAAGAGTCTCAGACTGGCACTAAATCCCCTAATCCTAATGACATCCAGTCTATGATAGTTGAAGCAAAAATAAAGAAGATTGGTGAACTATGGAGTGTTGCCTCGTCTATTGACAAACTAAAAATTGATGATGCTCTGGTAGATTGTCTACTTCAGAAAGGAATTGAAGTATCTACTATTTCTGATTTCTTGCCAAAAAATTTGACTGAGATTATTGAAGAAAGGATGTTTCTTGAAGATCTAGAAGGACATAAGATGGAAATCTTGGCTGAAAGGAGATGTAAAAAGGCTATGCACAGATTGTCTGGATTGATTATGGAAACAAAGAAGTGTGTAAAAGAAATTTTAGATGTTTACAAGTATTGTCTTTGGTTTCCTACAACTGTAGATAATTTCAGAAGAAGAATTGAAGCATTTGAAGTAGAGGTGAACAACATTGGAAATAATTTTGATATATTTGAAGATAAGGAAGGGAAGCAAAGGATAAGAGTTGGTGACCTACATGTTGAACTAATCATTACAAAAATACAAAGAGATGATGTGCCAAAAACCTTCTGGCTCCTTACAGAAATTGCTGAAGTTTGGTTAGAAAATCTTTCTGGAATTCTTATTGATGCTAAAGATGTTGAGGAAAAATTCTCTATTGAAGATTGGTCACCCTCTTTTACTCTGTTGGGATTGTTGGAAAGTACATGCACAAAGGAGTCTATTTTTTTTAACTAGAAGTTGTATTGAGTTCTCAAAGAAAGGTATAATAAGGTGTTCTAGGTGAAGAATGTCATCTTTACTTAATTTATGTTTCCTTAAAAGCTCCAGGCCATTAGAAATTTTTGAAGTTTTTGGAAATATTTTGAAATTTTGATGTCACCATGTCTACACTCATTTTTTTCTGGTGCCCTTTGCCATTGATGTCAAAGGGGGAGAGATTGAAGTTAAGGGGAGAGATTTGAGTTGGAGAATTTTGTTCACATGTTGCCATCAATGAAAAAGGGGGAGATTGTTGGAAGAATGAGTAGGTTATCTATTTGTTGTCATTGATGTAACCATGTTGGTAGTTTGGTCTGGTACTCTAACTGGTGCGTATGTCTCTCTTATCTTCTCTAGTGGCTGATCTGATATTTTTGGTTGTCCCTCTAGTATTGTAGTCCGCATTTCTTCACAATTGACAATTGTTGATTATGGTTTTTGGAAACTAATTATGGATGTTAAAGGCATGCATGTTTAGAATATTATGTGCTTCGATGCTCATACAATGTTTTTGCACCCAACAAAATGTTTACCTTTTGCATTGAAGACTATTCCTGGCCGACCTATCAAGATAATTTTGATATGATATGAAAATATTAAGTGTTATCTATTGCGTGGTTTGGGTCGACATATTATATCATGCTAATGGTAAAATTACATTTTGAAAATATTTTGTGGAGCCGACAGTGGATATCTTTTATAATAAATTGCATCTAATTAGGCCGACCTAAATGATGCTTATGATGGTGATCAGATATATATATGCATGTATGGCGAATACTTTATATAGATGTATGGAAGTTGTGCAAAAAAAGGGTGTCCATATGAGTGAGTAATGAATGTGAAGGTGTGATAAAAAAGGAAAAAAATGATGAGCGAATAATGGTGTAAATTTTGAATACTAAGCATCACTAGAATTGTATTAGCACATGATAGGTGCATCTTTCTAGTTCATTTTTGGGCCAAAAATCCTTACTCTACTTTTGTATAATCTTGTGTAGGCAGTGAGCCTCCCTGTTGGACAGTGAGTCCTTTTTGTAGTAAGTGGGTACGTGCAAGATCATCATGGAAAAAATAGGCCCTTAAGTGGCAAAAAATCCAAAAAATCAGAGTTAGGCAACTTGATGTAAAAAATTGAATAAGTTATCTATATTATTTCAAAAATATGTAAGAATAGAATTTTTAGCAAATTGAATGTAGTTTATAAACTACTAGGTTTATTTAAAAAAACAAAATCTATTTGGTGAAAATTTGAAATTTTATCGTGGATAGTACTTAAATTTTAGAAAAATAAAAGTAGGTGTAAATACCGCCCTAACCACAATAAAATGATAATATTTTTTATAAGATTTTAAATATAAGTAAGGACTCATGTCGATTGTATATTTTTTGTATTTTTTCAAGTAAAATAATTAATTATGATTTTTTAATACAAATTTTAAAAAATATAAAAAATTATACGTCTAACCACCTTAACTTGGTCAAAACTCATGAAATTCAATTTTTTTTTTTTTAATCCTATAGTATACAAAGCATAGAATGTGACACATGTTTTGGATTCAAAAAATGTGATAGCGTTTGAAAGCTATAGATGTTTTTCAATCAGCCTATCAATCAGGATTTTAGTCATAATTCAAATAGAAAATGAATAATAATTATTTATCAAATTCAAAGTAAAACATAATTTATATTGGTGGAAAGTTGAGAATCTCCTTCAAAAACCCTTTTTGTTTCATTAATTTTGGGTAAAAAAAAGTTGCCAGCCACATACCCTACAAATACCCATCATATTGCCACTTTTTGGCCCATCATGATCCTGCACATACCCAAGTGAGACTTTGTACTTGGACAGTGAGTCCTCTTTTGGGTAGTGAGCCCTTGGAAATGAGCCTTTTTATAATCTTTATATTTCCAATTAACCCTCACTGTGGTTTTTCCCTTATTGGGTTTTCAACGTAAAAATTTTGGTGTTCATTGTGTTGATTTGCTTTATATTATTTATGTTTTATGCTCATATTTAATAACAAAATAGTGTGGTTGAAGATTTGATAAGTGAAAGATTTAAGTTTTATTTTTTGTGACAACGGATTCACCCCCGCTTCTCAGTTGCCCTGAGCCTGTTTAACAATATCTAGCCATCGACGAGGGAAAACAACTCGATCAAGCTCAAACAAGGTAAAAATTGGTTTTATTGTTATTTTAAGTTTGAGTTTCATCTTTAGCCCAATCTTGAGTGTTTTCTTTCATTTTTTATCTCTTTCTTGAGTTTATTTCTTACATTTTTAGATGGAGTAAAATCACTACACACATTTCTAACATGCCTGGTGGGACCCACATCGTGGGTCTCTTTCATTATTTTTTTTGTTTCAACTTTTGTAGATTTGGATTTCACAAACAAGGGTGAATCCGTGTGATAGAGGGGTGAGTTTGCATTGATATAGGTGATCACACATCCACCTATCCTGTAAAAGGGAGATTACACACCTATGTATCCAGTACCTAACTTATAGAGGAAAATTTGTGGATGGATAGGAAAATTTGTGGACAGATAGCCAAATTTGCAGATGACGGATAGGCGAATTTCTGAATGATGGATAGGAAAATTTGTAGACAATAGATAGGAGAATTTGTGAATAGAAAAATTTGCAAATGATAGATAGGAAAATTTGTAGACGATGGATAGGAGAATCTGTGAAAGATGGATAGGAAAATTTGCAGACGATGGATAGGAAAATTTGTAGATAGGAGAATTTGTGGATGATGGATACACAAATTTGTGAACGATGAATAGGTGACTTTGCAGATAGGCAAATTTGTGAATGAGTGAATTTGAGAATAGGAAAATTTGCAAATGGGAAAACCTTCTGATGGGCGAACCTACTGCTTACAGAGGTGATCCTGCAACCTTTATAAAGGAAAATCTATCCTCCATAGGGGTGAACCTAAGGTATTCCAGAACCTTTAATTTTTTAATTTTAGCTTCAATTTGATTTAATTTTTGTATACTAATTAGCTAACATTTTGGTCTATGATTATGGTATCTTGCTAAAAATTCACACATCTTGTCCCCCACACTTGTCCAAGACTAGAGTATTAAAAATACTAACTTACCTTCTGCAGGACGACCGGTCGAAGACCCTTAGTTTAGTTTCATCTGTGTGTCTTTTTTGCACTAATCTAGGCACACATAGATGAATTAAAGGGTCAATTTAATTTTTTTTCCATGTTTGGGAGTAATTTTTTGACGTATGCATTCCCCTTGCACCTTTTAGTGATCTTGGGTGATGATAAATCACAATTTTCTCTAGTCCAGTCTAGTCTACCTATGAGGTGCTAGTGCATCTAAGCTCTCCCCTTGCATTACATGAGAGCCTGGGGACCAGCTGAAACATCTAGTATATTCTTCCCTTTGCAAGACATGCCTGAGATTTCATCACTCGGGGATGATCCCAACCACGTGTTATAGGTGGGTTATATAAAGGGGGGAGAACTAAAGTTGTAACCCAATCTAGTCACATCATGTCTAGAAAAGCATCGAAGCTAGGGTGATACCTAGATAAGACATGCATGGTTGGTCTGAGTTTCCAATACCTCTCTAGGGCTCCCGATCCACACTTGTGATGGGCTAGTGTTTCCTCATGTACCTAGCGTATATCTAGGACACACAAGATAGCCTTGTTTAGCCTAGATAGAGACCCGTGTTTTAGCCGCAGCTTGGTGTAGTGTAGGGGATGTGCATTGTACCCCGAAGTTACTCACCACATGCTCCCTTGGGTTGACATAGAAATCCTCGTGGTGGACTACAATAATCCTCGAGAGAGAGAGTGAAGGTGAACCTATGGCATCTATTGATGACCCTGTGCAATAGAATGCTAGCTATCCACCTTCGTGAGAAAGGGTGATCTAGAGAATCATCTTGGTATCATGGAGGATTAACCTTGGGTTTTCTGCCCAAGGTGATGGGCCTACATCAATTTTTTAAAACCTTCATACTAATTTTAGGATTGTGCTATCTAGAGTGTTTTCTTGTGTGATATCAGTGCTTGTCATCAGTTTGAGTTAGTCTAACCTTTTGCTTTTTGTTTGCTATGTTTTTTTCCCTTGCCATAGTCTTCCCTTGCCCTCAGTGGCATGTCTTCTTCTCACAGGGGTGAACTTCCATTGTGGACAGGTGATCCCACCCTATAAAGGGGTGATTCCATGTCTGAGTCTAGTCTAGGTCATCTGTTAGGTGAGTTCATCTTTGTGAAAGGTGAATTTTCCTATGGGTCCCCTCCTTAGGTGACCCTGTGTCTACCTATTTCTTAGAATAGGCAAGTCTTCCTAGCTCATAGGCGAGTTTGCATCTAATTTGTATCCTTTGAGTTTTCCTATTCCCCTAGAATAGGAAAAAATTTCTTCTCCCTAGGCCATCCTATATCCCATCTGTGTCATCCGAGTCCACCTATTCCTACAAATTATGTGATCTTGGCACCCACTTGCATGAGCCTATATCCCATTCGTGTCATTTGAGTCCACCTGTTTCATCAGAATAGGTTATCTTATTGCCTGCTTGGGTGATCCTATGTCCCATCTGTGTCATTTGATTCCACCTATTGCATCAGAATTAGCAATCTTGCTACCCACTTGGGCAATCCAATGTTTGGTCTATGTTACTCCCATCTACCTATTCCCTCAATAGCTGATCATATCATCTTCCTAGGTGATTCTACATCCCCGTCTCTTAGTCTTGTGTCTCTAGAACCCCTAGAATAGGTGAACCCATTTTCCACAGGGGTGATCCCATGTATAGTCTATACCATCTCCATCTATACCTCCCTTAGAAGAGGATAACTTCTTTCCACATAGGCAATCTTGTGTTTTAGTTTGTATCCTCTCATTCATACATCTTCCTAGATAGGTGATTATGATTCTTTCTCATGCGATCCTACACACCTCTTATGTACAATCAATCTGCATAGGTGATCCTGCATCCCAGATAGGTGATTTTTCAAATCATGTCCACCAATTCCCCTTTGGCACCTAGAAGATTTAGGTGATCTTGAATTTAGAAAGGTGATCATGTTTGATAGTTGGGAAATTCATTACCTAGATAGGCGAATTTGTCTTGTCAGTCTTCCTGTTTCTTTTGCATCCCTAGATATAGGAAAACTTGAGTCTTGTAGATAGGTAAAGTCACTTAAAATAGAGGCAAATATGTGGTCCCAAGATAGGTGAAGTTGTCACTTGGATGGGAGAATTTGAGCTGCATAGAGGAATATGTGTTGTCCATACAAAATCTAGAGGGTTAATCCTTTTGGTCATTGAAAACCTATCATTTCTCGAGTCCTTTGCCATGATAAAAAAAAAATTCATCATCCATCTACCCGTAATTGACATTTTAGTTAGATATCTACATTTTTTGAAATTCATTGAATCCTTAGTCAAATCATATAGGTTCATCGTAGGATATCCCTAGATTGCATATTCATCATTGGTTCATCAATCCCAATCTCTTAGGCTTCATTTTAGGGGTTGTCATCCAAGTTGACTTAGGTGTTTGATCCTGATCATCATCAATCATGCTTACTTAGGATTTTCATCCATCTTGAGTTAGTAATCATCCACAGCCCAATCATTCTACTTCCATCATGAGGTAGATTCAGTATCATAATCACCCTTTTCACAATCCAATCTGGTTATTAGCATCATACATCATCTAGTTAAACCCTTGAGCTTTGTTTAGAGTTTATCCCATAATGTCCCCTAATCCAATCCTAATCTAAGCTTAAATCAAATGTAGATCCAAGCTTTAATACAATCCTAATCTGAGCTTAAATCAAAACTCAATCTGAGCTTAATTTACATCCCAATTTGAGACTTCTTCCATCCATATCCAAGATCTTTTGATATTGAAACAAATCTTATGACCCCTTCTTCCACGTCCTTCTAATCCATTCTATTTATCTTTTCATCATCTCTCCTTTTATCCTAATCATCTATTCTCATCTTTACAATCCATATTCATCCAATCCAACATCATGAATCCTTACCCTTCATGAATGCAGCCAAAAATAGTAGTCAAGGGAAATCCCAATTACGTTGATGAAGATAACGAAAGACTTTTTGATCAAGATGAGTATAATATAGATCCCCTTGATGCTATCATTACTAGTAAGCTTTCCCCAACCATATTCCAAAATCCAATCAATCATCCAAGAAATCCCATCATGCCTTCATCCACACCTAGTAGCAATCCTTATGCTACCTTTGACAAGGGATATCCATTATCTTCCCCATTTGCATATTCGTCATATCCTTCATCTACATCTTCCCACCTTAATCCACCATCCACATTCTCCTATCTTAATCCACCATCCCAATCTTCCCATCCTAATCCACCATACCAATCCTCCCATCCTAATCCACCATCCCAATCTTCCCACCTTAATCCAGCATCCACATTCTCCTATCTTAATCCACCATCCCAATCTTCCTATCCTGATCTACCATCCAAATTCTCCTATCTTAATCCACCATCCCAATCTTCCCATCCTAACCATACCATCCCAACACCATGCTTATATACCATTGGTACTCTTACATTCATCCATAGTGGTTTTCTTGTAGAAAATGAACCAAGCATATACACCACCCATCTTCCTTCACCTAATAATGGACTCGCATCATGCTTCCAAAATAACAAGCATCCTAGCATAGATCAAATGCTCAAGAGCATGAACTATCAACGAATTTTTTTAGGATTTCATGGGCAAGGTATTTTAGAGCCCGTCCATGTCAAAGGAAATCCACGTACACAAGTTATTGGATATATCTCTCAAGAATCTCAATCCAAGAATGTTGGTACAACCTACATACATCCTCGATGAGCCTCTTCCAAAAGAATAGTAGGCTCTTCCCATCACTCCACCAAGCCATTTTTCACCATCGCCCCTCCATCATATCATCTCAAAACAACCATCCACATTCCTCCATCATCCTCCAAATCCATTTTGGGTCCTTATGTCCCTCCATCCACCATCCTACATCCTCCATGTACTATGTCAATTTTATGATCTTATATCCCCAAATCATCTCCTCCATCTCATCCTAATTATCCCTTCATCCATCGAACACATATTCCTATCACCCATCATAAAAAATAACACTTTCATATTCCCTAATCAAGATCAACAAATGCACATAAATACACTTCCCCCATCCACACATCAACCCCAAAATCCTACCTCCATCACTCCATTCATGTTTCCTCCACATCATCCATCTCCTCATACCCATCCCATTGCTATTAAAAGCACTTTGGATGCCAAAGTAAAAATGCATAAATCTAAACATCCACATGAATCTAAAGCTCATCATGTCCACTTAAAAAGATATGTTGAAGAAAATAAAAAATCAAATCCAAAGTCCAAATCAAACCCATAGGCCACAATGGCCCACCGAAGAAAAAATCAAAACCATGTGCATCCCAAAGAAAAAATCTTGAATTCCTTCAAATGAAAAATCCATAATATCATCCAAAGTTTCTAATCCAAAAGCAACACATCCTTATCCTCCATCTCATAAATCTATTTTTGGTCCTTATGCCCCAAAATTCACTATCCCAACATCCTCCATCCATTACTCCTATCATTTCACATCCCCCACCATATGTGCCAATGTTGGTCTTGAAAACATTCCCCCATCACACATTGTCCCCATCATTCCATCCATACACTTTCCAAAATCCCATCCATTATCCCATATATCTTCCCCATCAAATCCCTTTAATCCATTCTTTTGCATAATCCATCCATCCTAATAAGGTTGTACCAACATCCACTAGTCACTTCTAACATGGGATCTTATTACCTCATATGGAACTTGTTGCTTGAGTCCTTCATCCATCTCCTTATCATATGTCTTCCAAATCCATTTACCCACATCACTATCCTTATCCATCTCCATCGGCATACTATCCAAAAAGCCAAAAGCCAAATAAAATAAAATCGTTCAATGGTGAAAACTTGGGAAACAATCACCTTGGATAAGTACCATGATGAAAACCTAGAAAACATGTGGAATCTGTAAATCCTAAATCTAGTTTACTTCCACACTTGGGGGAAATTGCATCCTCTTGACCCATCCCACCTATCTTACACATCCTATAGGTATGTGCAGGATCATCATGGAAAAAATAGGCCTTTAAGTGGCAAAAAATTCAGAAAAATCATAGTTAGGCAACTTGACATAAAAATTTGAATAAGTTATCTATATTATTTCAAGAATATGTAATAATAGAATTTGTAGCAAATTGAATGCAATTTTTAAACTACTAGTTTTTTTTTTTTTAAAATCTATTTGGTGAAAATTTGAAATTTCAAATGCATTAGTACTTAAATTTTAGGGAAAAAATAAGAAGTAGGTGTCTTTCTCACCACCTAACCACAATAAAATGATAATATTTTTTTTTTACAATATTTTAGATATAAGTAGAGGACTCATGTCTCAATGTGATGCACTTTTTTTTGTAATTTTTTTCCAAGTAAATAATTAATTATGAATTTTTTATTCAAATTTTAAAAAATATAAAAACTTGTATGTCTGACCACCTTAACTTGGTCAAAACTTCATGAAAATCATTTTTTTAATCATACATCATGTGAAGCATAGAATGTGACATATGTTTCAGATTCAAAAAATGTGACACTATTTGAAAGCTATAGATGTTTTTCAGTCAGCCTATCAATCAGGACTTTAGTCATAATTCAAATAGAAATGAATAGTAATTATTTATTAAATTCAAAGTAGAGCATAATTTATATTGTTGGAAAGCTGAGAACCTCCTTTAAAAACCCTTTTCATTTTATCAATTTTGGGTTAAAAAAAGTCGTTAGCCACATACCCTACACATTCCCATCATATCATTACTTTTTGGCTCATCATGATCCTACACATACCCCTACCTATCATATCCAATTTATCCCAATCCCTCCATCCACTTTGCGATCTTGATATAGATAGGGGTAAACATATATACATGCTTTGGAAACCTCTTGGCATACATCCCCTCCATCCATCTACCTTCCTTGTCCACCCCTTATGCTACAATCCATCTCCTTTTCCTTATCTACACATTCTCCTATCCAACATCCCTCTTTCCTCATTACATATTACATATCTAGAGTAGGACATATTTTGGCTTTGTAACAAATTACTTGGAGGCATCTTTCAACCATCATATCATCCCTTCAATCTCCCTATCATTAACTCCCCATCCTCCTTCCATTAATCCTTCCAGATCCTTCATCGCTTCATACCATAATCCACTCCATCTTCCAAATCCTTATCTTCCTATCCACCTGTTGGTGTTCCAAATCAACTGATCAAATGAATCCTAAATACTAGCCAATTTCTTATGTTCAAACTCAAAGATGGATTTGGCCAACTAATAGGAAATGGGATTGGAATACATTTCCCCTACACTTTAGGCTCTGTAGGACCTAGGGGGTGACCATTTAGCAACACCTAAAGATTCAAACACATACTTAATAGGGTATTGCTTGATAGATAATGTTGTCACAAAATTATGATAAGAAACATAAAATATCACTCAACATTGGCTAAGACATTGAATGTATTTCATCAACCAACATGGAGAACATGACACATACAAATAAGTCATAAAAAAAAATTGAATTGGTTTTTGATTTTAAAATTTGGGACCAAATTGAAAACAAAAGATGCACAACGGTTGACCAGTGCCAAGAAGAGGGATATAGAGCATATAACCAATAGTTCATCCTATAGTGTTAAACATGTTGTTAAGATCTTTGAAAATGTTATCACATTCTGATAACAAGAACACTAAAGCTTTCTCAAATAACCATTCTTATAGATCCACCTAGAAACACAACACTCCTATTCCATTTGCTGACTAACAAGAGTGTTGTGTTTCCAGGTGGATCTATAAGAATGGTTATCTGATAAAGCTTTAGTGGTCTTGTTATCATAATGTGATAACATTTTCAATATCTTCAAAACTTGTTTAAAACTGTAGGATGAAGTGTTGATTGCTCTGACTCTATAGCCTCTTCATGGCCTTCCAGTCATCTTGTGCATCTTCAACCTGTTTGGTCACAAATCTTGGAAACCGAATTCAATTCAATTTTGCTTGGAGTTATTTGTATACCATCTCTCCATGATAGGCTGATAATTGCATTCAATATCTTAGCAATGTTGAGAGCGTATTTATGTCTTAACGCTGATTTTGTGAAATGACTGTTAGCATTGCCCTAATAGTAATGTCAATACGGAATCTTGAGTATTGTAAATGTCACCTAACCCTCGAGCTTTGAGGTGTAGAAAATAGCCATTTCGTCGTTAATAAATCCATCACTGAACGGAAATAAGAGAAGTATTTCAAGTTTCATTTGATCCATTGATTTGGAACACCAACAAAATGGAAAATCTACTGAGGACAATTCTAAATCTCTAGTTGTGGACTGGTATTTCATAGAGTCATATTATTTTCTATTTTGAATTTGGTTCAAATATTGAAGGAATTCAAACCTGGAGAAAGAATTTGTTGCAGTGAACCTAAATATTTCGTGATCTGTGGTGCTCTGTTGGTGAAAGGAACTCAGAAGGAGATTTATCTTTGAAAGAGCTTCATACTACTTGAAGTTCAGTCCTCTATAAAGAGAGGTGGTGACTCTGTCAAAATAACCTGATGAAGATGTGAATACAATTTTAGATCTATAATATTTCCAATCAAAAAGAATAATTTGCAGAAGCTGCAACAAATCTAGGTATTCTTCACTTTTGGTTTTCAAGAAAATTGTGTGTGAAAACTGTATTTGAATGTCTTAGGAAAACAATTTGGTTCCCTATTGATTGAATTAGCACTAAAAAAGGGAAAGGACAGTAAAATTGAGGTTGCATACTTCCATTTGTTGTATTTGTCATATCAAATGCAATTGTTGTTCCATTGAAATATTTTTTCTAGAAATAAAATATTTCTAGTGTGGATGGTTAGAATGAATTTGTATATCTTAGGGATCTCCATCTATTTGCATCATCACGTGTTTCAATCCCAAGTTATCACCATGTTAGCAATTATCCTAGTGATCCTTCATTTGGTCATGGTTATGATTATGCACAATTAGTTCAACCCAGATTTTCATATATCCATGGATCATCAAGATATAATAGCCATACCATTAGACACCTTAATACAAATTGTCAAGGAGCTTCAGAAGTCTGATAATCCTCAAACATTTAACACCCCAAAGTACAAGAACCCAAGTGTTAACAAGCCTAGGTTTAGTCGAGAATGGAAAGTTGTGTTTGTAAGGGGATTTAAAGAGATGAGCAAAAGGAATCGGATGTCTCTACAAGCCTAGTTAAGAGACAATCATACTATATCTACTTGACAAGTTAATGCAACTTTTGTCAATTCCTTTGATCCATTGTATAATCAATTAGATTTGTCATGGGTTGATTACAAAACTAAAGGTATGCCAACCCAAGTCTATAAGAAGAATCCTTAGAGGTTTAATGGATAAAATGTGTTTGAAGGAGATGCACATGTCCAAAAGTTTTCTAGATTCATGGAGAAACATTCATTTGGAGATTAGGATGTGTGGATGATATTTTTTTTCAGATCTCTTGAAGCTAGAGCTAGGGATTGGTACCTAAGTTTTCTTGAGAAGTCCTTTCCCTGCTGGGATAAACTAGTGGATGCTTATAGAAAAGAATTTTCAAGAGAACCTTTTGACCTTGTCACAAGGTTAAAGTAGATAAAAAACAAAGATGAAGAGTCAATCATTGCTTTCAATCATAGATTTGTTGTTGCTCTTTCACTAATCCCTAAAAATTTTAGACCTAGTACTATAGATTGGATTCATATGTATTTTGAAGCCTTTGAGGAGGGATATAGTGCACTATTAAAATATTTTAGAATATTGAGTATGGATATAGCTTACACATGTTTAGATAATATGGAGAAAGTGTGGAATGAATATGTGCAAAGTTTGTTGTCTTTAATTGTGGGTAAACATGTTGATAACATTAGCAACTGTGTGAATACAAATTATCAGATGTCTTTAATTTTAAATATAGACAAATACATGCTTGAAAAGGTAGAAGACAAGAATGATGCATCATTTGGTGATGAGGAAGTTGTCTTTGAACAACTTATAGAAGAAATATACCCAGATGAAAATTATAGCTGTAATGATGAAAGACATGATGAGATGAATGGAACATTTAAAGTTTCTTATATCTCCTCTAAAAATGCAAAAACAAAGAGAAATTTTTTTGTATCAATTGAAGGCTACAATGATGTAGATAATTTCTTGAATGATCATCTCAGTTCAAACTATGCTAATGATATTTTTCCTTCAAGAAATGAGTGCGATGTTGTGAAGAACAATGGGATTCCAGGTTTCCTAAGCCAAGAACATGACAAGGGATATGAATTGGATTTAATTTTTGAAGAGGATATGTGCAATCAACAGTGTTATGGTACAATTGATCATGTCAATTCTACAAGTGATTGCAAATTTGATGTAGGTCTTCATGATGAGACAAAGGAATTTACTGATTTAGGGAATCCCACCTTGGTCCTATAGAGCCAAAAGTGTAGGAGATTTTAGTCTTTGACTGAATCTTGTCAATTGGCCAAATTCCTCTTTGATTCCAAGAATAATAAATTGGATATCCTTTAAGATTCATTGGACCGGTCGATTTGGAACACCAACGCCACCCACCTATACATCCCTTCCATCTCCCCATCCTTATCTTCCTATGCATCCAACATAAAATCCTTTTCATCTCCTCATCCTTATCTTCCTATGCATCCAATAGAAAATACTTTTCATCTCCCCATCCTTATCTTACTATCCATCCAATAGAAATTTCTTTTCATCTCCCCATCCTTATATTCCTCTCCACCCATCATATCATTCCTTCCATCCCCACCCTTATCTCCTTATCCTCATTCCATCTCATAATATCGTGTCATCAGTATCTAGCTATAGGCTACCCCCATGCAACCCTCTTACCGTCATCACTCCCACCTCTTTCACACATATTTATAGTCTCCTATCAATTTTCATCACTCATATATCCATCAGATCATCATCCCAATTTATCATTTGATGCTTTGGATAACTATCCCATCCCTATGCTCTATGCAATCACCATCATCCTATCCACAAGGCTAGTCTTGTGTCATTATATAGGTTCCACCTTTGTATCCACTTATCATGGTCATCTCATCATCCCCTATCCATTGTCTATCATTGGTCTTTTGTCAAACTACGTTGCCCCAATGATTTCAGGTAGGCAAGGTCGATCATTTGATCTGCCCCCGTGGAATTCATCTGTCTGATCTTTTTTATCCATCATTTTTTCCATTGTCCTCTTTCCACTTTTATTCATGATCAACCCCTGATCCCCTAGGTCTTCAAGGTGTCTTTCAGTCCTATGTCATGTCGTCAAGTGTGTCCCTATCCTAACTAGTTCTAAACAAACAAAATCCATTGGTATTAAAAATTCCAATCAGTTTTGAGTATCCTGAGTCATGTTGAGCATTTAATCTATCCTCCATATTTGGTCTTAACAGGATGTATTTTTCCTAAATCAGACTATATCAATCCCTCCATCTTTTGATCTTATGGAAAAGGATGTTTGAAATTGATTGTGTTCATTTCATGGTTTTGGTATTTCGTTTATCATTTGAGCATCCTATTATACTTTATTAGTGTTGCCACGATCCATCAAATCATGGTGCACTTTGATAGGTAAACATAGGGGAATATCTTTTTTTTTGGTGTGATCTTGTCTTCTTGGTTGTCCCGTGTAGTACCCACCAAGATCCTTGTGGTTTTGTGTTATGCTGGGGCATCCTTTTTGTTTGTGGTTTTCCAACATTTTCCCTACCAAAGCCCCTATGACTTTGGGATGTTGGACTATCCTTTTGTTTGTTGCATTAGTTCCATGCATGTGATACAAAGTTTCCTTGGTTCCTCATACACTGGTGCACAGTATCTCATGTTATATCAAAATTAATGCTCATTACATGGCAGCATAATGCATAACAATTAAGTTGCTTGATTTGATCACTCTCCTTTCATATCCCCCATCTCCCATCCTCTAATTTTTCATTTCCCTCTATCAACATCCCCCCATCCCCTCACCCCCCATCTTTCTAATCCATTCATCCTTCATCACTCTCATCATCTATTTCTCCTATATTTTTTCCTCCCTCCACTTCCTCCATCCTCATCATATCATCATCTCTTCAATCTTCTTAGGATAATATATATTTTGTATTCTAAGCATCTTTTCTTCTATTGTTTTCATTCATTTCAACAATATCACATCTCCATCCAATCCTAATCCATTAAATCTAGCATAAATTATCTAATCATATCATTGGTCTTGTTCCCATCCTTGATACAAGCCCTGATCAAATCATCATCATCATCATCATCATCATCATCATCATCATCATCATCATCATCGAGATGTATCCTTCCCTATCCTTTTGTTTTTATTTGGGATGTATCCTTCCCTCATCAACAACACTTTCAGCATCATCATCATCATCATCATCATCTTCATCTTCATCGGGATGTATCCTTCCCTCATCAGTAACATTTTCATCATCATCATCTTCATCATTATCGGGATGTATCCTTCCCTATCCTTTGTGTTGTTTTGGGATGTATCCTTCCCTCATCAACAACACTTTCATCATCATCATCATGGGGATGTATCCTTCCCTATCCTTTTGCATTTTTTTGGCTATTATTCCCTCATCAACAACTCTCCATTCATCTTCAATCCATTTTGGCTTGTAGCTTGACTAGGGAAACATCATATTTGTACTTGAATCTATTTGTGCTTCCTTTCTTATCATCTTCTCTTCCCAATTTCCTCTTGCTTATCATCCTCTCATGTCCATCCTTTTGCATCATCTTAATCATCTACCCTTGCATCATCTCATCCATTTTGAGAGCACACCTGTGTTCTCTTGAACCCGCATGTCCTATCAAGGGGGCATCCTCAATTCCTAGTCTCCATTCCCATCATCTTTCCTCCTACTCACTCCTTTCAATGACTGGGGCATATTTCACAATCTAACCATCTTCTTTGAAATGATGCTACTTTTTAACACCATCTCAAAGAGGGGAAAAATGTAGACATTATAATTGACCACTTTCATTTGGTCAATTTACCCCCAATTTGACTAATTTTATATCCTCTATATTAATTAAATAATTCCCTATTATTTAATTAATATTCATTATCCCTTATCCTTTCATCCTAATTTATTTCTTCTATCATCTTTAAATCCTAGCCTAAAGTAAATAATTACCTTTAATTATTTACTCCCATCCCTTATCCCTTTTCCTCTAAAGAATTAAATAAATAATCTATTTATTTAATTCCCCTCATTTCACATCCTCCATAACCTTTTTCTGTTCCTGATTAATTTTCATAATCCCAAATTAAGGATGTGCACATTCCTAATCCTTGATTAGGGAGGTGTCACATCCTTCATAAAATGCAAGTGGATCATTAATCCTCATTATCCACCTATCCATTTTCCTAATCCCTCACTTACACAACCTAATAATTAATTAGCTATCATAATTTACCCCTTGGTCAACTCTCCCCATCCCCCAAGGAATTTTTAATTCCTTTTTGTCTTCCCAAGGTGCTTTTGAGGAATTTTGAGTTCATCCCCCATCTCCCAAGGAATATTAAATTCCTTTTCTCTTTCCCAAGGAATAGTAAATTCCTTTTATCCTTTCCATGCACATTAAAAAGGAATTTTTAATTCCTTTGGTAAACTCTTGATCTCTACCCTTGATCTTCCTCCCCCTTTCAATCTCCACCATCCATTCCATCTCCCTTTGCTAAATGGCTAACACTTAGCCATTTTTGCATTCAAAAAAAGAATTCAACCAGATGCAACCACAATCTATCACATTCATCCCATTATTTCAATCTCCATAACCAAATCCTTGTAACCATAGTCATCTTGCATCCATATTGTGACCAAATCAAGTAAGAGCAAACCATTATGTTGTCAAAATCAATCTAGGAGAACAAATATCAAGCCATCAATGAGGGAAAACAACTCCATCAAGCTCAAACAAGGTAAAAATTGGTTTTATTGTTATTTTAAGTCTGAGTTTCATCTTTAGCTCAATCTTGAGTGTTTTCTTTGGTTTTTTATCTATTGCTTGAGTTTATTTCTTGCAATTTTAGATGGGGTAAAAACACTGCACATAGTGGCACTTTAAAGAGATTTAGTAAAAATAGGGCACACTCTTATATTTAGTGCCCTTGCTAGTGCAGATAGACTATTAGAAATAAATCTCAGCCCCAACACTATGAAAGAAGGTACAGAGTCTTTAACAAAGCTTTAATTATTATACAAGACTCTTGCACATGCAAAAGGTTCTTATGAAGAAGGTAAAGATACATGGTAGGATATCCTGAAGAATCTTAAGGGATCTTCATCTTCAGGTTAATATGTTTGTATCCTTTTGATCAAATTTTTGATGCATACATAGATATATTCAAGGGAAATATACCAAACCCATGCATGACCTTTTCCATTGATGTCAAAGGTGGAAAGATAGATAGTGAGAAGATTTATTTATTTTTGAATGTTCAGAAAACCTTTTTAAAAGTTTTGGAAAGTTAGGGTTAATTTTGAAAGGGGGAGTATGCTATTGGTTTTGTATTGGTATGGAAAATATTTTTGATATGCATGTTGCCATCAATGAAAAAGTGGGAGATTGTTGGAAGTTTGGAAGCCTATCATCATTGATGCTACTTAGCAACATGAGCATGATGTGTACATACGTAGGATGACTTGGCTGACCCATTGTTGTCATTGATGTCAACATTGTGGGAAGCATTTTTGGTGTCATTTGTATAGTACTAACTATACTAGAAGCTGATCTATTAGAGGTTTGGTTAAGTATTCTCTCTTGATGGTGTTGTGGTCTAATGCATCAATTTTTGGGTCCACACTTGAGTGCAAGAAGAGATGTAACTTTGCGCTCTTAATCATATCATTATGATTGGTTCATACAACTATATTCAAGATCTCAAGAAGTTTTGTTATCTGTACTGGAAGTTATCAATGACAAATTTCAACTCTATATATTACAATCATCTCTCCATTACATATACCTGCATGGAAGATTCCACATTTTCTTGTGAAGGTTGTTTTGATGTTTCAGTTCTAAAGATAGTCTCTCTAATGTTGGAAAAAAGAGAAATTGAAGAAATATCAAATTTGGAAGGTGTTTATTTTGAGAAGCGTGTGTATGATTGGAGTTTTTGTGATTATGTCATATTCCTAGTTGACCTAATGCATGATATGTATTGAGAAGATTAATGATACTTTTTGGATGTTAGTTGGATCTTATTTTTATCCTATCAACCTGAAATTGAGTATTACATGTGTTTTCCTTGGGCAAAAATATGTTTTTTAATCTTGTATGGTGTCGATAAGAGCTATTTTGGATTTTTTTTGTTTACATCAAATTAGGCTGACCTAATTGATGTGTGTGATGTATTTGGGTATATACATTGAGTATTTTATAATTGTAAATGTGTGTGGAGGTATGAGAGATAAGTGGATATTCAAACATAAATGGCTTATCATATGTGAGAGGTATTGCATTATGTGAACATAAAAATTTAGTGGTAGAAGTTCAGAATTAGACTAGATTTGTTGAGCGACTATTAAGTAGGGTAGTAATTCATATTCTAAAGGAAATGAAATACAACACAAGATAGGTGTACTTTGTATTAGTTCATATTTTTTGTAGTGAACCATACCATTTTGTATTTTACTTAACTCTGGTTGTGAGCCTCTTTAAGGAAAGTGTGTCATGGTAGTGAGCCCCCTGTAATATACTATATCTAGATATAATGTATTGTGAGCTAATACTCACCTTGGTTTTTCCCATTTTGGGTTTTCCATGAAAAAATCTTGGTGTTCATGTGTCTTGTGGATTTTTGGATGATTCATGATTTCATTTCTTGTTAAAATTAATATGTTTTGGTGATTGTATTTGTTGTGTTCAAAAAGTTATAGAATACTGATTCACCCCACTTTCAGTGTTTTGAGTGTTCAATAGAAAGATATAGCATTTATATCCTTAATCATATCAACAATAATGAAAAATAAATAAGAAAAACACATCCATAAGATGACACTAGGGTATGTGCAGGATCATCATGGAAAAAACAGGCCCTTAAGTGGCAAAAAAATTAGGAAAATCAGAGTTAGACAACTTGACGTAAAAATTTGAATAAGTTATCTATATTATTTAAAAAATATGTAAGAATAGAGTTTGTATAAAATTGAATGTAGTTTCTAAACTACTAGGTTTGTTTAAAAAAAATCTATTTGGTGAAAATTTGAAATTTCAATGCGATTGGTACTTAGATTTGAGGGAAAAATAAAGTAGGTGTCATGCGACTACCTAACCACAATAAAATGATAATATTTTTTTATAAGATTTTATATATAAGTATAGGACTCATGCCTTGATGTGATGCATTTTTTTGTAATTTTTTCTAAGTAAATAATTAATTATGAATTTTTTATTACAATTTTTTAAAATATAAAAAATCGTATGTCGACCACCTTAACTTGGTCAAAACTTCATGAAATTCAATTTTTATTTTTTTAATCCTATAGTATGTGAAGCATAGAATGTGACACATGTTTTGGATTCAAAACTGTGATACCATTTGAAAGCTATAAAAGTTTTTCAATTAGCCTATCAATCAGGACTTTAGTCATAATTTGAATAGAAAATGAATAATAATTACTTATTAAATTCAAAGTAAATCATAATTTATATCAGTGGAAATCTGAGAATCTCCTCTAAAAACCTTTTTCGTTTCATCAATTTTGGGTTAAAAGATAGTCATCAACCACATACCCATCATAATGCCACTTTTTGGCCCATCATGATCCTGCACATACCCACTAGATTTAAATGTGGAAAACCCAATGAGGGAAAACCATAGTGAGAGCTAACTCACAATATAAAGGCTCACTACCAAAAAGGACTTGGAAACTAAGGTAAACTACTGTAAAGAAAGATAAAAAAAGACTTACAAAACTAAAGCAAACACAAATCTAGGGGCATGATACAAGGACTTGATGAGATTAATTATTTCAGAGTGAGATGCCAAATGGATTTGAGGAATTTATAATATTTGTCAACTATTCACTTTGTTGGCTAAGGCATTAAGGTGCATCTTATATTTATTCTTCATACTTTAGCACCAATTCTACTAGATATTCAATAAATAATTCCACACTCACACTTCTTCACATTATTCATATATCCATACAATTGCAACTGAAATGATCTTCCATTTATATCCACCACAATAATTCAAAACTTTAATTAGGTTGACTAGAAGAATATTAATAATAAACTCAAACAAGTCAACCACAAAAACATATTGTGGTCATATCCCAAGGATAGAGAGGACCAAAAAAAATATTATTACCTTCCAATGTAATCCAAAACCATTCACACATTGGAACACATTAACCAAGTTTGAAAATAGGGAAACATGTAGATGAAATGTGAAGCACATAACCAGTTGACCCAAATGCATACTTTCAATTGAATTAACTTAATGTGGTCTCAACCAAGATAGGTCAAGACATAAATCTATCATATCACAACTTCATATGTTTGAACAAACCCTTAAGCAATTAGCACACGTAAGAAAACAAGCCCTTTCAGCCAAATATCCACAAATAACCCAAGAAACCAACTCAAGACACAATAAAACACTAAAAGAGATCAACCACTATTGTGCGGATCACAAAGGGATGTTCCTTGAACATTAAGAAACATCTCTAGATACTTCTTTTATATTTTCATGCCACCAACACCTACCACAACCCAAATAGGAACAAAATACTTATTCCAAAAACACAAAATGAACTTGTGGGCCACTTCAACACATGGAATTGGAACTAAGGTTTTGCATAGACATAGAGAGCATATTCACTAAAATACATGAGTAGAGACATCAATGTGGAGAAATGTCAAGAATTTTCAAGACCAGTCTACATAACCATCAACACTACCAACCCTATGCAATTCATAAAAACTTCCTCGACAACATTGGTAACTTGAAAAGATAGGAGTACAACATCCACAGAGAAAAAATGCTAAACAAAACACCATAAGACCACATCTCTAACCATGGAGGAATAAATAGAATTCTCCCAAATAATCAACAACTTTCAGGAACAAAACCTTTCAACAATTTTTGGAGGCCAACACTTTGTTTTAGCAACATATGCTTCATCAAGAACATTAGGAGAGAGAATACAACATACTATAGATTATCAGAAAAATCTCTCCACCATCAACATTACTTCTAATACTCATCTTAATATATCTTTATGAAAATGACTCTATTAACAAAAACCATACACAATACTTCTTTACATGATATCAAACAAGGCATGACATCCAACCATGAACTTTAGAAACACATCATCATACAACAATGATAGCCCAAATAGAATTTTGTTAGCAATGACAACCAATGCCAACCAACAGTGCAACTATCTTCCCAAGCATGTGCAACAATATCCTTAGATATTTGCATCAATGACAACCACAACCAACATAAGAATCATAAATTACCTAACACCTTGAATACTTTTAATCCTCATTGATCCCCATTGATCTTTATGAATTAGATCAAATAGATTTTTTGTAGAATATTCCTTAGTAGGAAATCTAGTCCTTGAATGTTTTCTCTCATGATATGGTTTGTAACTACTAGACTAAGGAATTTTTATCTTCACAATGTATCTTACCCTTCCTTGTAAAATAATCCTCATAAGATAATAAATGTTAATGTGTCCCAATCTTTGGTTCCAAAGCCAACTTTATTCTCTTTGTATTGGATTTTTTTTCCATTTACCTCTCTGAGATAATATAAATCAATACCAGTCCTACTTCCTTCCACAATTAATTCACTAGTATCGATCATTTTGATTTCACAACCTTTAGCACTAAATGGAAGATTGTATCCTTTATCACACATTTTACTTAAACTCATAAGATTGTGCTTCAAACCTTCTACAGACAAAACATCATGAGTTTTTTTCTGTGCACCATCATGACTCGAAATACCCTTATTGGTAATCTCAGCAACTAACTTTTTTCCAAAAGTTATAGATCCTCCATCAATTTTTTTGAAGTGCATGAACTTACTCTTGTCTTCAATCATATGGTTTGAGCATTTGTTGTCAATGATCCATAGATTCATCTCCTTTTAGGCATGTAGTGCAATCTGAGCCACCATATATTTCTTTGATATTTGTTCCTCTAGTTTCTTCTTTGAGACCTTTTATGATTCATTTCTTTGACATTCTAACTTATTTCCTTTTGTGTCTAGTATAGGAGTACTCACAAATTTCTCAACCATGAGATATAAAATTAGAAAATGAGCTTGTGGACCACTTCAACACATGGAATTGGAACTAAGGCACTGCACAGACACTAAGAGAATGTTCACCAAGCTACAAGAGTAGAGACATTAATGCGGAGAAATGCCAAGAATTTTATAGAATAGTCTAGATAACCAACAATGATGCAAAGGTGGCAGCAAATTAAAATGTATTCAAACTCCCAAAAACATAGTTTTCCTCGAGAGAAACTTACTCCAACTAGCCAAACCACAAAACCTCATTTTAAGCCAATTTGAGGAGGGTTTAATGAAAATATGGGTTCCAAGACAAATCACAACATTCCAGTGCCTCACACCTTCATAAAATTACCTTAGAAAACTCAAAACACTATCACATATATAGTTCCAATCACATTTGTCCAAAACCTTACTTTAGTTCCTCAATTTCTCATGGAAACTCATGAAAACACCCTAGGGCATCACCCTAAAACCATAAAAGTTGCATTTCCTGTCTCCCAAACCATTGGTACATGTAAAATACCATGAAACAAGTCATTCCACCGAGTTACAGGGCTGGACAGTAGGTGGAATGGCTATAACATCACTTTTACACCAATCAAACCCTCAAATTAGTTAGAAATAGGCAGTCCCAGAAAAATGAAGAGATCTCCCTCAAAACTCAATATTAGAACCTCTAACTGGATTTAAATGAAATCTATTTCATGCCCCTACAATATTATATAAGTCTCATAGCATATGGTAGTGGAACATATCCGTACAATGCTTGCAAAGTTCAGGGAAACAGAAAAAACATGGGGTTTCAGACCACCCGGCAGTAAAATGAGGATATCTCACTCGATTCTCAATGAAATAACACCATTCAAACGCCAAAAGAAAGCTTATTCAATTATCTATCCATCCATTATATGATTGGAGTGTGGAACAATACGTACAGGTCGTACAATTCTCATGATCAGCAATTTCTTAATGGAAAACACAAAAAATAGCAATTTTTTTATTAGAAACTCATTCCAAACTTCTTCAAAAGCCTCCCCTTCAAGATATTACAACAATTTATTATGCTACCACCTGAAAACTACCTCTTGGGGCGTTCAACTTCCATAACCACCCTTTAATTAGATTCTAAAATGACAATTTTGCCAATTTTTTGCCCTTAATCACTATCCCATTACAACTTGATCAACTTGATTTTTGCAAATACCACCTAACTGACCTATTAAGCCCTCCAATACATTGAAAATGGTCATTGAGACCTTATTTAACATGGACTAAGACCCTACTCCCCATGTCCCTTAAAACTCATGATTTCACATGGCTTTTGCATTATGAACCAAACTGACAAATTCAACTAAATGACTCAAAAACCCTTTCAAATTACATTATGACTGGTCCTTCAGACCTTATTAAGCATAAAATAATAAAAGACACACCTAGGTATCAACTTATACTTCACAAGGTTTAGGTGCTCTTGCACCATACACCCCCCCATAAAAAGGACTCTTGCCCCAAGAGTGGAAACTTGTTCTTGGCCTTCTCATTGCTGCTTCAAGCATCTTCAGACTTGGTACTAATCTCTTTAATCCTGGATCAAAATTTGGTGTTGTTCTAGGCCTTAGACCTGTAGACAAACAAACATTAGAATCATATAAACTTGCTCTCTTCCTTGCTCCACCCATACATGGGTATCTCCTCACCATTCCTTGCACATTCTGCCTTACTATCTCTGTGATCAGACCTGCATGCCTCTGCTTAATTTTATTTTTTTGTAATGCCCCTGGACCTGCCATGTCACCATCCTCTTGTACCCCTACACTAACAACTTTATCCTCTTTCGCATTACCAAATTTCACTTGTCTTGCACTCACTACCTCATCAAGTTGTTTTGTCACTGTCAAATCAGACTTAGACACTGTATTTTCTGGAAAAATTTTTTGTTTCTCAACCCTGCTCTTGACTACAGGGCATTCAATGGCTCCTACTAACACACTTTCATGCAAACTCACTGTCAACACTTCCTTTACCCCTACATCAAACCTTATACCTGCATTTTCAGTCTTAAAATAGTGAACAACATCAGAAAATTGGTTCTCCTTCATTACATTTATAGGTTCCTTCTTGCCACACATTATGACCTTTGCTTTACCTTTAGCATCTTCTAAAAGAGGAGTTAACACAAAAGAATGACCATCTTGAACTATGGTGTAAGTATTTTCCCTACCATCATACAATGCCCTCTTGTCATATTGCCAAGGTCTGCCTAATAAGAGATGACAACAGTCCATTGGAAGAACATCACACACAACACTATCATGATAACCACCAATTTGAAAATCCACTATAGCCTTTTCATTCACCAACAAAGATTGATCATCAGTTAACCATGAGATTTTATAGGGACATTCATGAGGAATCTTTTTCAATCCTAACTTATTGACCATTTCACATGACACCATGTTTTCAGTTGAGCCAGAATCAATGACCACTCTACATACCTTGTCCTTGCACTTACAATTTGTCTTGAAGAGACTTTTCCTTTGCAAAGGTGCTTCCTCTTTTGCTGCCTTCAAGATTGTTTTTCTCACCATCAACATTTCCCCAACCTCGGGATCTGCATTCCTACTTGGAGAACAATTACTTTCACACTCCTCTTCTTGTACCAATTGTGCTCTTCTATCAATCTTCTTGTCTCCACTAGAAGAACTACCAACCCTCTCAGGACACTTCCATGAAGGATGGCCAAACTCATTGCATGTGTAGCATCTTCCTGCAAAATCATTAGAACCTCTACCAATACCAAACCTTCCTCTACCTCTAAAACCAAAACCACCTCTAGAATCATTGTGATCTTTACCTTTGTTTGCTCCTTGATCTTCATTTGGCTACTTTGATGTAGAAGGTATTCCTCTTCCTCTTGCACTAGGACCACCTCTTCCTCTTACTGCTTTCTCTTGTCTCCTTTTAAGCTTCTCCTCCACCCTGATTTCCATTTGATAACAATCCTCTACACTCCTAGGGTTAGCCAAAACCAATTCATCCTGTATATTAAGCCTCAAACCACCAATATATCTAGCAATTTTTTCATTTTCATTCTCATGATGACCATACCTCAAACTTAATTTATAAAACTCCTCAGTATAGGACTTAATATCCATTTCCCTTTGCCTCAAACTTTGCAATTTTTTAAACATTTGAATTTGGTGATCTTTGGGTAAGAATTTACCTTTGAGTTTAGATATCATCTTGTCCCATGATGTGATCTTAGACTTTCCTTGTTTCCTCCTCTCAGACTGAAAGTAATTCCACCATACCAAAGCATGACCCTGCAACTTAGTCTTTGCAATCCTTACTCTTTGCTCTTCAGGAACTTCTTCACATTCAAAATGGTTATCTAATGCAGCAATCCAATCAAGTAGTTCTTCATCATTTAGACTACCACCATATTTAGAAACATCAAGTTTTACCTTAGGCTTGTCACCTTTCACTGCCTTCAACAACTTTGCCATTCTTTGGTCTTCTGGATCAAGTTCTTCTTCCACGTCTTCAAACTCCTCATCTTCCTCTTCTTCTGGCTCACTCTCTTCAGCATCTCTTCTCTTGTTTGTCTCCAGGGCTATGACTCTCTCTTCCAACTCTTTGAGTTCTCTTGCATGCCTTTCCTTCATCTCCCTCATCTCTTTAGCCATATCTTTGCTCTTTGGAGGCATCTTGTCAACCTTTCCTTTTCTTCAACCTGCAAAATGCAAACCAAAACCTACTCCCTGCTCTGATACCACTATGATGCAGAGGTGGCAGCAAATTAAAATGTATTCAAACTCCCAAAAACATAGTTTTCCTCGAGAGAAACTTACTCCAACTAGCCAAACCACAAAACCTCATTTTAAGCCAATTTGAGGAGGGTTTAATGAAAATATGGGTTCCAAGACAAATCACAACATTCCAGTGCCTCACACCTTCATAAAATGACCTTAGAAAACTCAAAACACTATCACATATATAGTTCCAATCACATTTTTCCAAAACCTTACTTTAGTTCCTCAATTTCTCATGGAAACTCATGAAAACACCCTAGGGCATCACCCTAAAACCATAAAAGTTGCATTTCCTATCTCCCAAACCATTGGTACATGTAAAATACCATGAAACAAGTCATTCCACCGAGTTACAGGGCTGGACAGTAGGTGGAATGGCTATAACATCACTTTTACACCAATCAAACCCTCAAATTAGTTAGAAACAGGTAGTCCCAGAAAAATGAAGAGATCTCCCTCAAAACTCAATATTAGAACCTCTAACTGGATTTAAATGAAAGCTATTTCATGCCCCTACAATATTATATAAGTCTCATAGCATATGGTAGTGGTACAGATCCGTACAATGCTTGCAAAGTTCAGGGAAACAGAAAAAACATGGGGTTTCAGACCACCCGGCAGTAAAATGAGGATATCTCACTCGATTCTCAATGAAATAACACCATTCAAACGCCAAAAGAAAGCTTATTCAATTATCTATCCATCAATTATATGCTTGGAGTGTGGAACAATACGTACAGGTCGTAAAATGCTCGTGATCAGCAATTTCTTAATGGAAAACACAAAAAACAGCAAATTTCTTATTAGAAACTCATTCCAAACTTCTTCAACAGCCTCCCCTTCGAGATATTACAACAATTTATTATGCTACCACCTGAAAACTACCTCTTGGGGCGTTCAACTTCCATAACCACCCTTTAATTAGATTCTAAAATGACAATTTTGCCAATTTTTTGCCCTTAATCACTATCCCATTACAACTTGATCAACTTGATTTTTGCAAATACCACCTAACTGACCTATTAAGCCCTCCAATACATTGAAAATGGTCATTGAGACCTTATTTAACATGGACTAAGACCCTACTCCCCATGTCCCTTAAAACTCATGATTTCACATGGCTTTTGCATTATGAACCAAACTGACAAATTCAACTAAATGACTCAAAAACCCTTTCAAATTACATTATGACTGGTCCTTCAGACCTTATTAAGCATAAAATAATAAAAGACACACCTAGGTATCAACTTAGACTTCACAAGGTGTAGGTGCTCCTGCACCAAACAACACTACCACCCTTCTGTAATTCACAGAAACTTCCTTGGAAACATTGATGACCTGAAAAGATAGGAGTGCAAAATCCACAAAGAAAAAATTCTACATACAAACCTATAATACTACATCTATAATAGTGGAGGAATGTGGAGAATTCTCCCAAACAGTCAAAAAATTGAATAGGAATAAAACCTTTCAACAACTTGTGAAGGCCAAAACTTTCTTTCAGTAACATATGCTTCATCAAGAACATCAGGAAAGAGAATGCAACATAAAGTAGATCATCAACAACATATCTCCACCATCAACATTAATTCTAATACTCATCTTAATATATCATCATGAAAACAACTCCAATGATAAAAACCACACACAATACTTCTTTACATGATATCAAACAAGGCATGACATCCAACCATGAACTTCAACAGCACATCATTATACAACAATGATAGACCAAATAGAATGAAAATGTCAATAGTTATCACAAATGCCAGCCAACAATGCAACTATCTTCCCAAGCATATGCAATAATCTCCTTAGATAATGGGGTATGTGCAGGATCATGATGGGCTAAAAAGTGGCAATATGATGGGTATGTGGCTAACGACTTTTTTTTTAACCCAAAATTGATGAAACGAAAAGGGTTTTTAAAGGAGATTCTCATCTTTCAATCAATATAAATTATGCTTTACTTTGAATTTAATAACTAATTATTATTCATTTTCTATTCAAATTACGACTAAAGTCCTATTTGATAGACTGATTGAAAAAAATCTATAGCTTTCAAATGGTATAATATTTTTTGAATCCAAAACATGTGTCACATTCTATGCTTTGCATACTATAGGATTAAAAAAAGGAAAAATAAATTTCATGAAGTTTTGACCAAGTTAAGGTGGTCATACATACGAGTTTTTTATAATTTAAAAAGTTGTAATAAAAAATTCATAATTAATTATTTACTTGGAAAAAAATTACAAAAAAATATGCATCACATCGGGACATGAGTCCTATACTTATATCTAAAATATTATAAAAAAATATTATCATTTTATTATGGTTAGGGTGGTTAGACAGACATCTACTTATTTTTTCCTTGAAATTTAAGTACTACTACATTGAAATTTCAAATTTTCACCAAATACATTTTTTTTTTTAAACAAACCTAGTAGTTTAGAAACTACATTCAATTTGATACAGATTCTATTCTTACATATTTTTGAAATAATATAGATAACTTATTCAAATTTTTACGTCAAGTTGCCTAACTCTGAATTTTCTAATTTTTTTTCCACTTAAGGGCGTGTTTTTTCCATGATGATCCTGCACATACCGAATGAAATCAATGACAACCACTAACCAGTATTGATGTGAATGAAAACCAAAACCAATATAAGAATCATAAATTTCCTGTCACCTTGAATGCTTTTCATCCTTATTGGTCCCTATAGATCTATATGAATTAGATCCAATGACTTTTTGTAGAATATTCCTTAGTAGGAAATCTATTTCGTGTCTATTTTCACTCAAGATATGGTTTGCAACTAGTAGAATAAGGGTTTTTGATCTTTGCAATTTGTCTCTTACTATTCCTTTTTAAATAATCCTCATAAGATCATCAATGTCAATTTGTACCAATCTTTTGTTTCAAAGCCAATTTTATTCTCTTTGTATTGCAAAGCAATTTTTTTCATTTACCTCATTGAGATAATATACATTAGTTTCAATCTAACTTCCTTCTATAACTTATTCACTAGTACCGGTCTTTCTAACTTCACAAATTTAGTACTGACAGAAAGCTTGTACCCTTTATCACACTGTGGAAACATAAAAATGTATCCCATTTTCTTGCTTTTTTGGGCCCTCCTTGTTAACTAAGCTTAATAGTGCCTTGATTTAGTGTTGTAATGTGTCTGAAACATTCATGTTAGGAATTGGGCCCTTATGAACTAATGAACTTAAAATGGTACCTTGCTAAAGTGTTGTGAAGTGTTGTAACACACTTTCACACTTTTATGAGGTTTTATTAATTATCTGAACCTAATAACATCTTTTTAACCTTAATCATGCCTTATTTGAAGTGTTGTAAAGTGTTGTAGTTACACTTTCACACTTTTATAGGGTTTTCATTAACAAATGGGCTTCTTTATGCTTTAATTGGCCCTATTTTTCATCCACAAGTTTCATTTTATGCATCTTTTCGAGGATAATCCCAACACAAATCAACATCCAATCATAATTCAGGTGTTTTCAGGTTGTGTGGCCTGGATTTAGTGACCTAGGGCTCATTCACCACCTTGGATGAATGAGTCCCACTTAATTTGTTGGGTCCCAATTCTCGTTTTACACCGTTCTATGCATTTTTTAATTTGGTCCCATAAATTATGCCTAATGCGACTCATTCACCACCTTGGGTGAATGAGTCCTATATGGCCCAAAACTAAAATTTATTCAAATTCTTGGTGGGATTTTATCCTCCTAGATTTGATGTCAGCTTGTAGTGTTATAATTTTGGGAATTATTGCATAATTAAGTATAAATACAAGGTTCTTTCACTCATTTTCACCTAAGAATTTTGTGAGAGAATTCATAATAGCAAGTTTGAGTTCACAAGAGCATTCAATAGTTTACAAGACCATTTTTAAGGAATTCAAGGGTATATTTCTTTATCAATTGTTGCAGCAATTAAAGATCTATCATCATGTCAAGGATATCAAGTATCAAGCATGTTATTGAAGAAGTGTTGTTATGTAGCATTAAATATCCAAGATCAAGCATTGTTCTATGCCTATTATCAAGATCAATATCTACATCCTTCATGGCCATTTCATGTTGAGTAGCAGATTTAAAAGACATATTTTATAAGGAATCATTCAAGGTATTTTTGTCCATGATTAATGTTATTTGTTTCATGTTTCATGCCTTCATTTCATTATCTCATCATTTGGTTTAATTACCTACAATGGGTTTGACCAAGGTAAACCCCTATTCACTAACAATCAACAATTTTTCTATTATTTACATGTGTGGTTGCAAATCTAGGTGTCTTGGAGCTTGAAGATCACTTGAATATTAGGTTACAAGATTGAAGGAAGTTGTTGGAGTTGTTCTCTCATTTGCAAGGTTGTAATATTCACTAAAAAGTCACATATACCCTCGAAATCAAAGCTTCAGATCTGGAAATAAAGAGGAACAAAAAGAGAAAACATTGAAGACAAGATTTAGTCTTTGAAGCTCCAAAAACATCTAACTGAACTCATTCGCCAATTTTGGTGAATGAGTCCTAGTTTAGGTTATCTTTTCTAGATTTTTACATTTTTGAATACCCTTTTTTCCTAAAAACTCTTCCTGTGCAGAAACCCTGATCTAGGACTGATTCAACTAGAATGGTGAATGAGTCCCAGTAGACCTAAATTTTAGGTTATTTAGCATTTTAGGTCTCCATTCAAGCTCTCTCAGGTTTCCAAGTACTCCTTTGTACTTTTCCAGTTTGTTGTTCTAATTTATTTGCATTTATAATTCATTTACTCAATTTTCATGCATATCTAGGTTTTGTCATTAGATCTTGTATTTCATACATTTTTCCAAGCCCTAGCTTGGTGGTGAACCCCTCTTCTAATCTGAAATCATACCCCAAGATACCCTGCTAGCATATCTCTTGTCTCTATTCCACTCTTGGGGTGAGATCTCTAAGGTTTCCTTGAGTGAAACTTGAGAGAAACACATCTAGGTCTCCAAACACGTAGTTTTTGTTCCACCTCCCAAGATGTGGAACACCTATTTATGTTGTTTCATTTTGGTGAACCTGCATTTAGAACATTTCATTTTCTGATTTAGAGTGCATCATCATCCTAAATCTTGCTTGCATTAGCATTGCATTAGGGTTTTCATTAGTTAATTAGCATTCTAGGGTTTAGAAATCTTGTATTACTGAATTTTCATATAGATTGCATGATTGCATCTCAAATCATTGAAAATAATGTAAAATCTTCATTTTCACATAGGCTATAGCTCATACAAATTAAAATTCATTAAAATCACTTTAAATTTCCTAAAAATCTTGAAAAAATCCATTGGGACTCATACGCCCCTCTGGGCGAATGAGCCCCAATGCATATTTTAAACTTCCTTTTACAACATTAAAAGCCTTATTTATGTGCTTCTAAAGCTTGCTAGTAACATATACTATAAGTCTGGAAAGTTTCAAGAACATCTTTTTTATGCATCTAGGTCAAAAAAATCAATTTAGGGTAGTCATTTTGAAATCATTTCAATAGGAAACATCATAGGATATGAAAATGATCACATTTTTAAAAATTTGCATAATATGGATAAAAGTACTTTTCACTTTTGCACATAAAATGTTTACATTCATAAAAAATTGCATGTGTTTGATAAAATTTCTTTTGATTTCTTGGATACACATTGTTTTCATTCCTAAAGTTTTGCATGCATTGGATAAAAGTACTTTTCATCTTTGGATATACATTGTTTATATTCTTGAAGCATTTCATAAGATGGTTAGACGTGCTTTTCATTTTTTTTCAAACAATGAACTAATAACTTACCTTTCTAGGAATGCTAAGAAAAAGTTCATATCCCCTCCCTATGAGAGTGTTTTAGTGAAATAGAATACAACATTGGACATTCCTAATGATCACATCCATTCTTCTCCTAATATCTCTCCTATTGATGAAGAAGATATTTTGGTGTTAGAAGAACCAATCAATGAAAGTTTTGAGAATCCTAGTTGTTTCTCTCCTCTTACCTCTCTTAGTGGAAAAGACATTGATGAAAAAGAGGACACAACCATAGGTAATCATGATGATCACATAACACAACGAGAAAACATTGAAAATTTAACTAGTCTGCATTCATCTCCCAACACCTTCCCCTCTTCACAATGATTTAGAAGATGAAATTGTAAGGAAGAGATATTGGTGTTAGATGATCAAATATTTAAGATCTATGACAACCATCTTTATGTTTCTTCTCAACCCTATCCTATTTTGGAAGAAATTATGGGACAAAGAAATGAAATTATGGATAATCATGACAATCACATTTGTTCTTCTCCTAGTTGTGAAGAAGATACTTTGATGTTAGAAAATACAAGTGATGAAAGTCATGTGAATCTTAGTTTCCTTTCTTCCCCCAAGGAACACCTTATTGAACAAGACAATCCAACCATTGATCATTCCCCTACTTGTGATGAAATCATTTTGGAAGAACCAATCCTTGAATGTTGAGAAAATTTGGTTTTTAGTTCTCCTAAAAACTCTCCTCCTAGGAGGATATCATGGTGCAAGAAAATGACAATAATAGTGATGTGACTTCCTTGGATTATGGTGAAAATATGATACTATATTGCCATTTATTAGAAATACATCAAACGAAGACCATTGAGGTTATGAATGCACAAGTGTTTGTTAGACCCCCCTTGATTAATAAACCTCCTATATACCCTAGTGGAAATACTAAGAATCCTCTAATTCTTTACCCACCCTCGCACAAACCTCAAACTCAAAATAAACCCAAACTTATCCTTTACCCACCTAAGAATATTTTTTTTCAATAGTCGAGTCATAATACCATTGCTCATACATATAACACTAGGAACAATCTACAACCAAGACAAACACCAAGTCAACATCCCTCCCATTACCTAACCCTATCCTGTCGAGCCCTCTTCATTTTCCTTCACATAATGAAAAGGAGTACAATCTTGTTGAACAACTAAAGAATACTCTTGCTAAGATATCATTGTGGGAACTTATTCAATCCTCCCCCTGCTATCATAAGATGATTCAAAGTGCATTGCAATAGGTTACTATCCCTTCTAATGTGAAACCGAATGAAATAGCAGCCATGAGTCAAGGAATAAAAGCTGAAATTGTTTTCCACCAAAGCGAGCTTCCCCCTTTGGAAGTGAAAAAACAAAATGATGCTTTTATAATAATAGATAAATACAATAGAACAGGGATAAAGTGAGCCCTTATCGACAATGTCTCAGCACTTAATTTGTGTAGTGTAAACCTTTTCGATAGGCTTGGTGTGGATAAATCAAAAATTCAACCCGACTCTTTATCTATCAAGGGATTTGACAATGTAGGAAAACAACCACTTGGTGTGATAACTTTTCCTATTACAATTGGAAAGGCCACATTAGAAACACTGATCCATGTTATGCCTTATGATCTTTCATACAACCTTCTTTTAGGTAGATTGTGGATTCACACAATGAATGGGGTGCCTTCTACTCTTGATCGTGTAATGAAGTATGTGTACAACAACAAAGTGTACACACTTGAACTTGAACCTAACCCAAACAGTTGTTTAAAAATTTAGAAAAAGAAAGAAAATCCTTTGAAAACATTGACACCAACTACACAAGTAGAACCCATGCATGAACAACAAAAATATAGATGTCCTAAAACCTTCACAATCATATCACTAGATGATTTGGGATCATTGAATTTCGAACCAACATTCATGGGAGAATATAAGATCATAAATGAAGAGTTAGGAAAGGGAAACAAAAAAGTAGTAATGTCAACAAAAAATTTAGATGATCCTTTACAAGCATCCACCTCAACCCAGGTTTGGAAAACAAGACAAAAAATTACACAATAAACTTTGATGAACTTAATTATGAGCAACCACTGAATCCAAAAGAGATGAAGAATATTTATGGAAAAGGTTATGGAATGATGAATCAACTTGGTTATACTAGAAAAGGATGTGGTGCTAGAGAACAAGGTATCTATGTCCCTATAGAGCCTCATATGAAAGAAAAGACTAATGGTCTTGGTTATTGTCCCTCAAAAGAAACAAACAAGCCTTCATTCAATATCAACACTCTTACAAAATATTCTTCCAAGTTGACTTTAATAGTGATGCATCATGAATTGATAAACACTAGTGGTATTGATTATCATCCTTTGAACAAAACAAAAGAAACAAAGAAATCTTCACTTAATATCAATGTAACCTTACAAAAAACAAATGATTTGAATTCGTTATATTTTAGATCCTCCTTCTAAGGAGAGAATACAATCTCATAATATAAAGAGTCTTGTGTAAGCATGAAATCTTATACTAAGCAAGAGATATCTTTTTCACAAAATAAAGTAACATCTTCTACCATTGACCAAGAGGGTATCTTATTGAGACTCCTCCAAGATAGTTTGATATCCCTTCCTCCAAGAACACGAAATAAATTTTACTACAAGAGTTCATTTTGTGCATATCATAGAGTTCATGGTCACTCTACTAATGAATGTAAGGATTTAAGTAATAAAATTCAACATCTTAGGGATTGTGGTGCTCTTCCTTGTGTTGAAGCACCTAGTTCCTCTAATTGAAACTTATTTTCATCCTATTCAACTCATCCTTGTCTTGCACTAAGTTGGGGCAAGGGTTAGGTAGCCTTGTCCTCATATATCACTTGTCGTTGCTTCCTTTGGCTAGTTGACCACCTTTCATGTATATATAAGAGAAATATTGGGATATAGATGACATGCCTTAAGTTGAATTGCATGTGACATACTTATTCATGATGTAGCTTATTCATAAATATGACTTGGTATAGGGATTTTTGAGTAAGCTTTGATTTCTTCTTCTACTAGAAATCAATTTCTCACAGTAATGGTGTTAGCAATTGCTTTAAAGTGGGGGCATACATCTATCCACTCATGTTTTATGGTGTGATTTTCTTTCTTCTTGTGAGGCATCCTTTTCTTGGTGGTGTCATTGGGCTTGATTTCCTTCGAGAGTGTGATATTTCTTTGACTTGTCCTCTCTTTTAGACATTAGGCACAATGTTCCCTAAGAAGAGACCTTGCATGAACTAAGAAAAATCCTTTTGAATGTACCTTACACTATTTCGTATTTACAACACCGGTTATATGGACACCTTGCATAACATCTAGCTTGCATGCTTGTAGAGCCATCTTTTTTTTTAATGAGCTCCAAAAATATAAAGTTTTTCTTGTCTCATAAAGCTCGAAAACCAATATTTTTGCATGGAACCTTATCAAAGTTATCAGGATGTATAACTTTGGTATGGTTTTGACGGGAAGCCAAATAAGGGCATGAATTTCCCTAAGCCACTCGTGTCTAAATGTGTGAGCACATATCGTTTGTATGTGGCTCACCTTCTTGGACTTCTCACCCAACAGATAGCCAAGAGTTCTATTGCCTCAGAGTGAGCATGCATTTCTGAACAAACAACTTAGATCTAATCCACATCGGGTTGGGCAAATAGTCAAAGCTTGATCCACCTCATTTTTATTTTTACTTGTTTTTGTTTTTCTTTCTTTTAGTTATTCAGATTGAATGTTTGGGTATCTTGATGTTTCATATCATACACCTTGTGTGTTTCCTTTTGTGCTTATGTTAGTTTGACTTAGGATCTTGGATCCTAGGGGCTTGACTACCTCCTCAAGCTTTGTTATCCTAGACCATCTGCATTGGTACACTTGGACCCCTCTTGAATGTCTACTTTAGTGTGAGTTTGAAGCGAGTTCATCCTCTCACTAATGTGGGGGCTAAATCTGGCAATGGAAAAAGGATCCCTTTTTCTAGCTTTTTTGGGCCCTCCTTGTTAACTAAGCTTAATAGTTCCTTGATTTAGTGTTGTAATGTGTCTAACACGTTCACATTAGGTCTTGGGCCCTTGTGAACTAATGAACTTAAAATGGTACCTTGATAAACTATTGTGAAGTTTTGTAACACAATTTCACACTTTTCTAAGGTTTTATTAAGTATCTAAACCTAATAAGCATCTTTTTAACCTTAATCATGCCTTATTTGAAGTGTTGTAAAGTGTTGTAACACAATTTCACACTATTCTAGGGTTTTCATTAATAATTGGGCTTCTTTATGTTTTAATTGGCCCTATTTTGAATCCAAAAGCCTCATTTAATGCATCATTTTGAGGGTAATCTCGACACAAATCAATAGCCAATCATAATTCAGGTTTTTTCTATTGTGTGGCCCAGATTTAGTGATCTGGGACTCATTCACCACCTTGGGTGAATGAGTCACACCTAGGTTTTTGTGTCCTGATCCTTTCCTTGGAGCTTTAAGATCACTTGAAGATTAGGTTACAAGCTTGAAGGAGGTTGTTGCCTCTCATTTGCAAGGTTGTCATCTTCACTAAAAAGTCACCTATAGCCCCAAAATCAAAGCTTCAAATTTGGAAACAAAAAGGAACAACAAGAGAAGACATTGAAAACTAGATTTAGACTTTAGAGCTCCAGAAAACCCTAAGTACACTCATTCACCAATTCTAGCAAATGAGTCCCAGTTTAGGTCATTTTTCAAATTTTGGCATTTTCAGATACCCTTTTTCTAAAAGCCCGTTCCTATGCAGAAACCCTGATCTGGGACTGATTCACCCAAAATGGCGAATGAGTCCCAGTAGGCCTAAATTTTAGGTTATTCAACATTTCAAGTTTCCATTCAAGATCTCTCAAGTTTCTAGGTACTCCTTTGTACTTTTCTAGTTTGTTGTTCTGGTTTATTTGCATTTATAGGTCATTTATTCAAGTTTCATGCATCACTAGGTTTTTTCATTAGATCTTGTGTTTCATACATTTTTCCAAGCCCTAGCTTGGTGGTGAACACCTCATGTAATCTTAAATCATACCCTAGTATTCCCTTCTAGCAGATCTCTTGCCTATATTCCACTCTTGGGGTGAGATCTCTAGGGTTTCCTTGGGTGAAACTTGAGAGAAATAGGTCTATGTCTCCAAGCACCTAGTTTGTGTTCCACCTTCCAAGAGGTGGAACACCTATTTGCATTGTTTCAAACACATTTTACTTACACTCAAAAGATTGTGCTTCAAACCTTCTATAGATAAAACATCATGAGTTTTTGTCTTTCCACCATCAAGACTCAAGATACCCTTATTGGTAATCTTAGAAACTAAATTTTTTCCAAGAGTTATAGATCGTCCATCAAATTTTTTGAAGTGTGTGAAATTACTCGTGTCTTCAGTCATTTGGCTTGAGCATTCATCGTCAATGATCCATAGATTATTCTACTTTTAGGAATGTAGTGCATTCTAAGCCACCACAGATTTCTTTGATATTTAATCCTCTAGTTTATTCTTCTAGATATTTTATTCTTCACTTTTTTGACATTGTAACTTATTTCCTTTTGTGTCTAGTATAGGAGGACTCAAAAATTGCTTCTATAGTTTCTAATAATATGTCAAACATTCTTTCATTTATGATAAAAACATTGAAATTGTACAAAGTTGCAAATGGATTTCTACTAAAAAAACTATTTCTTGTTGGATCCTTTCTAGAATTCACAACCTTATGACCAAAGTGATTGCAACTAAAATAATAACCAGAAAAAGAATGACTAAACCTAGAATTGTGTGCTTATCCTCTTGAGGCTTGTTTTCTGGATCTTCTATTATATCTTTGCATTTGGATGGAACCAGATCATTCAACACCTCTCATTGATTGTTGCAACTTGATCAAAATTTAAAATTTTAGAACCATTCTCTTCTAAACTCTTAACAATAGACATCATAGGCTACTCAATCACCTTATTCTTCTATATATCAGTAAAACCAAGGCCAATTTTGATATGTAGTGATATTTGGCTTTCTATTATCTAATCCAAGATCTTTGTGCTCTTCCCAAAATTTAACTTCAACTGATGATTTAATTTTTAAAGGTATTTCCTTAGTAACACGATATCTTCTTCAATTTTTTCACAATCCTTGTCTCTTGATAGAAACACTTCAGTCAAAACTTCTTCAATCCTCCTTGCCTTTTCCACTTAAATCTTCATGTCAATGACCATCTTCTCCTCTTTTTCATGATTTTAAGATAATTTTTCTTTAACTTTCACTTATTTTACAATTATTTTTTTATCCTTTTAATTTCATTGCCACCATAGAGCAATTCTTCTACAAGGTCAACTTCAACATCATCATCATTTCTGGACTTCATTTCTACATCTTCTTTAGAGGTTTCCATAGCCACGAAAAGAGCCTTTTCTCCTTCATTCCCATAATTGGCTTGGTAATAATCATCAAATTAGTAGCCTTCCTCATTGATAAAGAAACTTTTTTTTATTTTTCTAAAAATTTTTCCCTTTTGAAAATGGCTTCTTATCATCATTGCTAGATTATTGATATGGATACTTAGCCATGAAATGTACTATTTCACAATAGTTAAAACATTTGAAATTCAGCTTACCTTTATACATTTTGGAACCTCTCTATAGCATTTTGATAAAGTTTTCTTCCTCTGGATCTGATCCATCTTCTAAATCTAGATCATATTGCTTCTTGGACACTTTGAATGTAGCCTCTTTCCTTATATATTTATCAATATCAATTCTCATTTCATGGGAAATCAAAATTCCATGTAACTCATCCATAGTTAGAGTATTTAAATCATTAGCTTCTTCAATAGAAAAAAAATTTGCATCAAAATGTTGGGCAAGGGATCTAAGTACATGGGCGATCCCACAATATTGGTTTACAATTTCTGGGAGATCTTGATTTTTGCTGAAATCACATATTTTTAGAAAATATAATGATTTAATCCTTGAAAAGTTCCATTTAAGGATTCCAATTGAATAGGGTTTGATTGTAGAACCTTAGATCAGACCCCCTTGGATAGAACCCTGCTAGTTTTAAACCATACTTATAACAGAGTCTCCTTTACACCTGCCAAAACTCTGATAAAAAACCACTTTTGATTTACCTTTTGGGGGATCAAATGAATTCATTTAAAATTTATTTTTCTAAGTATGTAGTCCTTATTATAAGCTTCCCAAAAATTATAATTTTAAATAATTTATTTTTTTATTATTATATTTATTTTTTATTTCTTGTGAATGTAGGTTTTTCACCGAAAATCAAGCTCTTTGTTCTATACATGTGGAAAAATAGTAGATTATCAAAAAATAAATAAAAATCAATGCACTAGATATTGAAGTCCTTGATCCAACAAAAAAAAGAATTTTGACACATACAAAAAAAATTATGTTTTATATAGTCTGCCTATGTTTGAATTGTAATTAGTTCAACTTCAAAACTTGATTAAGGATAAAATATTCAATAAAACACTATGAAACCAAATGAAAGTGCTAGCTAACATAGTCACAATCTAAATTTGAAAAAAAAAAAAAATTATCCTTCATGGAATTTTTTTTATGTTGTATACGGTGAGCATCACTCCTTAAAAATGGTGTTTACTAAAAAAAACTACTTTCCGAAAGAGATGGAAAAATAAGTGCAATCTCATTCCAAAAATTTTGAAAAAAAAATATTTAGAATCTCTAGAAAAAATGCTAAAAATCATAGTTTACATCATCTTCAAATTCCTCATGGTTTAGCTACTATAGGTTCCTAAAAGTGAAGATTTAGTTAGAAAAAATCAATTTATTGTGCAAACCACATCAACTCAAAGAAGGAATGTGGCAATGATTTCTTCTTCCTTCACTTTCAAACTTTCAAATTGACATCAATGAGTTTGAATCTTCACTTGTTTGACCTTGCCATCACCTTCATAGATATTTGTAACTTACTTCATACTTCCTTTGTTGTCTTGCAATACATGATCTTCACAAACTCAGAGTTAGATACACCACATAGAATAGCATTTCTTACTTTGGTATTATTTTCATAGGCCTTCTTTCTAGTCTAATGTCTCAGAGGACTTTTAGGGATCTCATATCCATCCACAATATATTTCCAAGCCTCAAATCCTAGGACCATCAAATATGCTTCCATTATTACTTTCCAAAAGATATAATTGGTTCCATTAAAGAGTGGCGTCTTGTTTGCAGATAATCCTTCTTGATTCAATATGTGTGCCATCCTAAATCTACCTCAAGCTATTAACATTCAACAAAGGAACTTAGCTCTGATAACAATTGAAGGGAACACAATCTTCTAAGAGGGGCTGAAACAGTATACAAAATCTATTTACAAATCTTTAGTTCAACATGAATCATCATTAGGGTATGTGCAGGATCATGATGGGCCAAACAGGCCCTTAAGTGGCAATGGAAATTCAGAAAAATTAGAGTTAGGCAACTTGACATAAAAATTTGAATAAGTTATCTATATTATTTCAAAAACATGTAAGAATAGATTCTGTGGGAAATTGAATGTAGTTTCTAAACTACTAGGTTTATTTTTTTTAAAACAAAAT
>VDFB02274714.1:21347691-21394441 GCA_007258455.2 Sequoia sempervirens
TTCAAATATTGCTGCCTTTTAGCACTTTGGACTCTTAAGAAATCAGCGGACCAATGTAGCTTGGGTGATTTGGCATATTTGGGTTGCAAGAGGACCATCCATAGTGTAAAATTACCCATTCAGACATGTTGGAAAAGTCTGTTTGGTCGTACGAGTTGCAGAATGAAAGTTGCACCACTTTGCAACTTTACACTGCTTGCATCTGGCAACTTTTCCATCCACTGAAAAGTTATCACAACAGGAAAATGCCTCCAAGATAGTAAAAACTAAGAGAGGTCTTGGTAGATGGTCCGAACATGATCACGTAGCGTCCGACAGAGTGTCTATATTCCCCACGGTCTCCGAGAAATAGCCCTTCAAATATTGCTGCCTTTTAGCACTTTAGACTCTTAAGGGAAATCGCCGGTCCAATGTAGCTTGGAGTGATTCGATGTATTTGTGTGCAAAAGAGGCCATCCCTAGTGTAAACGTACCCATACGGACGTGTTGGAACAGTTCGTTTTGTCGTACGAGTTGCTGAATGAAAGTTGCACCACTTTGCAACTTTACACTGCTTGCATCTGGCAACTTTTCCCTCCACTGAAAAGTTATCACCACAGGAAAACGCCTCTGAGATAGCGAAAACCGAGAGAGGTCTTGGTAGATGGTAACAACACGATCATGTAGCCTCTGACGGAGTGTCTATATGCCCCATGGTCTCTGAGAAATAGCCCTTAAAATATTGCTGCCTTTTAGCACTTTGGACTCTTAAGGGAAATCGTCGGTCCAATGTAGGTCAGAGTGATTCGGCGTATTTGGGTGAAAAAGAGGACCATCCCTAGCGTAAAATTACCCATACGGACGTGTTGGAACAATCCATTTGGTTGTACGAGTTGCGGAATGAAAGTTGCACCACTTTGCAACTTTACATTGCTTGCATCTGGCAACTTTTCCCTCCTCTGAAAAGTCATCACCATTGGAAAACGCCTCCGAGATAGCAAAAACTGAGAGAGGTTTTTGTAGATGGTCCCAACATGATCCTGTAGCCTCTGACGGAGTGTCTGTATGCCCCACGGTCTCTGAGAAATAAACCTTCAAATATTGCTGCCTTTTAGCACTTTGGACTCTTAAGGGAAATCGCTGGTCCAATGTAGCTTGGAGTGATCCGGCGTATTTGGGTGCAAAAGAGGACCATCCTTAGTGTAAACGTACCCATACAGACATGTTGGAATAGTCCATTTGGTCGTACGAGTTGCGGAATGAAAGTTGCACCACTTTGCAACTTTACACTGCTTGCATCTGGCAACTTTTCCCTCCACTGAAAAGTTATCACCACAAGAAAACGCCTCCGAGATAGCAAAAACTGAGAGAGGTCTTGGTAGATTGTCCCAACACAATCACGTAGCCTCCAACAGAGTGTCTGTATGCCCCATGGTCTCCGAGAAATAGCCCTTCAAATATTGCTGCCTTTTAGCACTTTGGACTCTTAAGGGAAATCGCCGGTCTAATGTAGCTTGGAGTGATTCAGCGTATTTGGGTGCAAAAGAGGACCATCCCTAGTGTAAACGTACCCATATAGACATGTTGGAACAGTTCGTTTGGTCATACGAGTTGTGGAATGAAAGTTGCACCACTTTGCAACTTTACACTGCTTGGATCTGGCAACTTTTCCCTCCTTTGAAAAGTCATCACCATTGGAAAATGCCTCTGAGATAGCAAAAACCGAGAGAGGTTTTCGTAGATGGTCCCAACACGATCCCGTATCCTCCAATGGAGTGTCTGTATGCCACACAGTCTCCAAGAAATAGCCCTTCAAATATTGCTGCCTTTTAGCACTTTGGACTCTTAGGGGAAATCGTCGGTCCAATGTAGCTCGAGTGATTCGGCGTATTTGGGTGCAAAAGAGGACCATCCCTAGCGTAAATGTACCCATACGGATGTGTTGGAACAGTCCATTTGGTCGTACGAGTTGCGAATGAAAGTTGCACCACTTTGCAACTTTAATTCCTTGAAGATTGCAATGGCTTTGCGTAGTTGGCTCGATTCCTGCGTGGCGAAACAAAGTTTGGTTTCATTTCACCAAGTCAATACCGTCTCTTGAATTCTTAGGAAGTAGATTAGAACTTCTGACCCCTTGTCTCTTTTTTCAGTTTGTTTGATCTGCAACCCAAATAAAAGAGCTTCATTGTCCAAACCTTCATTGTGAATTGAAAAAATTCAATGCTTTAGGTGTGATAAGTTTGGTCACTTTTCCAAACATTGTTCAGATAGACCTAACCATCAAGCCTCTGTTGCAGATGTAGATGGTGTCTCTCCGTAGAAGAATGAAGAGCCTTGTTGCCATGCAATATAATAATATCCTTGAAGCCTTATGCTTACAATAATTATAAAAAGAAATCCCACATAATTATCACATAAGATAATTGTCACATCCCTCCTGTAACCAACTCCCATATGGAATAAAACCAAATAAATAAATATGATTTTGACTTAATGAAAGTTGGCGGAGAAGACAATTTGAATTTATGAATACACATTTAAGGCTAAGTAATTCATTATTATTAGGCTAAGTAGTGTTACTGTTTTCTAAATGGTACAAAACAACAAATTTTTAAGATGTACTTTATTGAGCTATTTTTTCCCAAAGCTCTTTTGATGCTTTAAAACTCCAAAATTATTGCCCTACTTTGACTTACTGATGCTTTACTTTTTTCATGATATTATAGAATATTTTTATGGGTTGTTGGAAAGTCTTCCCTTGGGCTACTGAGTTTGGTTACAAGTGATTCATCCAAGTTATTAATCTCTATCTTGTTCTTATTAGATATAGTCCTCCTTTAATATATTTTATACTGGACTCCAATTGAAGTAGATTATTATATTGTATGAAGTAGAGTTTCATTTTCATGCCACATTCTACTATACCATATACGCTGCATTTTGAATAATGTTTTAGTCAAATTTGAAAGTAGTAACTGGGGTAATGAAATAAATAAAGGAAGGAAAGATTGCAAATTATGTTTGTTTACTTGCTCCTCTTGTTCAACCTGATAGTGACTATAGAATCACAAGCTATGCTAGTAAAAGCAATGGGAAAGAAATGGGTTAAAAGAGGGAGGCCAACTACAGCAAAGAAGGAACCATCACCCTCTCTGGAAAATAATGAAAATACAAGTAATAACATACACAATAAGAACCTAGAAGATCAAAATCAAAATGAAAAGGGGTAGAGCAAAGGGGTTGAAAAGAGAACCATATCCTATTATGGAATATGAAGAAAAGGGAAAGAATGATGGAAACTCTGGTGAATTGGTGGATCAAAAACAACTTTTGGAGTTAAATCACTGTGAAGGTTTTCTTATTATACCTATTTTCTTGAATCTCATAAGCTAGCTTGGTTACAGTTTGTGTGTGAGTGACTAATTTGTGTGCTCTTGAGTTCTTGTGATTTTTTTTTTGCATGGGTTAATTAATTTAATTTGAAAGTCTAGGTATGTGTTAGTGTATATATAAAGATGATTCCATTATATGTGTGACATGCCTTTGTCATTGTGTTGGAATGTTTCAGCATGCTGTGTTTTGTGTAATTTTGTCCAAGAATTCAGTTATGGCTTACTTTTGTTTGCAATCCTTATAAGGAGAATGCATCACGTCATTGACTTTGTAGCCATTTAATGGTTCCTCTTAATTATCAAGGTTTTCCATGTTTATAATCTATCATGTATGTTTGAATATCTTCCCAATTCATCTTTTTGTTATATTGTTTGATTCATTTTTTTTAATCTTTTGTTGATTGGAATAGGAAAATTTTAATTTCATATGATATGATTTGGAATGGTTCAGTTGAACGTTGAATTGTTGCCCTCCAAGCAATTCATGATGCACATATTCAACATGTGCTTACTCAATTGAGAGTGGCACACTCAATGTTTTTAAAGGAACAACTTAGTATGCCACTTCTACAGTTCCTGAAAGAATACTGCCCAAACACTATTGCTATCAAGAACTTAGAGGGAATTATTGAATTTGAAAGAAAGACTCAAAACTATGATGTCGATGGAAGTCATGTTGGAGAGAAATAATGGTGTATGTCACTTGGGTGTCAGGGATCATTTGAACAATAATCGGTTTCTGTTGATGACCAAACTGTAGTGATTCTGACACATGTTGGTTTTCACTTTACCAAATCTACAGGTTGGACATGAGCACTTGTAATATGATTGTCATGTTGAGGTTTTTTTAATATAAGGTCTTTACCATATTTTTCTTTCTTTTTTCATAAGAATTGGATATCACAATCCTTTGGTAATATTGAATTCATGTGTTGTTCATATGAGTCTTTTTTCTTGGCAGTGAAAGAAAAAATTATTTGTAGCATTGGTATTCATGTTTCCAACCTGCTAAAGTATCTTCAAAGATAAAGTTCTACTCTTTGTTTATTTTAATTTTCATACTTGCACATTTCATAGTTTTCTAGTATGTCACTTCTATTTGATCTTGTCATATTGACTTATCAATCCACTGAGAAGCATTCCAAGGAAGATATAGTAGAAATATACGACTGAACAAAAGATGACAATGAGATAAACTTACCTAAAAGTTAGTTGAAATTCATTTGTAGTATCAAAGCATACATAAAAGGGTGCCTAGGTCTATGCTTTATCAACGTTAAGTGGCAGAAGGAGAGGTCTGTTATAGAGCATCAGCCAAAACATGCACCTAACTAGAAGGTGAGTTAGTGGCATGAGGCTTTTGAAAGTGTGCCTAGTAGTCATGAAGCAATGAGCAACATGAACTTAAGTGGTGAGAGCAGGTAAAAATGGTGCCTGGGAGGATCTAAAATGATGTTTTGAGTGGCATGATGGATGAGAATAGGCACCTAGACTGACAAGACTAACTGAAATTGGTGCCTAGCATTTATTTGACTAAGCTAAAAGGTAGGTACATCAAGGATAGGTGCTTGGAGTGGATGTTTATGACTTGTTTCAAATGACTTAGTGAATGAGAAAGGTACCTAAATCAGCCTTGCGAAGACTGGAAGTCTTAAACTGAATGATAAGTGTCAATATTTGTATTGATATTTTTTATTCATCTTGGATGCAACTTTGTTTGGAAACTAGCTATTTAGTTTTTGAAATCATATGTTGTTGATCTAAGTTGTTATTTCTTTTAGAATTGTGTTTGCATCTAATTGTTAGTCTCTGTTTTACCTAGTAGGATGTTGCCTCGTTCATTTTTAGAGTTGTTTACTTTCATTGAGTATCTGAAAATTTGTCTTGTGAGACAAGAGTTGTTACTATTCTTGTGCTCATATCCAATGAAAAAAGAAAAGTGGATAGGTATTTATTTCATTTCATGCAAACCCTCCTAAACAAAATATCATATAGTGTGAATAGCTATATATTTTTTCTATAGCTTAGTGTCAAAGGTAGTTTTACATCTCAGGGAGCTTCCCCACATAATTTGAAGGGAGGTAATAACTCACACACTGTTCTGGTGTGAGTTGTTCTGAAGGAGACAAATTAAAACACTAATATGCAACATTGAGGATTCTTAGTTTTAATCTAGCTAACATTAAGGATTCTTAGTTTTTCTCAAAAAGAGGGAGTTGATTATGAAGAAACATTTTCTCTAGTTGCTCGTTACACTTCTATCAGAACTATCATTGCCCTTGCTACATCAAGAGGATGGAAGATTCATCAAATGGACATGAAGACAACTTTTCTCAATGGCGTGATTCAGGAAGAAGTTTACGTCGAGCAACATGGGAAGGAGTCACATGTGTGTAAGTTGAAGAAGGCCTTGTATGGTCTTAAGCAGGCTCCTCGTGCATGGTATGAAAGGATTGATCGGTACCTATCTAGTTTGGGCTTCTTGAAGAATGATGATGATTCAAATCTCTACTTCAAGGTAATCAATGGTGATGCATTAATATTGGTACTAATTCATGCTTCTAGGCTGCATATAGATATATTATTTTTACATGTTTTCTCCATTGTTTGGCCCCTACACCGCAAGTAAATGGTTGCATAGTGTGTGGAATGAGGGGGCAACAGGCCTGTAATTGAAATATTTTCATCTATTAGCATCTAGTTGTTACTTATGCAATGTGAAGTAATGGTTTGAGTTTGAAAGATGTGCAATGCAATGTAATCAATAATATGAATAAATTTTTAATTATTAGTTATGTATTGTGAAGTAATTGCATAACTGCTTAGGTTGACTTTGTAAAAACTATATTGTAATTGAATTTTTTTTCATCTATCAGCATCTAGTTGTTACTTATGCAATGTAAGTAATGCTTTGAGTTTGAAAGATGTGCAATGCAATGTAATCAACAATATGAATAAACTATGTATAATATAACCATTCTTTTTATGCTATTGTACATCAAGATATTTAACCATTGCTCACTTGATTAAAATTTCAAAGAGTTTAATTATGCACATGAGGAGGAAATTAAATTTCGATTGTCAACTTTTACATATCAAATTATCCAATAATCAAGTGTATGTCCATATACAAAAATGGCATCAATGCCAACTCAAACAAAGTTTTACAATATGTGGCATATTCCATCTCGGTATCTATTCAAAATTTACATGCCAAAATGTCTATCTCATCCTAAACTACTGGTGGATCATCAAAATGGAGCCTCTTTGAAGTACTCGTTGCCTCTGAAGGTAGATGCACAAGAAAAAGTCAAACCACAATTGAGATTAGTTATACTATATAATTTAAAATTGAATAATTAACATCAAAATCAATATACATTAAATTATAATTGAACTCTAAAATTGTAATCTTGATTACCTGAAATATCTGTCTCTTCAAAGGGTTTGGAGTTCTAGAATATGCCCCTCTCAAAGAACCGACCAAACCATCTTTGTAATTTCAATCTATATAGGTGAACAAAAACATAAAAGTGATCCAAGTTAGCATACAATTGTCAGTAATAGGAACATATAAATACCAAAAATAAAATAAAATGAACACATACTTCTTTAGGTTGATCTTTTTCTTTATCTCCTTTAGGTGTTTCGACACCTCCTCCTTGAGGTGCTTCAACACCTACTCCTTTAAGTGTTCCAATACGTACTGCTTCGGGCGTTGTGTCACTTGTCAACAAGGACGTATAGCTCATAATTCCCTACACATAAAAATGACAAGTACATATGAAACTTCCAATCTATGTCAATATATGTATAATCAATATAAGATCTTAAAATTCTTAATTCAATCAAATTTGAGTTCAATTACCTTCCCCTTATCCAACATTGCACTTCCATAATCTAGACAAGGCTGCACCTCACTCGCACATGGTATTTCCTACAAGAGGAAAATAAGATAAACATATAAGTTATTATATAATTTCATTAATGACAATTCAAAGGACAAGAAAGTATATAATAAATAAATGTAAATGAGTGAGTGCAAAAATATATACTATGTGTGTGTCCAGGCCAAATGAAATGGCCCTTAGGGTGCTATTTGTCACTTGTGTCAGCTCCTCCTTGGACATCAACTGTTAAATAGACCATGTAAATAAATATTAGTACGTTATACTATCTCTTATTAATATTCATTTAAAAACAAATGCAAGTTATGAATTCACAACTTAAATTTTACCTGTGTCACTATTCCAATGTCCCCCTCTCTAGCAGGAGAGGACTCTGTACGGTGTGCTCCACTCCCCTGCGTCTAATCTATAATGTCCACATCATGGAAGTCATAATCGAAAGTGTCTAAGGGATGCTCGGCAGGCTATACAAGAGGACCCAAGCATATTTGGTGGCACATGGAGCAAGTATGTGGTACACAAATATGTGGACCTGACAAGGATGATGCAGCAGCACTCGAGCCATCACCAACATCACCAAAATGTGGTTGAGCTACTACAGAAGCATGAGAAACCAAAAGACCACTCAAAGAGTGAATAGCGTGGATAGTTTGTGTGGCCGCATCCTGCATAATATCTGGATGGTATACTGGAGGTGGAGGAGGAAGGTGAGGGAGAAGAACATATGGGTTGGGTATTACTCTAACTGCCCTCGGTCTATCTTGGGGCATACCTCCACCAATGCCCTGGAAGGGTCTAATGTCAAAGTAATTGACATGATGCCCTAACACAAACTCAGCATATAATTTTTTTATAAAGTAAAATGGTATATCACAATTGTTGTTCGGTGGTTTCAAAAAACACCATACACCAACGATCCCAAAATTTTTCGACAATGTCTCTATGAGTGCACCATTTTATATAAAGTTTTGTTTCATTAACATTAATTGGCAAACCAATGCCGGGGTTAACAAATAAAGAGGCTATTTGGGCTTTGGTTATTCCAAGATCTTTCACATCATCATAGGACAATCCACATGCATAATATTCTCTCATGTCTTCTCGCCACGAATGAAAGGCATTATGTTGCGAGCAGAGGGTTTCAATTTTTTTAATTATTTATTTTATTGTGTTTGACATTTCAGATAATCGAGGGACTCTCATATAAACTTCAGAAATGCCCCTTAATTGTTGCAATTTTTCAAAAATTAATTCTTGAATTAATGGCTGTGGAGGTGGTGGAGGTGGTGGAATTTGTGCATTTTCATTGTTAGCAGCCATAATGTCTGATTAAAGTTAAAAACAAATCAATCTAATTAAAATTAGACAATATAAATGAAAATATTATAAAAATAACCTAGTTTTTTTTAAAAATCCAACAAAAACCCTAGTTTTTAACAAAAATCTATAAAATTCTCTAATTTTTAATCCAAATACATTAAAAACACTATTTTTAAGTCAAAATCCATTGCAAACATTCAATTTTCATCAAAATCCATACTAAACTCAATTTTTTCATAAAAAATCTATCAAAAAACCCTATTTTGAAAAAAATGAACTAAAATTACACAAATCTAATTGAAAATTTGATTAGAGAAAATAAAAAATCAAGAATCTAACCTTTTGAAGATGGATTTGCACCAAATCGGATATCTGATTTGCGGAATCAACTTTTCACTATGTGCCCGCTGTGGTTAAGCAAATGTCAAATGAGAATGAGTTTTAATCGGGCCGAAATAGAAGTATATATATGTGTCAAAAATTGGATATCCGATTTGGATCGGATATCCGATTTTGAAATCTAGGTTTGGGCTTTGCTTCGGTAGTCACCCAAGCCACATAAAGTCAACTCGAAATTTTCACGTTTTTGAGTCGTAGAAACACATAATTTTTTCTCCATTGCCACTTTTTGGCATACCATGATCCTGCACATGCCCATTAATAACTTCTTCAAAAATGGACCTTAAGTCATCCAATCAAAAAACATTAATCAAACAACACATTTATGCACACATTCACACAATGAACACCAAATATACATGGAAACCCAGAATGGAAAAAACCACGATGAGAAGAGATTCTTGGAGCTGATGTCCAAATATAGACTCACATAAATAATTAATAACTTACAATCATAAATTAGGTACCAACATACTAGAGACACCAATCCTCAATTATATTGTAGGAACCAACCTAATGGAGACACCATTCCTCAATAAAAATATTTGAGCACCACCTCAATAAGTAACACACTAGTCCTACCGATAAAAGAGATATGATATGTGAATTTTCAATACATATTAGACAACTTGCACTTGATCTAATCTTCCTTCACACACTCTCCCATATAGAATATGATCTTCTTATAATGGCACACAATGATAGGGATGCAACTCACATTACTTCACTCAAAATATTCAAAACTACTTGACTTCTAAACTATGATGATTATTCATTATATATCCCAGAACATTAACACCAATTCATGTTGTTCAGGAATCCCTTAACATTATCTATAATAAGCCAGATCGACTAAAGTGGACATAAGTTCAAATTGATATAAAACATGTAATAGGTCAGTCCTAAATAAAATTTGTTCCCTCCAAAAATACATGGTGTTGTGCACTTCCTTCAGTGATCTTAACCTATACCTATTTAATATTCACATGCCTCCTTTAGCTGGAACACACTCCCTTGTCTAGAACAAACACTCAAACTCTATTCATAGAGAGCTAGTCAACATAATCAACACTTTGTTATATCCAAATTACTATTTGCAAAGAATCGACCTTTGAAACTATGGAATCTGATACAACATAAGTATATTTACTTTAGGTTCAAGATGTAGAGCATAACATTCAATTTTGATAGAATGTGGAGAAAAACACTATTACAGTATATTATAATGCATGAGTAACAAGCAACAAAATACTTTCAAAAATAGTTCCAAACTACTTCCACCAATTGGAATATATAAAGTATGATATTTCAAGAATACTACATGTAGTCTTCTTCATTGTTCTCAAATGCTCTGACATGAAATCATCATGACATAAATGATTACACTTAATTCTCACTATTCTTCTGACATGAATCCTTCACACCTTTGAAATTAGTGAGCACCTTTGAAATCAATGACACCATATGTTCAAAATAATAGCCTACAACTAGTAAACTTGGATTTTATACTTAGTGTAGGCCTACCAACTAGATGCTAATATCTCAAGATTAGTGCAAGGAACTTATCTTTCAATATTTAGTAGGTAGGGATCCAATTGCAGAAGTGATCACCTTTCCCCTTTCTTTGGAGGTTCTAAAAAATTTCCCAAAGAGCTTCTATCTCTACTCAAGGAGATAAATGTTGAGTACCTTCCAATGTGACACTATACCTTTCACCACATTAAGAAATTGTTGAAAATGTATTATTCTAAGCTACACAAGACTAACTAGGGAGTCCTCCAAATACCAAAAGGGTATGTGAAGAAAAATATGTAAATCAAAAGGAAACAATGAAAAATAGTCAAGAGGAGAGGGTAAAAAAATCTATATTCACTTACCCAAGGTATAAATTTGTTAGCTTGGGCTTAGCCAAGATTGACAAAATTCCACCTCCAAGAGGGGTGTCTTTTGATTCACCCCTTACTATTTATAATATTTTAAAACACAAGAGTTGAGGTCATTGCCTAAGGTGATCAAATCTATAGGGAGGCCCCTATAAGGAATTATCCATGTATTTTTAGTAGGAGATGAATATTTTTTCTATACCCAAGACCACCTACAAAAATAATGAAAACCTTCCACAAGAGAGTATACAAGAAATGAGATTTCTTGATATTAAGATCTATCAAATATGATGATGGGATATGCTACAAAAGTTTACAAAGAGATTAACTATATAGACAAGGTGTGATGAATAACCTAATGTAAAACATTAAATGGAATAGGAGACTAGAATTAAAGAAAAGTTAAAAATATAAGATAGGATAATATCTTATCTACAAAACTAAGACTTCTAGAAATATGCCTAGGACCTAAATGGGCTTAACATGCAAATAGGACCAACTAATTAAATAGGTAGGTAAATTACATATTTACACCATCAACCCCCCTTAAGTACAACATAGGGAGAAGTCATTATTATGGAAATGATTCAAACATGCTAGGGTAGGTCCTAGCTATGAGGCCATTTTAGGTACCCATGTAAAAATTGTAAGATATATTTTTTGTCACCACTAAGGGTTTTATGACCTAGGGCAACAAGCTTTATATGCTCCACATTCAAGGACAAACCCTAGAGATCTCAACCTCAAGTATGCAAAGGAGAAAAATATCTACTAAGGGACTATCCTAGGGTATGATTTCAGATTACAAGAGGCTAAATGAGGCGTTCACCACCAAGTTTAAACTTGGAAAAGACAATGAAATGAAAGATGAAATGTAAAACCCTAGTATGATGCAAGCTTGATTTAAATGACCTAGAAATGCAAGAAGAACAAAATATAAAGTTATAGAACAAATGTGTGCACCTAGAAATCTAGAGATGACTGGAAGGAGTCCTAAAATGTAGAAATTTTGACTTTTTGACCTACTGGGACTCATTCGCCATTATGGGTGAATCGGTCATAGTTCTGGAATTTTGCATAGGAGCAAGTTTTAGACAAAAGGGTATATGAATCTACAATAATTTTTGGAAAAAACCTACAGTGGGACTCATTCGCCACTTGTGGTGAATGATTCCAATTTGGATTTTTTGGAACTTCAATGTTTAAATCTATTTTTCTTAGTTTTCTCAAACTACTCTAGTTTTCTGGATCTGAAACTCTGATTTCGGGGCTATAGGTGACCTTTTAGTGAAGATTACAACCTTGCAAATGAGGAGACAATTCCAAAAACTTTCTCCAAGTGTGTAGCCTAGTTTTCAATGATCTTTCAAGCTCCAAGACACCTAGATCTGTAATCACACATGTAAATAGGAGAAAACTTGTTGATTGTTAGTGGATAGGAGTTTTCCTTGGTTAAACCCATTTTAGGTAATTAAACCAAATGATGAAATAATGAACATGAAAAATGAAATATAGGACATGAAACATGAACAATGGTACCCTGAACGATGTCTTGTAAATCTACAATCTAGCATGAAGTGGCCATGAAGGATGTAGATCTTGATCTTGAAGTGGATGAAGAACAATGCTTGACCTTGGATCTTGGATGGAATATCACAACACTCGCTCAACAACATGCTTGATTCTTGATATCCTTGACATGATAATGGATCTTGAATTGCTACAACAATTGATGAAGAATCCTACCCTTGAATGCCTTAGAAAGTGATCTTGAATTCTCTCTTGATGATGTTGTATTTAAAGTCTTGGAATTATTAACTCTTTCTTTCTTGACTTGATATCATGAATGCGCTTATGAAATAATGATTTGGGAGCTTTTTTATATAGTAAATCCACTCAAATGACCATTTATTAGATCCCCAAGGTTGACATAGAAGAAATTTGAACTTAAAACCAAAATTTCCCACTTAAAACATTAAAAATAGGTCAAATGGTACTCATTCACCAACTTGGGAAAATTAGTCCCACCTGGATGGGACTCAGTTGCCCAAAGTGGCGAATGGGTCCCACAAGGCCTATTTTTCTTGCTAAAATGTTGGGGAAGGTGTAAATTAAGCTTATTTGTTGACATTGTTAGGTTTTTTAGTGAAATATTCCTTGGGATGCATAATATGGTGTCATAGGGGCCTATAAATGATGATATAAAGGTCATAAATGCAATAGGGCCCAAAATACAATGTGAAAGTGTAAATAAATATACTTTACTACATTAAATTAAGGCCAAATTGGGTCTATTTATCTTAGAAGGGCCCTAAATCTCATGTGATTGTGTAAAACACAATACAACACTAGATTAAGTATGCCTTAGTTTACAAGCCTCCTAGAATTAAAGTGAAGGTGTAAATAAATACACTTTACAACACTAAATTAAGAAAAGGTTAAGTTAATTTACCTTTAAAAGGGCTCAAGACCTAACATGGATGTGTAAAACACATCACAACACTAGATCAAGGTGATTTCAAGTTCAATTTATCATTAATTAATCCCAAATTAAGCAAGGACAAGCGAGACTCTTTTCTATCATTACATCTAGCCCCCACTTTAGTGAGAGGATGAACTTTCTTCAAACTCACACCAAAGTATACATTCAAGAGGGGTCCAACCATACCAATGCAGGTGGTCTAGGATAACAAAGATCAAGGAAGCGGTCAATCCCCCAAGATCCAAGATCCTAAGTCAAATCGACATAAGCACAAAAGGACACACACAAGTTATATGATATGCAACATCAAGATATAGAAACATGCAATGTCAATAACTAAAGGAAGAAAGAAAAATAAAAATAAGTGGAAATAAAAAGAGGTGGATCAAGCCTCGACTATTTTTCGAATACAATGTGGATCAAATCTAAGCTATTTGTCTAACAATGCATGCTCACTCTAAGGAAATGGAACTTCAGGCTGTCTGTTGGGTTAGTAATCAAAGAAGGTGAGACACATACGGCCAATATAAGCTCACACACACAAGAGTGGGTAAGGGAAAGTCATGCCTCAAATTGGATTCCCCTCAAACCATACCAAAGTTATACCTCCTAATAAATTTGATAAGGAACCATGCAATATTGATCTTCAAGCTTCATGAGACAAGAAAAAATTTGTATGCTTGGAGCTCATGAACAAACATGATGGCTCCACAGGCATGCAAAGTGTGCTATGCAAGGTGCATTCAAAAGGATTTTGCTTAATTCATGCAAGGTCTCTTCATAGGGAACATCATGCCCAATGTCTCCAATAGAGGAAAAGTCAGAGAAATATCATGCTCTTGGAGGAAATCGAACCCAATGACACCACCAAAAAAAGGACACATTGCAAGAAGAAATAAATCACCCAATGAAACATGAGTGTTGATGTATGCCCCCACTTTAAAGCAGTTTCTAACACCATTGCTGTGAGAAATTGCTTTAAAGTAGAAGAATACATGAGAGCTTATTCAGAAAGCCCTATGCTAAGTCATATATTCCTGAATCAAACTACATCATGGATAAGTATGTCACATGTGAGCCAACATAAAGCATGCCATGTACATTCCAAGCTTGCTATTATATGTACATGAAAGGTGATCAACTATCCAAAAGAGACAACAAGTGACACACGTGGACAAGGCTAACTAACCCCTTGCCCCCACTTAGTACAAGACAAGGGTGAACCGATGAGAAATATGCTAGAGTTAAAATTAGTATCTATTAGAGGAATAAGGTGCTTCAATATAAGGAAGATCACCACACTCCTTAAGATGTTGAATTTTATCACTTAAAGCCTTACATTCGTTAGTAGAATGACCATGAACTCTATGATATGCACAAAATGAACTCTTGTAGTAAAATTTAATTATAGTTATTGGAGGGAGAATTATCACACAATCTTGGAGGAGCCTCGACAAGATACCTTCTTGATCCAAAGTAGAAGATGTTCCTTTATTTTGCAAAAAAGATATATCTTTCTTAGTACATGATGTCATACCTATACAAGACTCTTTAGATTGCAAGATTTTTTTCTCTCCTTGAAAGGAGGATGTAAAATCTAACAAATTCAAAGAATTGGTGTTTTGCATTACAAGATTGACATTAAGCGAGGATTTCCTTGTTTCTTGCATTTCTTTCAAAGAATCTTTTGTAAGAGTGTTGATATTAAGTGGAGGCTTGTTTGTTTCTTTTGAGGGACAATAACCAAGACCATTAGTCTTTTCTTGCATGTGAGGTTATATAGGGACATAGATACCTTGTTCTCTATCACCACATACTTTTCCACTATATCCAAGTTACTTCATCATTTCATAACCTTTTCAAAAAAAAATCTTCATCTCTTTGGATTCGGTGGTTGCTCATAATTAAGTTCATCAAATTGTTTTGTGTAATTTGTTATTTTTTGTTCTAAAGTGGTTGAGGTGGATTCTTTCAAAGGGTCTTCCAAATTTTGTGTTGACATTACCGATTTCTCTTTTTCCTTTTCAGAGTCCTTTTTTATGATCTTATATTCTCCCATGAATGTTGGTGTGAAGTACAAGGAACCCCAATCATCTTCTAATAGCTTTCTGACTTCATCAATAGGTTTTTCTTTGTCTTTTTGTTGCACAGGTTTTTCTTGTGTAGTTAGCATTAATGTTTTCAAGGGGTTCTCTTTGTTTTTCTCAAGTTGTAAGACACTATAAGGCTCATGATCAATGTCAAGTGTGTACACTATGTTGTTGTAGACATACTTCATTTTACGATGAAGAGTAGAAGGCACTGCATGCATCTCATGAATCCAAGGTCTTCCTAAAAGAAGATTGTATGAAATATTATTAGGCATAACATGGATCAGTGTTTCTAATGCAGCTTTTCTAGCTGTAATAGGAAAAGTAATCACACCGAGTGGTTTCTTTCCTACATTGTCAAATCCACTAATAGATAAAGAGGTAGGTTGAATTTTTTATTTATCTATGCTAAGCCTATCTAAAAGGGATACAATACACACATTAAGGGTGGAGCCATTGTCTATGAGGGTTCACCTTATCCTTTTTCTATTATATTTAGCTATTATCATGAAAGCCTCATTTTTTTTTACACTTCCAAAGGAGGGAGCTCGCTTTGGTGGAAAACAATGTCAACATTTATTCCTTGAATCAGGGCTGCTATCTCATTTGGGTTTGCATTGGAGGGAACCACAACTTGTTGCAAGGCTGTTTGAAGCATAGTGTCATAATTAGGTGAATTCTGAATTAGGTCCTATAGGGATATCTTTGTAGGAGTATTCTTAAGTTGTTCAACAAGATCATACTCCTTCCCACTATGTGAAGTTAAATGAGGAGCACTAGGAAAAATGGGATTAGGCAATGGAAGGGATGTTGAAGGTGTTTGTCTTGGGTGTGGATTGATTCTAGTGTTATATGTATGAGCAATGGTATCTAGGGGTATGTGCAGGATCATGATAGGCCAAAAAGTGGCAATATGGAATTGATATGATGGTCCATGTGGCTGACGATTTCTTTTTTACCCAAAATTGATGAAACGAAAAGGGTTTTTAAAGGAGATTCTTAGCTTTCCACCAATAAAAATTATACTTTACTTTGAATTTAATAAATAATTATTATTCATTTTCTTTTTGAATTACGAGTAAAGTCCTAATTGATAGGCTGATTGAAAAACATCTATAGCTTTCAAACGGTATCACATTTTTTGAATTCGAAACATGCGTCACATTCTATGCTTTGCATACTATAGGATTAAAAAAAATGAATTTTATGAAGTTTTGACCAAGCTAAGGTGGTCAGACATATGATTTTTTATATTTTTTAAAAATTTTAATAAAAAATTCATAATTAATTATTTAATTGGAAAAAAATTACAAAAAATATGCATCACATCGGGACATGAGTCCTCTACTTATAATTAAAATCTTATAAAAAAATATTATCATTTTATTGTGGTTAGGGTGGTTAGAAAAACACCTACTTCTTATTTTTTCCCTGAAATTTAAGTACTACTGCATTGAAATTTCAAATTTTCACCAAATAGATTTATTTAAAAAAGAAAAAAACCTAGTAGTTTAGAAATTACATTCAATTTGCTACAGATTCTATTCTTACATATTTTTGAAATAATATAGATAGCTTATTCAAATTTTTATGTCAAGTTTCCTAGCTCTGATTTTTCTGAATTTTTTGCCACTTAAGGGCCTATTTTTTCCATAATGATCCTGCACATACCCATAGTGACTCAGCTACTACAACACATTATTCTTGGGTGGGTAAAGGATAAGTTCAGGTTTTTTTTGAGTTTGAGTTCGTTGTGAGGGGGGTAAAGGATTAGAGTATTCTTAGGATGTCCCATGGGATATGTAAGAGGTCCATTAATCAAGGGGGATCTAATAGACACTTGCGCATTCATAACCTCAACGGTCTTGGTTTGATGTTTTTCTAATAAAGGGAAATCTAGTGTCCTCTTTTAACCATCATCTAAGGAAGGAAAGATGTTTTAATTTGCTTCCACCATGATATCCTCCCTAGGAGGGGAGTTTTTAGGAGAACTACAAACCAAATGTTCTTGACATTCAAGGACTAGTTCTTCCAAAATAACTTCATCATATGTGGGGGAATGATCGATGGTTGGATTTTCTTGCTTGTCAATGATGGTGTTTCCTTGTTTAATGATGTTTTCTATAGGGAAAGAGAGGAAATCAAGATTTCCATGACTTTCATCGATTGTATTTTCTAACATCAAAGTATCTTCTTCACAACTATGAAAGATGCTAGGGTATGTGCAGGATCATGGTGCGCCAAAAAGTGGCAATATTATGGGGGTATGTGGCTGACGACTTTTTTTTCACCCAAAACTAATGAAACAAAAAGGGTTTTTAGAGGAGATTCTTAGCTTTCCAAAAATATAAATTATGATTTAATTTGAATTTAATAAATAATTATTATTCATTTTCTATTAGAATTATGACTAAAGTCCTAATCGATAGGCTGATTGAAAAACATCTATAACTTTCAAACGGTATCATATTTTTGAATTGAAACATGTCACATTCTATGCTTCACATAATATAGGATTAAAAAGAAAAATTAAATTGCATGAAGTTTTGACCAAGTTAAGGTGGTCGGACATACGAGTTTTTATATTTTCTAAAAGTTGTAATAAAAAATTCATAATTAATTATTTACTTGGAAAAAAATTACAAAAAAATATGTATCACATCCAAACATGAGTCCTCTACTTATATATAAAATCTTAAAAAAAAATATTATCATTTTATTATGGTTAGGGTGGTGACAGACACCTACTTCTTATTTTTTCCTGAAATTTAAGTACTACTGCATTGAAATTTTAAATTTTCACCAAATAGATTTTATTTATTTTTAAATAAACCTAGTATTTTAGAAACTACATTCAATTTTCTACAAATTCTATTCTTACATATTTTTGAAATAATATAGATAACTTATTCAAATATTTACGTCAAGTTGCGTAACACTGATTTTTCTGAATTTTTTGCCACTTAAGGGCCTTTTTTTGCACGATGATCCTGCACATACCCACTAGGAGAAGAACAAATGTGATTGTCATGATCATTTATGATTTCATTCCTTTGTTCCCTAATGTTTTCCAAAATAGGAGAGGAAACATAAAGATGGTTGTCATAGATCTTAAATTTTTTATCATCTAACACTAAAATATCTCCTCGCTTACACTTTTATCCTCTAAAACATTATCACAAGAGGGGAAGATGTTGGGAGATGAAGATAGGGTAGTTGAAGTTTCAATGGTTTCTTGTTGTGTTATGTTATCATCATGATTTCCTATGCTTTTTTCTTGTTGTTCATCAATGTATTGCTTAATAAGAGAGGTAGAAGGAGAGATACAAGTAGGATTCCCAAAACTCTCATTGATTGGTTCTTCTAAAACCAAAATATCTTCTTTGCCAATAGGAGAGATATTAGGAGAACAAATATGATCGTTAGGAATGTCCAAGGTTGTATTCTCTTTCACTAAAACACTCTCATAGGGAGGAGATATGAAATTTTTCTTAGCATTCCTAGAAAGGTAAGGTACTAACATTGTTTGAACAAAAAATAAAAGCACTTCTAACCATCTTATACAATGCATATCCAAAGATGAAAAGTACTTTTATCCAATGTATACAAAACTTTAAGAATGCAAACAATGTATATCCAAAAATGAAAAGCACTTTTATGAAATGTATGCAAAGTTTTATGAATGTAAGCATTGTATATGCAAAAAGTGAAAAGTAATTTTACCCATATGATGCAAAGCCGAAAAAATGTGAGCATTTTTAGATATGATGATGCTTGTAATTGAAATGATTTCAAAAAATGAGTACCCTAAATTGAATTTTTTGACCTAGATGCATAAAATAGATGTCCTTGAATCTTTCTAGACTTATAGTATATGTTATCAAGAGGGTTAGGAAGCACATACATGAGGTTTTTGATGTGATAAAAGGTAGTTTAAAATCTGGTCTAGGAATGATTCGCCCAAGGTGGTGAATGAGTCCTAGTTAGGGTTTTTTTCAAAATTTTCAATTGATTTTGATGCTTTTATGTTGCATGACCTAAAGATTAAATGAAAATGTAGATTTTTAATATGATTTTTAATGAAAAATGAAACCTATATGCACTTTCACCAATGCAAAATTTAGAAACCCTAGATGCCAAATAACTAATGAAAAGTAAATGCAAGCTAGATCTAGGATGATGATGGACTCCAAATCAGTAAAGAATGTATTCTAAATTCCAGTTCAACAAAATGTTGCATGTTTGATTCATGTGGGGTTCACCAAAATGTAAGATATAATTTTTGTCACCACTAAGGGTTTTAGGACCTATGGAAACAAGCTTTTTATGCTCCACATTCAAGGAAAAACACTAGAGATCTCAACCTCAAGTATTCAAAGGAGAAAGAGAGATACTAAGGGAATATCCTAGGGTATGATTTTTGATTACAAGAGGTTGAATGAGGGGTTCACCACCAAGTTCAATATTGGAAAAGAAAATGAAATGGAAGATGAAATGTAAAACCCTAATATGATGGAAGCTTGATTTAAATGACCTAGAAATGCAAGAACAAAACAGAAAGCTAGAGAACAAAATGTGTGCACCTAGAAATCCAAAGATAGTTGGAAGGAGTCCTGAAATGCTAGAAATTCTTACTTTTTGACTAGTGGGACTCATTCACCATTATGGGTGAATTAGTCCCAGTTCTAGATTTTTGCACAGGAGCAAGTTTAACAAAAAAGGCTATCTAAATCTGCAAGAATTTTTGGAAACCACCTATAGTGGGAATCATTCACAACTTGTGGTGAATGAGTCCAATTTGGATTTTTTTGAACTTCAAGGTATGAATCTATTTTTCTTAGTCTGCTCAATCTACTTCTCTAGGTTTCTAGATTTGAAACTCCAATCTCAGGGTTATAGGTGACCTTTTGGTAAGGATTACAACCTTGCAAATGAGGAGACAATTCCAACAACATTTTCCAAGCTTGTAACCTAGTCTTCAATGATATTTCAAGCTCCAAGACACCTAGATCTACATTCACACATGTAAAAAGGATAAAACTTGTTGATTGTTAGTGGATAGGGGTTCGCCTTGGTCAAACCCCTTTTAAGTAATTAAACCAAATGATGAAATAATGAACATGAAACATGAAATATAGGAGATGAAACATGAACAATGGTACCTTGAAGGATGTCTTGTAAACTTCAGTCTATCGTGAAGTGGCCATGAAGGATGTAGATCTTGATCTTGAAATGGATGAAGAATATGCTTGGCCTTGGATCTTGGATGCAACATCACAACACTAGGTCAACAACATGCTTGATTCTTGATATCCTTGACATGATAATGGATCTTGAACTGTTGCAAGAATTGATGAACAATCCTACCCTTGAATGCTCTCTTGAATATGTTGTAAAGTCTTGGAATCCTTAACACTTTCTTGCTTGACTTGATATCATGAATTACCCTATGAAATAATGATTTGGGAGCTTTTTTATATAGGAAATCCACTCAAATGATTTTTTATTAGATCCCCAAGGCTAAAATAGAAGAAAATTTAACTTAAAACCCAAATTTCTTGCTCAAAACCTTAAAAATAGGTCAAATGGGACTCATTTTCCAACCTGGGCAAATTAGTCCCATCTGGATGGGACTCATTCATCCAAAGTGGCGAATGGGTCCCACAAGGTCTATTTTGCTTGCTAAAATGTCAAGGAATGTGTAAATTAAGCTGATTTGTTGATATTGTTGGGTTTTTTATTGAAATATGCCTTGGGATGCATAATATGGGGTCATAGGGGCCTAATGATGATGATATAAAGGTCATAAATGCAATAGGGCCAAAAGTTTAATGTGAAAGTGTAAATAAATATTCATTACAACATTAAATTAAGGCTAGATTGGATCTATTTATCTTAGAAGGGCTCAAAATCTTATGTGAATGTGTAAAACACATTACAATAGTAGATTAAGTCACCTTAGTTTACAAGCCTCTTAAAATTAATGTGAGGGTATATATAAATACACTTTACAACACTAAATTAAGGAAAGGTTAAGTTAATTTGTGTTAAAAAGGGCCCAAGACCTAATGTGGATGTGTAAAACACATCAAAACACTAGATAAAAGTGATATCAAGTCCAATTTATAATTAATTATTCCAAAATTTAGAAATGATAATTGGGACTCTTTTCCATCATTACACAAATGATCTCTCACTGATAGAGAGAAATAGAAAACCACTTGGTAAAAAACCCCTCTCCAAAAGAAAGAAAAAACAGAAATAAGTATTATGTATGGAGGAATCAATGATATTTTTTTTATCCAAGATCACACGAAGCACAAGGGGAGAGCATCGACACATTGGATTCCTTAGGATAACAATGAAAATAAAAGAGAGTAACAAGTTTTTTTGATCCTCAAGATCATGCAATGGTGCAAGAGGATATCATATACATCACTCACCCAAAGACACAATAGAAAAAAATCATTTCCCTTCGAAAAAATCAAATGTTCATAATTTTGTGAGTTGATTCAATCTTTGACATGCGATGTTATAGAAAATGGATTACCAGTTTCAAAATATTAGTCCTCGACAAAAAAATTTGTTGCAAGAAATGGATTATTAATAAAAATTAAACATTTTTAAAAAAATTAAAAAATTAGTTATGATGCAGCAAAATAAGATTATGTAAAAAAATGTCCATCATAACATTGGAAACTGCATTAAAATCATAATTTTCTAATTTCTACCACCTAATCAAACCAAATAAGGATTTTTGGAAAATTTTAAGACTAAAAAAATGAAAATAAAAAGAATAAAATCCTATTAGACTCTAGGGACCTCTCCAAAATAGTAAATAAATTAGACAAATTCCTTGATTTTTATTTAAACCCAATTTTTTAAAAATAGTAAAATTACTGTAGCTTCCACAAACTTGATAATCTAATTTTAATATTTGGACAATAGATTCCTTAAAGGATTTTCAAACCTCTATAATAAAATTTTATATAAATTCCAAACTATTTTAAGATATATTAAATATTTAAAAACCCTATAATTAAAATACTTCACTCAAACTTCACAATTTGAATCTTATATTTGGATAATATCTTTCTTGAATGATTATAAATCTAAAAAAAAAAGGTAAAGATTCTTGACCATTTGAAAGATATAATAAAATGTTTAAAAGCTAGAATTTTCTATTCAACTTTCTTCCAAACTATGAATTCCTATAATTTTACCTTGAAATTTTTCCATGAAAGCATAAAAATATGTAAAAAAAGAGGGTTAGAAAAACTTGCAAAAATAAAAATTAAAAAGGGACAAGAATTCCACTAGAAACGTAAAAAAATTCAACATTAAATATAAATCAAAATAAATACTTGAAATGAAACATTAAAACCTCAAATCTACATCAAATGTGACCTTCAATTAAGGAAATAAATTCAAAATGCATAAACAAAACAATGAAATCTTACCAAACAAGTTGAATCTATGATCAGTTCATAATGTTGGAAAGGTGGTTGCTCTAACCAAAAATATGACATTACAATGGTTTAGGATCCTCCCATTCAAAATGGCTCATGAAAGTGAAAATCTATAGGCTTCACAATGTGAAGATCACTAGCTCATATTTGATGAGAAATGGATGGATGGAAATTATCTTTTTGGGAGATAGTTTTATGTGGTGAGAAATAAAAGAAATATATAATTTTTTATTTTTTTAAATTTCATGTTGTTATGAGGGGGATTTAATTAGTTAAATCACATGGAAAGGGGACATGGATTAGGAATTATGACTTAGGAAAATGATTTAGGACTCATGGAAAATGGATTAGAATTTAGGGGATAATGAATGATTTTGATAAATGATGGAATCATGACCTACAATATTTTAAGGTGTCTACAACACCTAATTATTTAAGTAATATTAATATTATTTTCCTTCTGATTTCATTTACCATATGGTGCAACTACATATTATTATATTCATCCAAATAGTAGTCTACAAAATTTTGTACTTTTCATTTATATTAATTATGAACTTAATCAATATAAATATGATTTCAGTAAGTTGCAATATGTTTTCAAATCCACCCTTATAATTAGGTTGTAACATTGTTGATCCTTTGGTCAATTATTCAAGGTTGCATAATAACTCATGTAACCTTTTATTTAGACAATGAAATAGAAAGATTAATATAGAAATAAATCCATATAAGGGTTTAAGAATAACTGGTGTATCATATTATTATTCACTAATACCCATTCTAAAATAAGCCAAAATTCTAAGATATTTATTAAATAATAACAAATATTGTTATTCTTGAATTACCATCACATAATCTTAATAAGTTTCTTAAGTAAATGATGAAACTAGTGATCCTAGTCATCATATAAAAAATTAGACCATAACGACATCTCTAACAATATTTTTCATCATAATTATTATACTTTTCAAGAGTATACAACAAGTAATATCTATGTTTCCATAGGTTACAATTGTAACATTCTAATTTAATCAATAGATAAAGAACTCAATAAATAACTCTCACCATATGGATAAGATGATAATGCCATTCCAAGAAACATTTTTATGTAAGTCCATGATAGTGGAAAGGGAAACCATACTCCCTCAACAAGCTTACTAAATATCCTCAACTATAGTTTACCATACCATAGGATTATCCTAATCCAATAAGGTTCTTAATTGAACAACAATAATTCCCAACTATAATATTATTTTTTAGATCAAGATAAGTAATTTGATAAGCTACATTTTAAGAAAGAATAAAATTTTCAACACTCTCTTATGATAGAAAAATCTATGTGTATAAAAAGTATTTAAATTGTTAATAAAATATCATAAAATAAAATAGAACATACATTAGAAATGGGAAAATATCCAATATTTCATATAAATAAGCTTAAATCAGAGGGATGCATTCCTTTCAACTTAGATAAGTTAAATATTATCTTAGGAATGAAATTATCAACAATTGTACTTGGCTCTAGGGATAATATTAATGATATTTCTAATGTAGATATGAAAACTTTCTCTACCACCTCCATGTTGACATCTTCATAAATTAAGAATCTACATTTTGAACACAAACAAACATATTGCTCATAAGGTGTTATACACTAGCATATGTGGGAGCCTCTACTATTATATCAAATATATCATTGTTACAACGATTGATATTTGAGGAGGAATAGAAAAATGATAGAGTTTGTTGAATAATTTATGCTACCCACATCCACAAAAGAAGTGATTTCCAAACTACTAAATGCATCACCATAAACTAGAAGAACATCTTTCATTTGGATCTTCAAATACATAGCTATTGCATCATTGAAGAACCTACCAAACTAAATATTACTCTTGGTGCAAGAGAATATTAGTTTGATGTTAACCACCTCAAATAGAGAATCTCTAACCAACAAAGTATGCCTGTCCAATTATAAAATGGTGCAATAATGGCTTTATGAGTGTGCAATAATAACATGGGAGTGAAAGTGCCTTTCATTTCTTCATTTTTTTTTACAAGCCATTTTTAAATGTGTGTAAGACCATATTTAATGGGGGAATCAAGCTATAGTGTTTACAATAATATGGTTGTAGTTGCTGGTAGTGATAGTATGTGAGACAGAAAGTCTATTTTGGGAGAAAGGAAAGGAAAACATAAAAATACTTCCTTAATGGAAGGCACCAATTTAGATCCATAATTGGTAATAATGTTTAGAATTTCCAATTCCATAGACTATTGTAATACAAACAAATACAAAAAATGAACATGAGATTCCATAAATTGATAATACCTTGGAACTCCTTGTCTTTTTGGTGACTAACTAAGATGGTACTGGATTTCTTACAATCCACTATTGCCTCTCCCCGTATATTTCCCCTTCATATTCATAATTTATAACCATGTTATGCAACTCCATTACACTTGATTTATATCCTTTATGCTTTAATCAACATCCATGCATATGCTTGTGTCCCAAGCAAACCTATGTCAGTACACATTAATTATTTAAGGCTAGCATTATTCGCTATAGATGGATGACATGCTCCTTTAATGACATGACAAGTTACTCCCTTCACATGTTTCCCATACCTTGTGTTTAATTTGTTCCCTCTAGCAAGATTGATGGAAATGAATGTTGTCCATACCTTGTTTCAATCTTGTCATATGTCCCTCTCCTTCCACCACACCTCTAATTTATGCATTGATATATCTCCCTATCAATAACTATAGCAAAGACCATGACATTTAACCATAGATGATTTTTTCGATAGCACAAAACCTGAAATGGAACCATTAAACCAAAAACATTGATGTTTAAATATTAACAAATTAGTTGTATACAACTTCAACATTATTCTTTATTATTAAATTTTTGAACTAAATATCAATAACTCTCACATTTAATTGTTTTTAATTTATTAAAATTTCTGTCCTCACTTATATAAATTTAATTAATATTTATTACTTCATTTATTTAATCAACGCAATAATTTATAATAGGGTTCTTTTCCGCTTACGATATTATTCATATACGTGGATAGAATTTGTTCCTTTTCCGCTTATGATATTAACCATATACGTGGATATCAGAGGTTGAATCGATATGAACAACTAATCTAACATTGTCTCGAAATGACCCATCAGACAGTCCAAGCAGAACAGAGAAGATTCCTAATATAATATTTGACATTTATTCATGGCTGGCATGATTGGAAGACCTCGTCTGCACAAACTGGCGGTGCATAATCCAATCAGGTCACTTGCATCCTGTACGGTTTTTTCTACGATAAACCTTTCGTTTGAATTGAAATATAAAAAGCTTTATGCTTTAGAACCCGTCAAACTGTCGGATTTTTATGAACTGTCTTAAGATTCCGTTCTCCTTGAGTGGCATCGCCTAAAAAAGGAAGGCTTAGAAAACTGCTTCACAGTAGTTATGTTCGCTTGAGTTGAAATAATTTAATGGCTAACATTGCCATAGAAATGACTATGGACGAACCTGGCAATTTGAGGGGAAGATCTTTTATAACAGTAAAGACAGGAGGGTGGAAAGCTGCTTCTGTGATCATTGGTAATTAGAAATTAGCGTCTCTGAACTCATGTTTTATGTTTTAATTCTTAAGAAACTGATGGTGTAACGTTTATTTGCAGGCTATGAGTTCTGCGAAAGAATGGCTTTCGCTGGAATTTGGTCAAATTTAGTAGTCTATCTGACCAGCAAGCTCAATGAAGGCACTGTCTCCTCCTCAACAAATGCCAGCAATTGGATTGGCACTTCATTTCTTACACCTTTGGTTGTTGCATACATTGCCGATACATATTCAGGGCAATTCTTGACATTCCTAATATTTTCATGTATATATACCCTGGTAAGTACAATTATTTGTTTGTTGCATGCTGCTTATTCATACATGTTCGCAAGATAGAACATGTGGTGAGTTAATGAATCAAAATAATAAGAAAACATATATTTATGTCATTAATGTCATAGTGATGGGTAAAATTTGGTATTGTAATTCTTTTCATTAAAGTTCAAACTCTTCGATGTTATTGCTAAATATTCATATTAAAGATGAGGTTGTAATTCTTTTTATTAAAGTGCAAATTCTTTGATCTTATTACTAAATATTCATATTGAAGATGAAGTCCCCTCCATAACCTCACCAGTTCATAGCCTCATCAAAATAATTTATCCCCAATTTTCAAGAAGGAAAACAAAACAGTTATATGTATTGTGTTGTTTCTCACCTATTTTCCACACAACCTATTAAAGTCATCAGTTTTATACTTGATACATAAAATTGTAATATATTGTTATCAGTTGAGTTCAAATCTGTCTGCTGTTTAAAACCATGCTCATTCATTTGTTCAAATGTTTTCAAAAGATTTTTTACTCTCTTTTTTTTTCTAGTAGACCACTGAATTGTGATCCAAAATTTTGATTGAAAAACATACATAATTGATTTTAGAAAAAAAAATGTGATAATGGTGTTCCATTTGGCGCAGGGAATGGTGTTCCTGACTCTAGCCATTTTGTTGAAACCTTGGAGACCGCCAGACTGCCCATCAAATGAAGGCTGCCAAAAGGTTTCGACTCTAAAGGCTGGGATTTTTTACATTGCCCTGTATCTTGTTGCTTTAGGCGCGGGAGGAACCAGGCCAATAATATCTGCTTTCGGTTCAGATCAGTTTGATGATTCTAAGCCCGAGGAGAGGTCGCAGAAGACCAGGTTTTTCAACTGGTGGGTTTTTACGGTTTTCTTTGGGGGCTTGGTTGGTCAGACATTAGTTGTGTATGTTGAAGACCAAATCAGTTGGGTAGTTGGCTATGGAATGATTACCCTAGCACTTGTAACATCATCCCTACTGCTGCTGTTACGAGCCCCATCTTTTAGACACACAGTTCAGTCAGGTAGCCCATTGCAACGAATTTTTAATGTAATTGTTAGAATGATTCAGAACTGGAAAATGGATGTTCCTTCAGATCCGTCATTTCTTCATGAAGTGGATTCAAGTGAATATGTTCCTCAATACCGACAACTCATTTCCCACACTACGCATCTGAGGTTAGAAGTTGATCTATATAAGACTTTCTCTTAGAAATTAGAAATCAGTATACGATTATTTTTCAAAAGAGCTCTTTTTCATGTAGTTCCTGTGATAAGCCTGTTACTTTCTACTGCTACACTGTAAGACAATCTGTTATGGTCAATGAATCTGCTATTTACATCAAAATATTGATTTGATCACAGCGTGTGGATTGTTTTTGTCGCAGTATTTTGGTTTAAAAGGTAGTTCATCTGAAATCACATCAATTGAAAAAATTAATGTGATTTCAGATGGACGACCTAAAAAACCAAGACTTAAAAGTGTGTTGGTTTAAACTTACCCAATGACAACCTGATCTTCCTAGAATTCTTTTATTTACAGATTGTTTATTCTTCTGTTTATCTCAGAACCGATTGTGGTGATCATAGCACACTAGCAGTCTTTATAGGGACTCCGATCCATGTAAACAGTTTGCTCATTAATAAGAATGGCCAGCTATTACCTTTGGACCCAAGTGCCGACCTAAATAGATGGTGGCTAAATGTCAATGTACCGGCTGTTTAGGCAGGGGAAATGGGCTAAGTATTCACTACGAAAAGTGGTATGGTGTATAAGATGTATGTTGCAAATCTAATCTGTGTATTTGTTTTGTCAATGGCAGGCTTCTAGACAAAGCAGCAGTTCAAAATGGGGCAAGCTCAAATCCCTGCACTGTGACAGACGTGGAGGAAACAAAGGTGGTAATTCAAATCCTACAAATTTGGGTGGCAGCCATCTTCCCCAGTACCATGCAAATTCAAGCAGGCACGCTCTTTCTGAGGCAGGCCATGACTCTTGAAACACAAATGGCTTTTAACTTCCAATTTCCACCGGCCAGTATTGGAGCTTTTGTTCCCATATCAATGCTCCTATCGCTCATAGTCTACAACCAGCTACTGGTTCCCTTATTGAAAAGATTCACTGGAAACCCACGAGGCATAACTATATTCCAGAGGATGGGAGTTGGCATGTTAATCCATACTGTTGCAATGTTAACGGCAATGGTAACTGAAATTGGACGCCTAAGGGTTGTTAAGAAGCATGGCCTCGCAGATAATATGCATGCAGTTGTACCTCGAAACATATTCACATTGCTTCCACAATTTATAATAATGGGAATAGCAGAAGCCTTTATACAAGTAGGGAAACTGGAATTCTTTTATGAGGAAGCGCCAGAAGGTATCCAAAGTTTGGGAAGTGCATTGTATGCAGCCTCCTTGGGAGTTGGCGCCTTCCTCAACAGTATTCTTCTCAAACTTGTTAGCAGCATTACATGGCGACTAGCCCATCATAGCTGGATACTCGATAACGTGAATGCATCACGCATCGATTATTATTACGCTCTGTTGGCCCTTCTTAATTCCTTGAACTATATTTTCTTCTGTATTATGTCTCGCTTGTATAGATTAAAAAGGGAAGCAACGGAATCTTCCGGGAATGCTTCAACCAATGTAGTAGAAAACTTCGTGAATGACATCAATAGTGACGACGAAATTCAGAGGGGTATATAGTATTACAAAACTTTGTATATTAGATCTTACTCGTTGGTTTTGATCTACAAAATATAATGAAAGTCAACATTTGAACAGGAAATATGTCATTTGAGACCTTGGAATCAACGGGAAATGTTTATGTTTTTGGAAAAAAGTTGTTTACGGTTAACGACAGACTACATCGGTCATATATTAATGATGTTATGTTTAATATTAGATCGATGCTTGGTCTATCTTTTATTCTTTATGTGATTTTTTAATGGGTTAATTGAGAGGTCTATTGAGGCTTCTATCTATTATCTAGAATACTAAATAAAGTATTAAAGTTATATAATCATAAAATATATATTATTTTTCTTATAAAGATATTGAAGATAGTGACATAAATATAACAAAATCTTTTATATATATATATTTCTGTCATTAATTTTAATATTTAATGTGATTTTTTTATGGGTTAATTGAGAGGTCTATTGAGGCTTCTATCTATTATCTAAAGTACTAAATAAAGTATTAGAGTTATATAGTCATAAAATATATATTAATTTTCTTATAAAGATGTTGAAGCTAGTGACATAAATCTAAAAAATATTTTACATTTATATTTTTATATTAAATAGAAAAGAAATTAAATTAAAGTGAGATTAAATTGGGAAAAGTTGAACTAGATTGGATAAACTATAGTTAGACTGTTAGACTATCCAACTTAAGAATAATTTCAACATAGAATAAGTTCATCAATTCTAAGTAAAAGACCATTTTAATTATTTACTTTGATGAAAAAGATGTTATTAAAATCAATAAACTCTCACAATTCTTCACAACAATAATATGCAATCTCATAAGTAGGAAAAAATAATTTATCGAAAAAATAAAAATTTATATTTTTCACTAATATATTATAAGATAAACCATATATGTCCTACGCAATACATAATATTTTTTTTATATCTTAACATAACATGGCTTCAAAGTGATTTCAACATACATTTTAATAATAAAGGACTTGATAAAAATCTACATTAAATAATTTATAATATATAGTTTTGTAAAGGAAAATAAGCATTCCTTAATGATTGATAGGGTTAATACAATGAAATGCATACATATAAGAATAATTAACCTAGATGTAATGTTTGATGGTCTATGAGCTAGTTTTTTAGTAATATTAGATGCAAATTTATAAAACATAAATTTGATGAATAAGGATACTTAGCTCTATGAACAAAGAATGAGTATCATTTGATGAAGATTTTGATCCTTTTTCATCTTTAGGATAGAATTATAATCTCTATATTTTAAAGAAAAATAGAAAATCATACATTAAATATGTGATCTATCTAGAATCACGTTTGTAGGTCTAGTTCAATTCTATGACTATGGATTTATCCTCTTCATGAGGAACTAACCTTTCACAATGAACAAATATATTATATTTTGGGTCTTCCATTTTCTCACATGGAGATGTAATTTGGTAGGTTAGCCCTGAAAAATGTCAAAAGAACTAAACATAGTGGGCGTGTACCACATGATGGTGTATGAAATTTTTAAAAGTAATTTAAATGGATCAATTCACATGTATTTTTATTTATTTCTAATTTAATGAATTAATATTAGATAAAATACAAGAAAAATACCAACTAGTGTAGTAAAATGCTAGTACATAATGTCGTAATTTCAAAAAATGTGTATTTTGTTCAAGGTAAGAAAATGAAGGTTTCTTATTGCCCAAATTAAATTTAAACCTTTGTAAAGGATATAGTAAAGTCTAAGACTATAGGTTCAACCTTGTTACTACAAAAATCACACTAGTTGGGAACAAATGTATATTATGGTTTATAATGAGTATAACTAGGTAGACTTAGGGATAAGTGCAATAAATTGATGGATAGGATTAATGCACTAGAATTTTTTCTTATAAGGATAAGGTGGGGGATAAATATGTGGGTGATTGTGTATATATAGGTAGAAAAAGGATAGGGTATTTGATTCAAGCTTCACTAACTTTGCATCTTTAGTTAATATATACACTTATCAAGATATTTCTTTAAAATAGACATAAAGCTAAATGGGAAATGGCATGGGTATGGAAATAAAAGGATTATGAATATATTTTTTTCTATGAATATTTTTTATTTAAATATATTAAATAAAGGTTAGTTTCAACACCTGATGGCCCTCTCTATATCACCGGTCATATTAATGAAAAAAATACACCAGGGATACTTATTAATCCCATGTGTCTAGAGAATGTGATCACCAAAGAATTCTTATTTGTGCATGAACTTAATAAAGAATCTTATGAACAACCAAAATAATGGATAAAAACTTATGATGGTTTTTTGTGCCCTAACATAGGCTGTATAACTCTCCCACTCAAAGTCAAACCAAAACAATCGGATGTTTCATTCACCATCATCCCAACGTCAAACCAATTTTGTGTGAAGTTAGATTATCCATGGTTACACTCCATGAATGTAGTCTCATCAGTAATCTTTAAATGCATAAAGTTTCTATTTGAAAATGAGATATATATAGCTCATCATAGTGGATTTAAACATGTAGCTTCCTGTAGAAACTTTTCACTAGATTACTTATGGCCTCTACCTATGGAAACTATCAAGCCTCATGAGGATTTATTTTTCATAACATATCAAAAGTTTAAAGTTGAATTCATAGTGGATTCATCCCTTAATAATATCCCACTTGAGGATGTTTGGTCTATGGAGACTTCTATGGTTGTTCCTCCAACCCCATAGCTCATGGATGGACCCATGTTAGAACCATATATCCTACCAATTACACCGGACATATATGCTACAATTCCACCTCCTATACTATATAAAAACCAAGTGATAACCATATAATTACATTTGTTCCTTCGAAAGAAAAAATAAATCCATAAACCTAAGAATATGGTGGTTTCCAACCCTTGGTGGTCCCTTCAGTCCCTCCTACAAAGGAAGAAAAGAGACTGATGGTGGAGAAACCATATCTTACCCCTTCACAAATTAAAAATCATGAAAGAAGAAATAGAAATGCTAAGGAAGATAAGCATAGATGGCATGCCACTACTTTCTAGTTGGTTGAAAAGGATAGGACATTACCTAATGACCAACCACCTATCCAAATAAACCTTGATGAATTACATCCCACCCATACATCCCCATCATCACTTGAATCCACCTCACCACCATCACCAAACCATTCCATTAAAATTTACTTGTCTCAAACTAAACAAGGAATGAAACATGAACATATGACTAATATTTTCCTTAAACCATTGATTGTGATAAATTTGGATAGTGAAGTTGAAGATGTAAAAATAAATGAACAAGTGCATAATGAATTATCATTATTGTTCCCAAAATCTATGGATTTAGATGGGGGCAACTGCGATGATCCTCCTAATTCACCATCTGTTGAACATGGTGATACTCCTTGTATGACACTTTTTGTAGTTCCCTCTACTAGTTGTCAACCTTCCTTATATGACGAGAAAAATTAGAATTTAGATGATTTTCTTTAGATCGACACACATGTGCAGGACTATTTCTATATAATTTAAGTGTGTTTTCCTACACCTAATGTGATATCTTGTGATATGTTGCATGTTGTGTCTTTATGTTTGTGAGTTTTCTTTGGATGAGCCTTGTTGTTCTTGTTGGAACAAGGATATAAAGGAAAAAAAAAATTTATGACATTCATCTATTTGTATCTTCATTCTCCTTTATGTTGTAAACAATTTTTTGTCTTATGTTTTCCTTTTGGGGATGATTCATATTTTTTAAGATAATAAGGTCTATTCCATGTTGACTCAAAAGTTTTTTTTTTCATCTCCATTTGTCATTCTTCCATTGTGTTTGTAGCTCCACAAGTATCTAGGGGAATGATGTCAATTTTGAGCCTAATCATTTTATATTAGGAAAGATGTATGTTGACACTGAATCTGTGAATCCCTCATATGAGAATCTTTCATCTTGTTATGTGGCTTTGTCTTGGGGTGAACCCCTTATCATAGGTTAGTATTATTTGGGAACTTAACATTGGAATAGGGCTTTCCAAATAAGCTCTCATGACTTTATCAATTAGAAATTATCATTTTATTCTACCTTAAAGAAATTACTCATAGATTGGTGTTTAGCAATTACTTTAACATGGGGGCATGTATTTCATTATGTGCTTAGATTTTTTCACACATGTTGAACTTAGTGATGTGATGTCTTGATATTTTTTATTATTTGTATAGCACCTTATCAAAATTATTAGGACTATAATTCCTAGAATTGTTGACATGGGTACACACCTGCTGAAAATCGATGCTCACTAGCCCTTGTGTTTTTCTCATTTTCTACCGTTTTAAAATGCTCACTTAGTGAATATCGAACTTCACTAGCCTATGGTGCATTGGTTCACGATTCACCTAGCAAATATCTTTCTTTTTTAGATTGTGAGTCATGAATGCCTTAGGTATGGATCCTAGTAAGATTTATGTAGAGATTTCTAGTCTTTGATTAGCATACCTATATTTTTACCTATTTGCATCTTGTCTACATTATGTTTGCATTTTTTTTGTTTACATTTTCATCTTTTTATTTATGTTATATTTACGTTGTGTATGCTTTATGTTTTTCATGTTGCAATACATTTAATACATGTGTGTTCATTTTGTCTGTATGTTATCTTGCCATAGGATCTTGAATCTTAGTGGCTTGTGTGTTCCCCCTAGATTCAAGGATATCCTATCTCATCCATATTTGGATAATTGAACCCCTTATGGCATATTATTACCTTAGTGTGAGTCTAAGTGTAACTTCATACTCTCACTAATATGAGAGCTAAATGTAGTGTCATAAATTGTCACCCTTAACAATTTTATACTAGGTTTTTCTCCCCCCTATGTGCTTGGACCTAATTATGCTCCTATTTTCTTAATTATGTTTGTAATTTCCTATTTTAAAATATTTATTAAAAAATAAAACATGGAAAATCAAAGTAGGAATCTAGTCTAGGGTGTAGGGTTCCTTACAATGCCTATTTTGGCTTTGAATTTAAATATGTCAGCGTCAATAATTTATAATTTGAAACTCAAATTTTAATTTTTGGCTATCGAGATTTAAATTTTGGGAAATTAGAATATTGCATGTAAATACAAAGTGTTTTCATCATTTTAATCCTAACAAGAAAATTTAGCAAGAGAAAACTTCAATTGAGAAAATCATTTGTCCTAAAAGTATTCAAGAGCCTAATTTTTAGAATTATTGCAACATTTTCTCATTAAAGCATCATGTCAAGTTTTATATGAGTTTTGTCCATGTTTTAAATGAATTTCATTTTTGAGTACTAACACTTGTAGGTCTTCAAAACAAATCAAGGCAAACAACAATTGATCCTTGACGGTGATGAGTGTGACTTCAATCCATCAAGAAGATCAACTGTAAGTAGTGAGTTACATCAAATTTTAAATTCATTACTTGTTATCAATTAGCGTTTATCCCTTAAAAGGATAAGCTCTCTTTTATCATTAATTTTTCCATTCTAGAGGTAGAAATACCAACATGAGGTTTGAATAATGCAAGCCCCTATATGGAACAACTTTTCCCCACTTTTTATGTGTGTATGTTATAGATTTGAAGTGAATTGGAGAGAGGTTGAAGAAAATTTTCTCATTCATGCATAAAAAACCTACAAGTTGACAACTCATGGAATAGATATTTTCTCACCAATAGATGAAGATTTGACAACCAAACTAAAAAGGAAGAAGCTATAGAAAGGGGACCTCATGCTTATGAAATCAATTTTAGGAAACAAGTCCTCAGTTTAAGGTGTCCTTGTTCCCTAGACCACCTAGATCCTGCTCAAATTCAAATACCAAGTGTAGATCTATGTCTGCCTTCTACATTTCTGGATTTTGATTTTGTTTGTCTATTTCTAGTTTTTCATAGTTCATATCCTAACACTACATTTTCATAGTTTTCATAGTTACATCATTTTATCAATTTTCCAATCCATCCATCACACATCATACATAAAAAAATCTAGATCCAAGGTTGACTGATTCACCATTTAAGTTGTAATTCAATGTCATATCCTTGTTGGTCTAGATTCCCCCAATGTTCTTGGAAAAGGTTCATTTTAGTTATCTATCCATTAGACCTAGGATCTCTTTTTCCAACGAAACAATCACTTGTTTATCATTTAGCCTTTACTTGACTGAGGGTAAGATCTTTTTTATATCATAGTAGTTGTGGAGGTGGAAACACCAAAATGGGGTTTGACTTAGGCAAGCCCCTATATGGCACAATCCTTTCCCCTCTTCCTTGTTTATAGGTTATAGATCTGAAGAGAATTGGAAAAGCATTGAATACCTAATTTCTTCAACAAGCATTCAAGTCCTACAAGTCAACAAATTAGGTAAAGTGGAATTTATCAGTGATAGACAAAAATTTGACATTGACTCTAGAGGAGAAGAACCTATAGATAGAGACCAAGTGAAATCTGAATTCAAAATCCGAGTATTTGCACTTTTAGCTTTAGGGTACCCTATACCTCTGACAACCATTTTAAGCTTAGATTTATATGCCAAGTTCCTCTATGTTTGCACTCTACTCTTCTGAACTCTATTTTTGGCTTTTAGTTTTGTGTTTTCCTAAAATCATAACAGTTTGTTGCATTTTCATAGAAAACCTAGATGCATCTTTATATTACCAAATTAAATCAATTAATCAATATCAAATCATCATCCACACAAATTGCAAAAGGACTAAAACCCTAATCCACCATTTTGGCTCTTCCATTGAGCTTAGTAGCCAAGTGAGTGTTTGAGATCAATTTTTAGTCCATGTATCCATTGTAATATAGGAGGAGTTGTGATTTAGACTTTAGATCCCTTTTTCCTATACCACGATCACAAATAATTAATATCAGAATTTAAAAAAATGCTATCAAATAATACCCAAACAATAATGAGTTATAGATAGTACATAATTGTAATCCTATAAAAAAGACTACACATACATTATTTTAAGTAGTTATCGGTGCTTATTAATTGACAAGTACAAAAGGTGAAAAACTATGAAGTTGAAAATGTGACCTATTCAATTTCAATGATTACACATCATATGTGAAGAAATACACATACACACCAAAGAGCAGACAATCATATACGACATAGAAAAGTTATTAAGAAAAGGCCTATGCAATTTACACGTTCCTTATTTATGGACCATTTAAATAACAAAATGCCATGTTTGCGTAGTTGAGTAGTCAATTTTGCTTGTAGACTTTATTGTACTTCTACTACAACAAATTCCATTTTTTTCTACATAAAGCGCGGCGTAGAATAATAGTTTATTGTGAGAGACAGTCGGCAGGGTTTCCATACTGATTATTATATGTTGCATACATATCGAGTTCCCCGTCATTTGGACCAGGGCAAATATCCTAATTATTTCAGTCTGTCAAGCACAACTCAAGAACAACTGTAGTTATTTGGTTCTTTCTAAATATGTAGTTCTGATCTACCAACTACACTTCGGATGACAAACTTAAATTTTTTATAATGGGTAACAACTACGCTTCGGATGATAAACTAAAATAATCTATAATTGGTAATGCATTTGAGAGACAATCCAACTACTTCTACCAAATTTGTCTTTCACAGATTTAAAGCTATTCTGTCAAAACAAAACATAAATACAATATACGTTTCGGGTATTTTAAATCGTTGTGGGTAGCAGTTGTTACGTCTCACCTAGAATGGAATACGATTTTTAGAAAAAGAGGTTGACTTCATGATTTATAGGCATGGTACTGTCTAGTCTCAACAATTGTACATGCTACTCCATAGAAGCTGCTCATGGATAATGAAATGGAAGAATTTGTTTCTGATGGCTCTGTTGATTTTAAAGGAAAACCTAGTGTAAGAGCAAAGAGTGGAGGGCGGAGAGCTTGCTCTCTAATTATAGGTATTAATTGTCCCACCTTGAGCTTTTGTCTTTTATGTCTTAGTTTTTCTTAAGAGACTCTTGGCTTCTGTTTTGGTTTCTAATTTTCTGTATATAGGCTACGAACTTATTGAAAGATTGGCTTCTGCGGGCGTTTGGGCAAATTTAGTGGTGTATCTGACCACCAAGCTGCATGAAGGCACTGTTTCTTCCTCCAATAATGTCAGCAATTGGGTTGGCACACTTTCTCTTACGCCCTTGCTGGGAGCATACATTGCTGATACATATTTGGGACGCTTCTGGACATTTGCAGCCTTCTCATGTATCTCTATACTGGTAATTACTGATTATGAGTTTCTCTCACTGTTAGAAATATTGACAGTATTAAAGGGTAGAGTTTAAATACTTGGTGCACTGTGCTCATCGTATTTAAAGTAGAGTGTCCGGTGAAGATCCCAAGCGGTTTATTAATCACAATGTACCCAAGTAAATTATCATTGGGTTAATTTTACCATTGAATCCAAGTCTATTGTTTAGGTGGCTTATCAAAAATTATATTAGTTTTTTTAATAAGATTCAAGTAATTTTAGATGAGTCGCGTAAACAAATTAAAGCTTAGAATATGCTGTTTAAACCTGACCGAGATCTACATGATTAAAATAGTGTGTGCATAAGGAGTAACTGTTGGTTATTTTGAAATTGATTTTTGGTGCAGGCAATGGGGCTTCTGACCCTAGCAGTATCTTTGAAGTCTTTGAAACCACCAGAATGTCCATCAAATGAAGGATGTGGAAAGGCTTCTTCTCTGCAAGTTGGGATTTTCTATTTTGCATTATATCTTCTTGCTATGGGTCAAGGGGGAACTCGGCCAAATGTCACCACCTTTGGTGCGGATCAGTTAGATGATTTCCATCCCAAGGAGAAAATGTACAAGAATTCATTTTTCAACTGGTGGATTTTTATAGTATTCTTTGGCAGTCTATTTGGTCAGACATTTATTGTGTATGTTCAAGACAACATCAGTTGGGGAGTGGGCTATGGAATTATCACTGGATTGATATTAATAGCTTACTTTGTATTCATGATAGGAACTCCAATTTATAGATACAAAGTTGTTGCAAGCAGCCCGCTGCAGCGAGTTGGGAAAGTAATTGTTAGGATGATTCAAAATTGGAAATTGCAGGTTCCTACCGATGCAACTTGTCTTCATGAAGTAGATTCAAAAGAATACAGTAGCCAAGGCCGATACCCCATTGCTCATACCAAAAACCTCAGGTTTGTAAAATTGTATAAGATTTTATCTTATAAGAGGAAAGACATCTGAACAATTAAAATAATGATTTGATTTGTGTATTGCAGAATTTTTGATAAAGCAGCAGTCTTAAATTCGAGACATTCAAATCCCTGCTCTGTGACAGATGTAGAGGAGACAAAGCTTGTGATAAGAGTTCTTCCCATTTGGCTGACAGTTATATTTCCCAGTACAATATTAGCACAAGCAGCAACTCTCTTCATCAAGCAGGCAATGACAATGGATAGGCATATGGGCTCTAAATTTCAAATTCCTCCTGGCAGTATTGGTGTTTTTCTTCAAATACCAATGCTATTAACCATTGTAATCTATGATCGCTTTCTAGTGCCCTTTACCAGAAGATTCACAGGAAACCCACGAGGCATAACTATACTGCAGAGGATTGGTGTGGGTATTGTACTCCAGACTATTGCTATGGCAGTGGCTGTTCTAGCCGAAATTGTAAGGTTAAATGTAATTAAAAGCCATGGAATTGCAGATGATATGAATGCAATTGTTCCACTAACTTTCTTCACTCTCGTTCCACAGTTAGTAATAATGGGAATAGCAGAAGCCATGGTGGAAGTGGGTAAACTGGAATTCTTTTATGATCAAGCTCCAGAGACTATGCGAAGTATGGGAAATGCAATGTATGCAGCCTCTCAAGGAATTGGCTCCTTTCTCAGCAGTGGTATTCTAACAGTTGTAGTAAACATTACTGGAAGACATGGACACAAAAGTTGGATACTGGATAACCTGAATGCTTCACGACTCAATTACTTTTATGCTTTCTTAGTAGTTCTGAGTATCATGAACTACGTAGCTTTCTTGGCTACGTCTCGCTTGTATACTTATAAAAGAGAACCAAGTGAAGCCTTGGGAAATACTTCTTCCAATGTAACACAAGCAGTAGACCATATTAACACCAAGGGTGAAGGGATTCAGCTTTAGTGTGGATTGTATGCCATGAATTAAACATCGATGAAATCATTGTAACCGAGATTATAGATAGTAGTGAATAAATTGAATCCATGATTATCTCTTAATTATAGGTCGTGTTCAGCTGTCGAACTATCTTATCTACATTCTAATGCAAAATTTATATGTTAGTACATTCTCACTTACAAGCATATGACAACGGTTATGCTTGTAAGACTGTATATTTGTCTGAACCGTAGAGAATTTCATAGGGGTGTGTATATATATTTTGATTGTTTGAATAGTTTTATGTCAAATCTAGGGTATTTTATTATAGTCATATTGATTCTTTAAATGCTTGTATTACAAACATAGCGTATTGTACTTTTAATAATTATATTTCAATTAAAATGTGAACATGATAAAGTAGTTAAAAGAATTTAAAGTATCCTACATTTCAATTATTAATATGAAATATAAAATGATTTGAGTATAAAAGAAAATATACTTTGAGTTGAAAATTAAATTTTAGCAATTATTTTTTAATATATATATTTATATTTTTATGATTATAAATTTTATATAATTTTTTTTTAGGTAAAAGGTAAAACGTTTGAACTATTTATATTAATATAAAGTGAGGTACATAGATACATGAAAGTGTCATATGAGATAACATAATAGGTATTGTAGAGGGGCCAAAACAAGACAAAATATCCCTAGTATTCGTGCAAAAAGGAAGAGAATTCAAAATAAAGCCTAAGCCTTGAGACAAAAAGAATTAGAAAACACAAAATCAATAGATTTGAATAGGAGTTTCAGTGGAATGCTCACAATACACCAAGGGAGGCATAGAAATCCAATATCCACTGGAGTTTTGGTGGAATGCTCACACCACAACTATTAACTCCAAATCATGCAACACATAATTTTGCTCATAAGGTTTCAACATTCTAGATTCATAGGAAATTACTTGCCCATCTTGCATTAACACACCCCCTAAGCCCTCCTCAGATGCATCTATGATAACAGTAAAGTTACCTTCATGATCTGGTACTTTCAAAATCGGTACAGCAGTCAACTTATCATTGAGTAGGTCAAAGGATTCTTGACATTTCTCAATCCACTCAAATTTCTTCCCTTTCTTTTGCAAAGAAGTAATCAGAAAGGCGATCTTGGAGAAGTTTGCAACAAAATTTCTATAATACCCCGCTAGACCCATGAAACTTCTTACCTCATAAATATTCTTGGATATTGGCCACTCTAGCACTACCTTGATCTTAGCTAGATCAACTAAGATTCCATCCACCGAGATCACATGCCCAAGATAATGCACTTTTCTTTGAAAGAAGGTACACTTAGAGAGTTTACCATACAACTTATGTTCTCGTAAATGTTGTAGGACTATCTCTAAATGTCTGCAATGATCTTCCTCATCCTTAGAATAAATTAGGATGTCATCTAGAAAAACCAAGACAAACTACACTGTTCATTAGGTTCATAAATGATGTAGGTGCATTTGTTAAACCAAAAGGTAAAAATGTGAACTCATAATGTCCATATCTAGTTCTAAATGTAGTTTTAACGATATCTTCATCCTTAATTCTCAAATAGTGATATCTAAATCTGAGACCTATTTTAGAGAATACGGTAGCTCCCCTCATTTTATAGAAAAGATCATTGATGCATGGAAACAAATACTTATTCTTTATTGTAGCTTTGTTAAGCATACAATAATTGATGCACAAATGTAAAGTACCATCCTTCTTTTTCACAAAGATGACTGGTGCTCCCCAAGATGACACACTCGATCCTATCAACCCCTTAGACAATAATGCATCCAATTGTTCCTTAAGCTCCACTAGCTCAGTTGTTGTCATCCTATATGGCACCTTGGAAATAGGTTCAAACCCTGGAACTATATCTATAGAGAAGTCAAATATTTTTTTTGATGGCAACCCAAGTAACTCATCTAGAAACACTTCTAAAAGCTTTCTCAATATAAAATACCTCTCCATGTCTAGCATTCCAGTTTCATCCATTTCACCATCTTCCATCTCTTGGAAGTTTTGTGACCCAAAGTTATCAAGGTTCTCTTCAAGTTCTTCTATCTTGATTGCAAAGAGTTTACACCCTTTCTTCTTAGCCCTAAATAGTTCATTGCAGAGATTTGACAAATCTTGACCTCTCTAGGTATCCCTTGAAACTTTACCTGATTACCAAGATCATCTAGGAATTCTACAGTTTTAGCATGGAAATCTACTTTAGCCCTATGTCTCCATAACAAATTCATACCTAAGATAACATCATAGGATCCTAAAGGCATGACATGTAGGTTTGCTTCTATAAAAAAACATCATAGGATCCTACCTAAGATAACATCATAGGATCCTAAAGGCATGACATGTAGGTTCACTTCGATAAAAAAACAAGGTAGCTCTATCTTATCCTAAAATAAACATTGTTCCATCTTTGCTCTGGTCTGGTTTACATACTCTATAGATCCCAAGATCTTACCATGTATCCAACCTTTCTAAATAATTGCTTAGCTACTCTAGGTGAAATGAAATTCTTAGTTGCACGAGTATCTATAAGTATAGAAATGGGTAAGCCAACAAAATACCTGGAGTTTCAATTGGAGTCACTTGATACTCTGCCTAGAAATCATCCACAAATGAATGTATCTTTTGTTGGAACATCACTTGTTGGGTAGGTAGTCGATTACCATAAGATTGTGACCCATAAGACCTATTGGGATGTTCTCTAGAAAAGTGGTATGCTCCACATTTAAAGCATCCAATAATCGGTCATCTCTTCCTTGTGGGTTCTCTAGATTATCTAGCATTTCCACCAACATTGTTGGTATCCCCACCACTAGAACCATTCCCTTTATGTTCTCTTTTTAATTCTTTTCCCCCATTACGGGATCTTTTTCCCCTTGCTTAGGTACATTTTGCACAACTTTCACCTTATTTGGAGTTGTCTTATCTTCTACTCTTGCTACCTTCTTATGGTATCTATTTTCTTGATGGGTGGAGATAGACTTGAGTTTCTACTCTTGTTTGACTGCTTTCTCATACACAAGATCCATAGTTGTTGGACTGTGCACATCTACCTCTCCTCCAATCTGACTGTCAAGTACCATGATAAACTTTCTTATGCAGAAGCATTCATCTTTTTGGTACAAAGGAACATAATGCAAAAGTCATGAAAACTTCTCCCAATACTCATTAATAGTCATATTAGCTTGTCTCAAACTCATGAAATCCATGAGTTTCTAGTCAAAGTAGAGTTAGGGCAACCATCTCTTAAGAAAAATGTCAACAAATTCACCCCATTTCAGTTTCCATGAGTTAATATTTAGTTCCATATTTTTATTCATCCACTAGTTAGAGGCTTTTGCTAACTAGTATGTGCCCCATGCGGCTTTGGTGACCTCAATGTAATTTTGAATCTCAAAATACTTCTCCATTTGGAATAACCAAGCCTCAAATTCATCTCCATTGATGCCTCCCTCAAATTTGGGTGGGGTAATTTTCATATCTCTGGAATGTTCAGAAGCCACACACTTCTTATTTATTTCCTCAAATAAAGAAGGTGATTTCTCTCTCTCTCTTGAACATGAGTTTAATCACGTCCATGAGAAGAGTTTTCTCCCTCATTTTCATTATTGGGAACTTCCTTCTCAACCCTATCCTTTACCCTTTCTTGTTCTAGGTTTACCAACCTAGCTAAGATTTGGTCAAGTCTAGCTTCAACTCTTACTAGTCCTTGCCCAACTTCTTGGCTTCTGCCAAGATTGTTCCATGTCCTCACCATCTTCACAAGAACAAATTTTACCTAAATGTTTATCCATGTTAGATTTAATCATGTTATCAACTATCTTATGGAAAATATTAAAATGGCATTCAAAGACACATAAGAATTCCACATAATATTAAGCACATGCTTTTGATAAATACATGATTTTATTCATTTCTTAAGGAATTCAATATCCTTTTTTATTACATGGAGTGACTATTTAGATAGTTGAGTGGAGAGTATCCCTTAGATTCACTCTCTAAAACATAACTTAATGGAGTATATCCTACTAATTGAGATTGTTTCCCATCTCTCATTGGTTCATGCCTATCCTAGAATGGAAAGTAGCCCTTGAATTTTTCATCTAATACATAGTTACGAGATGCATAACCCTCAAACTCATTACTTGAGGAAATTATAATCACTTCCACCATTGGAAGAAATCTAGGGTCCCTACAGATAAATGCTAGACTAACACTTCCTTTTGAGGGAATATCCCTAGAAAGTGATAATGACTTAGACATCTCTGGTGAGATGGATGCTAGGAAGTTGTACATGGCCTCCATCTTCATCTTTCTCTTCACATCATTGATTTAAGAAAGTGTGTGACTGAAGGTTTTAGAGTCACTTAACCAGATGACATTGTCATAGTTAGTACCCTCAATTGTTCTAATGATGGCTTCTCTTTCCTTCTTGGTCTTCAGGTAGCGCTCATATTTTATTAGAGACTTTTGAGTACAAGAATTTCCAAACATTAGATAGTGTTGGACGAAAAGTATGATGATCTATCATAGGTTCCAAAGCTAAACCTAGTAGCTCTGATACCACATGTAACATGCCAACCATTCACTGAAGTAATTCTTTCCTAATTTTTCACTTTGTGAGTAAATAAACTATGTAACAAGCCATTGCAATAAAAAAATTCTTTTCTTTATTGATAACAAATGCATAAAGAAGCCATAACAATATAAAACAAGGATTCCATTTCAATTTAATAATTTCACAAATTACAATATTCCAAGAATTACACAATTACATACATAGCTCAATTGAGCTTCAAAGCAATATGTGTAGATGGTCCAAGATCTTCCTTTCAAAACCTTTTGCTTTTGTTGCCTACTGAGGAGGAGAAGCATCACTCAAGCTCTTTTATGCCAACCACAGACTCATATGTGTTTCGTGCACATCTATCATGTGATAGATGGCCCTACCCTTTGATGAAGAGATTGGTTGAGTAACCCCATACAACAAACCACATTGAGCTTTGTGTTGTTCCCTACATGACTAGAACTTATAACTCTACAATCTGGAACAAGCATGTACTACATGGACATGGTGAACTGATAGTGGAGCTAAAGGCAATCACACTAGTTTGACCAAAATGTTCTCACTTAGTACTTTGAGTGAAGTTCATTTATTCACTTAAACTACTTAAAAGCTTGTTTTGACTTAAGGCCACTATAATCTATGCATAGGTAATCCCTCCCATGGGTAATATTTAACCCCATGATTAACCTATCATTAATCTTACATACTCTAAGTCTAGGGTATTTCTACTCTTATAACATATGTAAAAGTTCTCTCCCTTCATTGGAATAACAATCCTAGGAGTAATCCACTAGCCATCCATTATAATCAAATAACTTAGCTATGAGTAACCCTTAAGCTACCCATGTTTAATCATATCTAGTTTATTAATACTTATGACAAACAATTCCTCCTATTATGGAGTAATTACAAGCACTTCACAAAACATCATTTAACCAAGTTCTATTTTCCTCTCAAAGAAAATACTATTTTCCCCTAATGCAAGTAATCACAATAGACTAAATAAAGCATTCAATAATCAATATTTCATAGCTAAGACAATTAAAGGAGGAATTATCCCCATGCCTATAACTCACTTATCTAATTGACTGAATGATGCACAACTTCACAATTTTAGCGACTAGCTTTACTTTGACTTCACAAGAAATGCCTCTATAAATCCTTCCCTCATGTTCATAATGTGCTTCACTCTAAATAATCAAAGCTCTCTCAAAATACTCAGAATAAACTTACAGAATAAGACAAAACAGAATTGTGGAATAGAATGTGTATAAAATGTAGAGCAAAAGCCATATGGAATGCATCCTAAAAGAGATAAATTCATTCTCTATTTATACAACAACAAGGAGACTCCCTAGCCTACAAAAAGGCATGTAAATTGATGTTAGGATCCATGAAAATCAACTCACTCAACTCAACTAAAATTTGGAATATAAGAAAAGCGCATACTCAACATAGAATGCCACAGATCAACCACATTAGTTGACAACAATATATGACTATTTCAAACAACACATGATCAAAAGGTGACATTCAAATTGCTCTCAAAATGAATTTCTATAGCAATCAAAACTTCTTAATATAGCGCCAAGTAGGTATTCATTCACCCTATAAGTTGGCATGGCCTCCCCCTTTGAATAAGTCTATTCTCAAAATAAAACACTTGTATACCGTCAACTAAGTCTATGATGAGTAATTTTATCCCATAAACCAACTTTGACTAATTCATCTACTTGTTGTAACTTAGCCTTTCATTATGCATTTGCATTTACTTTATGTTGATATTTATTCCATGATAAGGCATTTCAAGTATTTTTCGTTTACTAAGTCGAAGATGTTTTACCTCAAAGTGTCGACTAAATCAATCTCTCCAAATTGACTTATTCGCTGCACTTTGTATTGCATATAGTTTGATCTTAATTCATTTCCAATATACATTATATCTGGCCTCTACAATGCTTGTATATGTTAATCGATTCCCAAGCATTTAATCATATTTAAATATATATTCATATATTTACACATACATACATATGTGTATGTATATCAACACACACATGTACACACACATATATATGTTAATATATATCTATATATATTCCTGTATGTACATGTATACATATGTATACTTTTATCAACACTTTCGTATGGGAATGTTTGTTTTCCAATCATACATGTGTATTGATACATGTATACATATGGATATATGTATGTATGTATATATATACACACATTCGATTACACACCATAGTCATACACAATTACTATTATATTGATAAGTGCCTACGTGTGATATATCTATACATATACATATACATGCCGTAAGGTCCATTTGATAGTTCCATGCATATAAGCAACCTATTCATAAGAATGCATAGTTATTTCTACCTATGCACACTCATGTACGTGTTCCTTAAT